>JACEVL010000900.1:140000-492500 GCA_020284085.1 Aporrectodea caliginosa
AATGATACCGATGCCATGATGACGACGACAACCACAACGACTAAAGTAGTGATGATAATGACGACGACGATTAATGATATATCGCATCTCAATCGTGGCTCGAGATATTTCAAAGATTTTTCTTAAGCTGGCTGTTTGACGTTGCAATAATAGTGAAAGGGAGGTTAAGGACCACAGAGACGGAGATAGATCAGTTTTTTTACTGTTGGTCTATGCTTGCATGGGTATCAGTGGCGTAACGAAGGGGGGCAGAGGGGTAACCGCCCCTGGCGCAGCACAAGGGGGCGCAAAATTAGCTCTCAGTGGTACATAGTACTATGACAAGAACGATTAAAGGTCACACACAAAATATAAAAGGGGCGCAGTCATCAACTCTTGCCCCTAGGCACTGAAACGCTTCGTTACGCCACTGATGGGTATAGGCCTAGTCATCTATGTAGGCCTAGCATCAATCCGCTTGGCACTGGCACACACTCAGCTCTCTATCCTGTTTGGATAGCAAATGACGAACAACGCAAGGTAATAATATTAACAATTGCTCATACAATATGTAACGCGATATAACACAAGGTCGCCGACACAGGAATCACTAATCGAGATAAGCCTTCTTGAGAGGATAAGTCTTAAGTTTTGTTCTTGAAAGTTTCAAATGAGTCAGAAAGGATAAGTCTTACGTTTTATTGTTGTAAGTCTCAAATGAGTCAGAAAGGATAAGTCTTAAGTTTTGTTGTTGAAAGACTCAAATGAGTCAGAAAGGAAGTCAGAAAGGATAAGTCTTAAGTTTTGTTGTTGAAAGTCTCAAATGAGTCAGAAAGGATAAGTCTTAAGTTTTGTTGTTGAAAGACTCAAATGAGTCAGAAAGGATAAGTCTTAAGTTTTGTTGTTGAAAGTCTCAAATGAGTCAGAAAGGATAAGTCTTAAGTTTTGTTCTTGAAAGTCTCAAATGAGTCAGAAAGGATAAGTCTTAAGTTTTGTTGTTGAAAGACTCAAATGAGTCAGAAAGGATAAGTCTTAAGTTTTGTTCTTGAAAGTCTCAAATGAGTCAGAAAGGATAAGTCTTAAGTTTTGTTGTTGAAAGACTCAAATGAGTCAGAAAGGATAAGTCTTAAGTTTTGTTCTTGAAAGTCTCAAATGAGTCAGAAAGGATAAGTCTTAAGTTTTGTTCTTGAAAGTCTCAAATGAGTCAGAAAGGATAAGTCTTAAGTTTTGTTCTTGAAAGTCTCAAATGAGTCAGAAAGGATAAGTCTTAAGTTTTGTTCTTGAAAGTCTCAAATGAGTCAGAAAGGAAGTCAGAAAGGATAAGTCTTAAGGTTTGTTGTTGAAAGACTCAAATGAGTCAGAAAGGAAGTCAGAAAGGACAAGTCTTAAGTTTTGTTGTTGAAAGACTCAAATGAGTCAGAAAGGATAAGTCTTAAGTTTTGTTCTTGAAAGTCTCAAATGAGTCAGAAAGGATAAGTCTTAAGTTTTGTTGTTGAAAGTCTCAAAAGAGTCAGAAAGGATAAGTCTTAAGTTTTGTTCTTGAAAGTCTCAAATGAGTCTGAAAGGATAAGTCTTAAGTTTTTTAACTTGAAAGTCTCAAATGAGTCAGAGAGGCGAATCGAAGGAGGAAGTTTATTCCAACACTATTGGGGACCGGCGGTCGGTTGAGGTTAGGAGTTTCTATAAGGTGCCTTTGTCTTCGTATTGCTCTGATAGCTAGTTTACACCGCTATGTATGTGTAAGTAAGTAAGTAAGCAGCGTCAGCCTTCAACCTCAGAACGACGCTTCTGAGAATTATCAACACCTTCGAGAGGAATGCGTGTGCTTAAAAGGCGCTATATTAAATGTCACTATACAGACATACAATCACAAATTACGAACTAAACGAAACTGATTGATTGATTGAAATACATACATGCATGCATTCACATAGGCCTATGCAGTGTATTCATGCATACATGCACAGAGGTCTACGTACATGCGTACATACATAATTATGTATTTACTAACATGCATAATTTATGCAGACGTCCCTTCATAAGTGAGCCCTTTAGAATAACAGTGGACCAAGACCTTATTTAATCCTATGGACTTGGTCCACGGTTATTCTAAGGGGCTCAAGTTAATCCGTGGACTGCATAACTTTAAGCTTACTCAATGGTCAATCTCCTTTTGTGGTCAATCTTTAGGCTACAGTGTTTAACCACAATGGGTGGATGACGAACAAAAAACTCGATCGATGCGTCTATTTTAAGAGACTTAGTTTCTACTTTCGATATCATTTTCTGTATCATTTTCTGGCCAACGCCGATTTTAACCTTAGACTAATTTAATCGAAAGTGCAGTTTAAAGCACGAATGACTCAATTCGATTTCTACAAGAACTAAAGACAAACATTTCCGATACTAAGCCTATATATGGTTCAGTTCGATCTTCGCGATATTATTACCTGAAGTCTTTCTGGCAGAAGGTGAATTATTTTTGGATCGGTTGGATTCGAAAGGTAAAACAACTGGATGAACCTATATTCTTTAATTTATCAAGAGATGTAAAGTAAAGGTAGGACAACGTAATTATCCAGTTATTACAACTTTATTTACAAGCCTTGTCAGGGATACCAGCTTATTTATCAATTATTATGTGCTATATCAAATCAAGTCTGCAATAGCCAGGCTGCTCTGTTCGTTCCGGTGCCAGGTCAAAATACGGGGAGTTCAAGCCGATCGAGGAGACATCGTGGTGCTACGGTGGGTTGAAGACCTAATAAGACAGCAGAAACCAAGAACCAGTAAGGCCCAGCGTAGCCAGGAAACAATTTGGGAGGTTCCAAAGTTTAGGGGGGACTGCCGAGGCGCGCAGCGCCG
The DNA here is from genome assembly GCA_020284085.1 of Aporrectodea caliginosa. NCBI lineage: Eukaryota > Metazoa > Annelida > Clitellata > Crassiclitellata > Lumbricidae > Aporrectodea > Aporrectodea caliginosa. Next base: position 142,845 of record JACEVL010000900.1, read on the forward strand.
AGCAGAGGGAGGGGTTTGGGGAGGGGGATGTGCCCCCTGCCCACTGAAATTTTTTTGAATTTCCACACTGTAATGGTAGCAATTTAAGCTGTCATCTGAACAAAATTGCTCTATTATTTCAGTCCTGATAGGAACCAGCTGTTACTCGTAGCTACGATGTAGTTTGAGTCGTGTTTTAGTTTGGCTGCAGACAATACTTGCAAATCAGACATTTATTGAAATTACTATAAAAACTAGAAAATAGTTCCATTTTATAAACAATATATACGTGCTTTATAGTTTCCTACATTCTTTTGGGTTCTTTTATAACAGTATTGAATTTATACATTGTGTTGCATTTTTACATAAAAATCACAAAACAAAATGTCAATATTCATAAGAAATGATTTCGAAGCATGAAAAACATAAAAATATGACTAAAAAAAATTTTTGCAATTATTTATTTCGGGGGGGGGGTTTGAACCCGTAAACCCCCCTAAATACGCCCATGGTAAGGCCTATCTTTTAGGCCTACCCTGTGGTAGATTGCAAAGCTCTATGTTGGTCGTAACGAAGAAGAAGAGCATCCTCTTAAGTAACGTACCCAGAGAGGTAGCCATGGGTATGATATCTATAGCGACTTCATTCATCGTAGACTCGGGATATGAGGACGATTGGCCAGTCCTCTCCCTCGCCGACTGCTCTTTCCACCGACAGTTTACAGTCAGTGTACTCATTTCATAACCGAGTTCGCTATAGCGAACAAGTGGAACAGATATGTTCGAAACAACCTTCCGCCACGGCGGGGTTTTGAATCCCCAACCTCTGGGCTGACAGTCTAGCACGATAATCTCTAGACTATGGCTCATCTGCGATTAAATAAACCCAATATTAAAGGCCGGAGAGTTCAAAGCGGGAACCGACTGGCGAAGACGTATTCGTGTAATTTGTTCCCAGTAACTGTAACGTAGAACTAATCGATGTAACTATTTTGCTATGGCTGTTTTCCTATAGTTGTTTTGCTATATGTTTTTCTAAGCCTGTTTTGCTATAGCTATTTTGCCATAGCTACTTTGATGCTATCGATGACATTTGACTGTCAGTAGCATGCATAATATTGTGATGAAAATTAGAATTTTCTTGCCAGAAACATATCGAAAAACATTTCCCCCTTGTTAGATCTGCTAGCCGTAGTTGAGTGCCATTGCATAGTTTGAAAAGGCTCTACAAATGTTCAGATATCATTGTGTATGTAACTATTATTTTCTTTTTTGTGGTTTTGAAAATGTCCTATATAAATAGCCAGGTACTTGCATACAAAGGCCTACTTATCATATTACTACATGTCGGAATTTCCAGCATTGACTGTAGTTTTGGTTTCGATTTTGTGCTCTGCGGCTGTTCGTAAATTCCAGTGGTTTTTTAGATCGAAGGCTCAGACAGACGTTGGTCGTTGGGTCGTTCTGTTTCAATCATCGTTCGATCTTCTCACTGCAGACGATCATGGCGGAAGAAGTTCAGATCGACGAAGGATTGTACTCTCGCCAGCTGTAAGTTTTCTTTCAACCATTGTTGTCGCTGTCAGCCTGTCACCATGACGGTCATCGTAACACTGACGTCGTCGTCATCAAAATCTTTATTCTAAACAATCATTAGATTTTCGGATCCTTTTTCTTGTCCCTCGCTTTGGTCGCAATCTTTCTCAGTGTAGTAATCGTAATCATCACCCAGATAGTCGTCATCGTCGTTGTCATCATCATCATCACCATCGTCATCATCATCATCATCATCATCATCATCATCATCATCATCATCATCATCATCATCATCATCATCATCATCATCATCATCATCATCATCATCATCATCATCATCATCATCATCATCATCATCATCATCATCATCATCATCATCATCATCATCAGTTAATGACTTCAGCCACTTGGCTGCGAATAAATGGTCCCTTTTTTACAGTTATAGGGCCTATATCGGCTGAATTGCTTTTCTTCATGTTTAGTGCAAGTTCTGTTCTGTTCTATCTTCGTTTGTATTGTCTCTCAAGCCTTAACTTCCTTTCATTGTCTTCGCTGTACACGGGGACCTAGCATGTCAGATGTAAATGTAGACCCAAGACGTCTACCATAGGGCTATTACTCATATCCAATGAATTGTTGTGGTGGCGAAGTGCCCATTCCACTGGGGCTTAAGATGGCGTGGCGCACATTTTCAAAACGGACAAATTATTTCCCCCGATAATAATGACCGAGGTTAACAAACATGTTGAAAGAGTGTGGTCAAATAAATGGACTGACGAAAATGAAAGCGGCTACCTGCACATGCTTATTCATGTCCATAAATTTACATATTGAAATTACAGTTAAAATCTGTCTGCCTATCTATTCAAGCATAGACCTACTCATTAACATAAATTTAAATAATAAGGAGAGGGATAGACACAGCCTATATATCTGCCCATGCCATAGCCTATCCATTGTTATAGATTACACAGTAAATTAGGCTAATAATTAAAAACTACCTATCAATGCAAATTCAATCAATCAAATTGAAGAGCATAAATTTAAAATTTAATAGTGAAAGTGATGAAGTTCATGTAACGCGCTGAGCTGTTTTCTAGAATAAACACGTGTTGAAGAATACGAAAATGAAAACGATAGCCTATAATTGCGTTGGCCTAAGCTGATGCAGCCTACTCCATTACAGCTGCTAATAATTAGTGGGTAATTTCGTCCCTTCCTCTTTCGGCCTCAAATAGTTATCTGTTATTTTGGCACCTAAGATTTTACGACACAAAGGCCCTCTATTTTCAACCAATTAAAAAGGCATTTATAACTTTTTGCCTGTTACACACACTTTCCAACAGTTCAGTATAACCAGGGACCAAAAACCTCATAGTCTGGAAATGGCCAAGGTCTCTTGCAATGCAACCTCATTTTTTAACCTTACTGCACTTGACCTAACCCATCTTATAATAATATTTTCGTTTATTGAAACAATCCGGTTGACAAACCGCAACCGGTTACAGTGTACAATTATGCAATTGAAACAATTCACAAGAACACAAATGACAGAAGACATAAATCTTAACTACTAACAGAACAGACAGCCTGCAATACACGGTGCCAATAGCAGCCTACAAAGCATGTCCGCCCTACGGGTTTCGAACTCGGTACCTCTCGCTCTCTATGCCAGTGTGTTATCCAATGCGCTATCGGGCCCCCGATACTTACCAGTATCTGACCCATCTTACCGTACCTGACCTACCATACTGTACCTAATCTTACCTAATCTTACCTAACCTTACCTTGCATTGCCTTGCATTGCCTTGCCTTGCCTTGCCTTGCCTTGCCTTGCCTTGCCTTACCTTACGTTACCTTACCTTAGCTGGCCTGACCTCACTGTTCCCCATAATTGCCTCATAATACAATATGTCAGCCTACCTGAACTTACTTTGCGTTCCTCCAGGTACGTGCTCGGGCACGATGCCATGCGTCGCATGGGAATGGCGAATGTACTGATCAGCGGAATGGGAGGATTGGGAGCAGAGATCGCCAAAAATGTTGCCCTAGCTGGAGTGAAGGCCATCACCGTTCACGACCCCTCGGAGGAGGTCGGCCCAGATGAACTCTCTTCTCAGGTGAGCTCGACGGGCATGTAGTCGACTTCATGTAGGTTACGTCAGCGCCGTTTTTGATCATTTCGTGAGGATCTAGGTTCATTCCGTTTTAACGAGGATTTAGGTCAGTTTATTGCTTTTTATAAGGATTTAGGTCAGATCATGCTTTTAAGAAGATTGCCGAAGGATTTAAGTCAGTTGGGAAGACATATGTACAGGTACGAATGAATGGGGAAAGGATATTACAAAAGGAGATGGGACTGAAGCAGACAACAGTAGGGGACTTTCCATGCACCACGACATCCACTGAACGTCCACTGAGTTCAGTACCCAGCAACTGGTGTTGGTGATTAAAGCGATCCAGATTTCAAGCATTTTGTTTCCCTTCCGTTGATAGTGGATTTGAAACAAATTTACTTGGCCTAAATTTGTGGGAAACATAAAAAATATAAAAATAAAGTCCAGTTGATTTAAATTAGGTCGTCTGCATATTAACGAATATTCGTAACGTCAACTTAATATTCCTAAACCATCCGAAAATCCCCCACAGACACGTTTCCCGATGCTTCTCTTGTCTCCTGGCACCAGGATCTTAATTGTTACAAGTTATCTGTTGATTGACGACTCCTCTGACTTGACGCAGCAGTCTTGATTAATCTTGTGCCAGGATCTTAGATTTTAATTAGTGCTTTGGATTTGCGAGTTCACCATTTACGAACGACTTGCACAAATCTGTTTTTCCAGTTTTTCCTGAAAGGACAGTCGGGTTCACGGAGCTTCTTGGAAAGTACGGCGGCTGAATTGTCCGAACTGAACAGCTACGTCAAAGTCGACTCTTACAAAGGACCACTTACAGACGAATTCATCGCCAAGTTTCAAGTGAGCTTGAATAAGCAAACAAATCTTTCCTCTACGGGGTCGTCCATTAATTATGTCAACAAATTTTAGGCAGTTTTTGACCCCCTCCCTCTGTCAACAACTGTCAAACATTGACGGACCCCCTAAAAATTATGTCAACAATCCCAGAACCCCCCCCCCTACAAAAAAGAAACACAATGGCTCAATACATGTAGAATCATTTTTTCAAATTGTTTTACACTGAAAAATGCATTCTCAAATTTCAAAATATATGAGTTTAGTTTATTACCAGCTTTTTAGTAGTATTAAACATTAAGCACTTTATACATTTTTAGCATTACTTAATGTTTTCGCTACCATTTTGAAGGGTCTGTGTTGATTCATTGGAAAAAAATTTGTTGACGTCAACTTTTACTGAACCCCCCTCCCCCTTGTCAACAACTGTCAAACTTTTCCAAACCCCCTATTTTGTTGACATAATTAATGGACGACCCCTATTCAAGACACTTTTCAAAAGTAATGAACGTATTAAAATAAGGCTTAAAATTCAAGGAGAAATAGAAGTAGGCCTACCTCTTAATAGATACCCAGAAGAGACGCTACACAACCTATCCAATGCACTACATGTACACTGCATCGCAGACTAATACATTACATGACATTGCAATTATACAACATATCACATGACATTAGGCCTATGCTACTTTCTCTAAGTGTGACAAGTGGTTACATTGCATAGCACGACATGACATGTCATAACATAACAACATTATGCTGGGTCTTATTTGTAATTTTCGACAGGTGGTTGTGCTGACTCGATCCGACGCAGATGAACAGCTGTTGCTAAGCGACAAATGTCATGACCGTGGGATCTCCTTCATCTCAGCTGAGACGAAAGGCGTCTTCGGGTAAGCAACGCCGTTTCTCTGTTGCAATTTCAGTTATTTGCATGAAGAAGGAAATCAATAAATCGTTCTTTTATCCATACAATCATCCGCCTTCCAATTCCTCGCAACCTAAGCGCAATTCGACGTAACAGCTCCTCCGTTTCCTTCTGCCTATGATCTCCATGCAGGAAAACGAATCTCGTTCTTCACTCCTCGTGCTTTCCATTCAAAACTATAAAATCCGGGTTCTTCATCAATCTCATCTGGATCCATCCACTCTTCCGCATTCCAATTCTTTTCAACATAAACATAATCCAACGTGATGACTCCTCTGTTCCCTTACATCCCTCTCTGGCCTCTAAAAACTGGATTCTATGTTTGATACGGTATCTCTGTACAGCAGATTTGACAGTTCCTGTGTCTCTTTCCTTCCCTCTGTCTCGAACATAAGCTGGTACCCTGTGCTTAGCTTTAAGTAGAGCTTTTTAATTTTTACAGCTTACGATTACGATTAAGGAACTAAACTTTTGTATAAGGACTACTCAAACAGGCCCGCCGAGAGGGGGGGCAGAGGGGCAAATGCCCAGGGGCCCGGCGACTTTTAGGGGCCCGGGCTGGGCCCGCAATCAACTTATGAAATATATTATAATCAGATATACAAAGTTTATGATTTAATGCCTGATAAAATATAATATTACGGACACTTAACAACAATAGTTGCATATAAATATAATTTTTTAGGGTCGTATCTGTACTATAATTATTTCAGTTTGTTTAAAAAAAATTCCCATAAAGTCTAAGGATAGTTAGGAGCCCGTGACTGCTCTGCCTAGGGGCCCGGAATTTCTGTCGGCAGCCCTGTACTCAAATAGCCCAAGAAATGAAGCGTTACGTGTGACTTCACATCGCATGTCCGTTTTTATGTAATGGCAAAATGGTGTAACTGATGTTTTTGAATGAGAGTTCTTCTTGATGTGGATTTCAGTCGAATCTTCTGCGATTTGGGGGAGAATTTCACAGTGGTTGATACAAATGGAGAAACGCCGCAACAGTATCACATCAACAAGATCATCAAGGTTCATATCAAATTTCGTCTAATACACCACAGCCTCTATTTGTAATCGAATCTTAGATTGAAAGAATGAATTAAATAAGACCAGAAAATACAAGACTTAGACCTGGACTAGATTGGCCTAGATTAAACTAGACTAGATTAGATTAAATTAAATTAGATAACGCTATATAGGATTAAATTATATTAGACTAGGCTAGATTAAATTGGATTAGACTGGATTAGATTAAATTAGATTAATATAAATTAGATTAGATTAGATTAGATTAAATTAAATTATTAAATTAAATTAAATCAGATTGGACTGGATTAGATTAGATTGTATTAAATTAGATTACGTTATATACGATTACATTAGATTAGACTAGATTAGATTAAGCTAGTGTCTCTACGACTGTTTCAGGGAGAGCAGGCGGAAGTCATTTTGGCCGATGACGTGCGTCATATGTTTGACGACGGGGACCTGGTCGTCTTCTCTGAGGTCCAGGGAATGACGCAGATCAACAAGTGCCCGCCACAACCGGTTACGGTGATAGGTGCGCTATAGTAATACTCTCCTATGTAACAGGAACAGATAAAGGTAACAAACCTGTAGGCTATATGAAGCTCCGTTGCATACTCTCAACACAGAAGAAAGATCTCAATAAGAATACAAAACAATAAAACATTAGGATCAGGCCATACGCTCTTATACGCCGAGCCTAAGAAATCAGCATCAGCATCGTCGTTGCAAGCATCGTCATCATATTACTTCGTTTATTAGAACCAATCAGGCTGGCAAACCGCAGCTCAGTACATACAGGTTAAATGCATTAATATAAGAAAAGAAAAGAAAAGAGGTTGAAAAAGCCTTGGCATTAGGATCACCGATTACAGGGTTAAGTTCTCGAGTTATGTTTTGATAAAGGGCTCTAGGTATAAAGTTTTTATCATCCTTTGTTGGCAAAATGAAGTCATGACAGCGCGGCCTTAGGCTGTAATGGCGTTTGATTGTTCATCGTCATGAATATTGTCGTCGTCACCCTCAACACCATCATCATTACGTGGGGTTCAAATTTCCGCCACGGCAGAGACGTGTTCGAGGTTTCTGCTCCACCTGTGCTCCCTCACAAACTCATCTATCAGATAAGTTCACCCATCGTATGCTGTCGGTGGGAGAGTAGACGGAAAGGGAGAGGACTGGCCTTCCACCCTCAAATGCCGAGGCTTAGAAATTATATCGATAGACAATTCATACCCACGGCTTCCTCGCAGGGTTAAGCTCATGCGGTTTACGTTGTTAATGACATCTTATGGTTACCAGAGCAGATGAGGTCGACCACTTGTATATATAGCCTACCACGGCATGGACTAAAAGATCATTTTATTTAGATAACTTGATTTAAATAATTTAATTTATTACTATAAGCGACTGCTCTTCATCTATCACCATCTTGTTAATAATAATAATAATAATAATAATAATAATAATAATAATAATAATAATAATAATAATAATAATAATAATAATAATAATAATAAATAATAATAATAATAATAAAAATAATAATAATAATAATTAAATCTTTAGGACCGCATTCTAACCGTTCCAGACTGTTATCATTTTAATTAATCTTGAAGTCCCTGAGGGATCATGTTTACCTCGGGGCACAAAATAAAAAAAATAAAAAAATAAAATAATAATAATAATAATAATAATAATTCTAATAATAATAACTTATACATCATGGGCTGCCTCTCTTTCTTAGTGGATTGATCTTCTGGATATTGAATTAATTACGGTTTGTTTTTGACGTGCCATCTGTTGGTGCTTTAGACATTTGACACCGACACAACAGAAGTTCTCAATGAATAATAATTCTTCTGTTTACTTGACGAATGACAATTAATTAGTGTAAAAGGGATGAATGGATCTTCTGAATTTATAAAGGCGAATAACACATTGAAGAGAGACTGATCTGCTAGTCATTTTCTTTAGGATCGCATTCGATCAGAGTTGGTGACACTTCGTCCTTTGGTGAATACAAGAATGGTGGTCTCGTGACTCATGTCAAGAGTCCCGTTCAGATGAACTTCGTAAGTTTACAAGACTTCGTAAAAGTCCCAGACGTTTCTTCATCCTCTTGATCCTCGTATAATCTAATATGGAAACTTATATAGCGCCTTTATCGTAGTCAGTGACACATCAACACTGATGGTCGCGTCTAAGCAAAACTGCATTACATCATGATAGTCGTAGTAGGCCCCTATCCATCATAATCTTCGTCTTCGGTCGTCTTCATCACGATCAGCATCATCATCGTCGTCGTCATAAACATCACCCTGGATATCTCTTGACTTCTACACAAGTTCTTCGATTATTATTATTATTTTTCACTGTGACCAAGAACCCCGAGGTTTTCGCGCTCCACCCCTTTTCTAACAAAATCGACCAATCCTCAACGTCAAATATTCAACAGGAAATATTTTTTATTTGTATATTTTTTAAAAACCTTCAGGAACTAATTATAAATTCAGGCCGAATTAAAGTCTTTCTATAAATAGGGGCCGTTCACATATTATATAACGCAAAAAATCTCAATTTTTTGCCTACCCCCCACCCCTAATAACGTTACATAACAGCAGCTGTGACCCCCACCCCTATATTATATAACAGATATGCTTCCTACCCCCTACCCCCCCAGTCTATAAATCATTCATCACATCACTCATTTATCACCTCATTCGCTCATTCATCACCTCATTTAAGCTGCCGTAACTTACAACACCACTATTCTAATTATCTTATTTTCAACTTGTAGCTGTCAGAACTGAGTCAATGGTATAATAACCAATTAATTCATGGCTAACTCTCAGAGCTATTAAAGACAATTTTGTTACCTTATACTTGTCACAAGTTGCGACCTGTCAGTGTGATACTTTGAATATTAAACAAAATTTATTGATTTCTTGATTGAGAATGCGTCCTAAATGAACAATATGGCCACCCTCGAATAGTTTGAAATAGAGCGCTGCTACCTACCAGCTAGCCACATCCCATATTATGCAAAGCACTGAGTGAGTAAGTAACTAAAACACAATTAGTAATGAAGAATATTTATTAAAATATTACAGTGAAAGTCCAATGGTCAGACAAACAAGCAAAATAGCATAAGCTGAAAAAGTTTGTTATATAACGAAACCTTGAACCTACCCCACCCACCATAAACCTATAACGCTAACAAAACAGGAACCCACCCACCTACCCCTTGAGCGTTATATAATATGTGAACGGCCCCATAGGCGATCTCAATTCAACTGACTTCTACATTGAAATCTTCTGGTCTTCTTCTTTTCCCACTCTTTCCCCCCAACGTTTTCAAACAAAACAATTAGCCGCTTTGTCGCGGGTGAGTGGTTTCAAGTCTAAGCCAAAAATATAAACTATATATAATTATATATATATATATATATATAAAATCTGTTTCGGCACCGGCGATAAGTTCCAATCATCATCATCACCATCATCACCAATATCATTGCAGTTACCATCATCATCAGCAGCACCAACAATAACAGCGATAACAATAACAATATGGTCATTCGTCATCTTTTGTTCTTCATCATCATCATCATCATCATCATCATCATCATCATCATCATCATCATCATCATCATCATCATCATCATCATCACCACCACCTTCATCATCGTCATCATCATCGTCATCGTCATCAGCAGCTGCAGCAACAACAGTAGTATGAACCTGGCAAAGCTGTGTTTCCTAGAAGCGACTGCGTGATTCTGTGGACAATCCATCGTTTGAGACGAGGATTTTCAACGAAAAGAGACTGAAGCAACTGCATCTCGCTTTCTCGACTCTACACGAATTCATCAAACGAAACAAGACTCTGCCGAAACCATGGCATCAGGTTAGAAGAAACGACGCAGATTCTATTCTAGTCTATTCTGTTCTTTTCTATTCTATACCATTTTTTAATTCTATTCTATATTATTCTATTCTGTTCTGTTGTGTTGTTCAGCTAGATTCTGTTCTAATCAATAGTCGTTTGGTCTATAGTCTAATCTTATTATTTTGAACTTTCCAATGCACTCTAGGCCTTATCATCGAATAATTATAGTTACCCAGGGATCTAACGACTACGGGTTTGAACCTGCTGAGCGGTCTTCCTGTAACGACCTTGGACATATTGTTTGTATACATGTACTTCTGTCATGAACAGCAGAATTTGGCGGCTGCGTAATGAAGTTGGGATGTAGGCTGCGATGACCAACATCTTGGTGTTCGTCTATTTTTCAGTTCATGGACCGAAAAGGGGGGGGGGAAATGGCGCCTCCCTTACGTTCCAGTAGGCTCTGTGACATGGGAAGGGGTTTGCTGTTTCTACTGTCTTGATGCTTTCTGCAATAGAGCAATGCTGAGAATTGAACATTCACGGAAGCCCTAGAGAAGTATCTGGTTGCCTCTCAACAGTTATATCTGAACAGAATCTTGTGACTTCCATGTGCTGCACACAATCCTAATAAAAGATTCTCCTCAGGCACAATTGTCGAGAGGCAGCCTACGCTTTTGTAAAATAGTCAACTCAACATTGAGCACTGCCTTTCTGATTTCATCTAGGCTGATGCAGATCAGTTTCTGGAATTGGCGACCTCTAGAAACGAATCGTCAGAGAGTCCTCTGGAAACCATCGATGAGGCACTCCTTAGGAAGTTCTCCTACACTGCTTCCGGTAACCTCAGTCCGATCCAGGCGATCTTCGGAGGTATAGCCGCTCAGGAGATCATGAAGGTAGGCCTACATCACGCATTTACATGCTTTAACTATATATAATCACCTTTATACACCAAGTAGGCTATAAATATCAAATCGTTTGAAGGCGAGTCACGGTATTGAAGGCAACTATAAACCAGAGTGCGAGCTATTATAGGCCTAATCAAGACTCGTTTGTGCGTTTATTGTATACCGTCTTTGTGGAGGTGCAATCTTGGATGGTGGCCAATAAATGCCTCCTTAATCCGTTGAAAGCTGAATTTTTACTACTGGGCACTCCACAGCAACTTAAAAATTTTCGATGACCATTTTCAGTGGATTAAGTCTTTAAAACTGGAGGACTCGATTGTTAACTTGCTGGTTCCAAGTGAACATGCTATCACTTAATATAAAGAAGTCAAACTATGTTTTATTTAAAAGCAAAAAGTCTAGGATACCGAATACTTTTGACCCTACATTAACTATCGATAATGTTCAATTGTGCAGAGTCTCTAAAGTCAAATTTCTGGGGGTTATCATTGATGAGAACCTTACTTGGAAGGAGCATGTGGAGCATGTGAAGAACAAGGTAGCCAAAACTGTGGGGATCATTCACAGACTTAAGGGGTCTTTACCAGCTCACTCTCTCAAGTTATTGTACACTACCCTTCTACTGCCTTATTTAAATTATTGTACTGTGGTGTGGGCAGGTGGGTATCAGAATATGCTTAAACCTATATACATCCTCCAAAAAAGGGCAATAAGAGTTATCAGTGGAGCTCATTATCTAGCAGAGAGTTGCCACCTGTTTAAGTCCTTAAACCTTTTAACAATTTACGACATTTATAAACTTCAACTTGCAATGTTAATGTACCGGCACCACAATGGCACTCTCCCAGCTTTATTTAACTCATACTTCACAGTGATTACTGATGTACATGATTATAACACCAGACATAGACAAAACTACAGAACAGAAAAAGGCAGGATAAATGCTAGATGTTTCTCGGTCAGAATAAAAGGACCGCAGTTGTGGAACTCTATTGATTCTTGCATGCGTGAACTACGCTCGCTGATTGCATTCAAGTGTGTATATAAGACTTTTCTGATTGACCAGTACTAACTCAGCAACTCATAACTTGGAGTGTGATGCTGACTATTATCGTTTTAACTATGAATACTGTTACTAACTGTACGGCTGCCTTAGCCTGTTAACCCAATACATTTTGTTGTTGTATTTCTTTGACTGGTAACCAGTGGGGAAGACTAGATAAGCTGTCCCAGCTTCATCTCCCCATGAATCATTTGCTACTTGACTCGCATACTCATATTCTTTTGGCTCACATACTGTTAAACTATAACGTGCTGTTAGATAATTAAGTTGTTTAATGTGATTGCTGGTTATGCACTGTAATTTTGAATTTGAATGCAAATGGTTCAATAAACTCAAACTCAATTTGGCTAATGCTGCTCGTAACTTGGGCTTTGATTTTTTTCATCGACTACGTCTCTTACTGACTATGTGAATGTTGTTTGTAAATCATCATAATTATACATGCATGTGCACCTTTGACCAAGACAGAATATGCTCTCATTTCTTCAAGTATCTCTGGCAAAGTATTGATCTTGAGTCACACCGATTACTATGGCTTGCATCTTGTTGGCTTTACAATGTCAAACATGATTAAGCTTGAAAGAGTTTAGAACTCTTTGGCAGGACTATAACTAATACATGAACATTTAACCAATGTGCTTAAACATTGCATTGGCTTCCATGTTCATAAAGGAATCTCTTTCACATTTTGGCTCTTAGTGTACTGCGGTCAACCACAATATTTAAAGTCAGTCCTGACTCCCCAATACACAAACATTTACACATGCAGATAACATATTAAATCATATATAAAAGTATATATAAATGCTATTTAATCCATGTACACTATAGGGGCTGATATAAAATTATTACACAGTCGCTCACCCATGAATATAATTATAATATAGTGTTGATGGTGAGTAAGACAGTGATAAAAATGATGATGACAACGACAAGGACGACGATTATGACGACAACAATAATGATTATGACGAAGACGATGATAGTGGAGACAATTGATGATGATGATGACGACGACGACGACGATTAATGATGATCGCGATGACGATGTTGATAAAGATAATAACGATTAATGACGCTGACGACTATGACGATGTCAACAATCTACCACCTAATAATGATGAGGACGACGACGACGACGACGATGGCAATATATATTGATTGCTGTTTTGATGGTCGATAGGCGCTGACTGGTAAGTTCACTCCGATCAACCAGTGGCTCTATTACGATGCAGTTGACTGTCTGCCCAACGAAGAAGACATCAGTCGACTTCAAGACATCTGCCAACCAGTAAGAGATTCATCATTGTCGTCAGCATTATCAGCACCTTCACCGTCAATTAATTATTAAATCAATTATCATCACCATCAATCACTATCATCATCGTCATCACCGACACCGTCATCATCAACGTCATCTTCTTTGTGATCGTATTCATCATCATCGTCGTCGTCGTCGTCGTCAACATCATCATCGTTGTCGTTGTGATCATCATTATCGTCATCATTGTTGGTGATATTGTTGTGTTTGATAATTAACTTGAAATTTTCGTGATGTTCTTACAGATTGGCTCCAGATATGATGGACAGATTGCCGTCTTCGGCAAAGAGTTACAAGAAAAACTGGCCAAGGCCCAACTTTTCCTGGTTAGTTTAGTAGCATCTGTCTAACAATCTGCAAGTCTTAGATTGTCTATCTGTCTATATATCACTTTCTATATGTCTTGTCTGTCTTGGTTGTCTGTCAGCCTGTCAATCACTCCATTCCTCAGACTGTCCGTATGTCTTACTTTCTGTTGCTTGATCCATGATCCATCGATACATCAACGATTCCATCCAGCATGAGTTAGCCATTTTCTAATACTAATATCAAAGTCATTTCATGTCATGGAGGCGCTACATGATTATATTTAGCGTGTGTGTTTGTGTGTCTACGCAACAGGTGGGAGCAGGGGCAATTGGTTGTGAGATGCTGAAGAACTGGGCCATGATGGGAGTGGCAACTGACCCAGAAGGAAAGGTGACCGTCACTGATATGGACACCATCGAAAAATCTAATCTCAACAGACAGTTTCTATTCCGTCCAGCAGATGTCGAGGTAGCCTATCTGTCTGTCTATTTGTCTATTTGTATGATATAGACCGACTGTATGTGTGTGTATCGGATTATGTATGCATTCATCCGTGTACTCGTATATATGTATAGATATATAATGTGTATGTAAATATATTTATGTAAATATTTATGTGTGTGTATGTATAATATGTATGTATGTAAATATGATGTTTGTCTGTCCGTCTGAAAATTGTTCTGTCTGTCTCCTTGTCAGAATGTCAGTGACACGGAAAGTAATTGCATGAGTTTAAAGAAGTGAAAGTGAAAGTTACTCTGGTACGCATTTGATCAAAATCAAAAGACCTCATTATGAACGTCAAAGAAAATGAAAGTGAAACCTGTGCATTTTACGAAAAGTGAAAGTGGGAGTGCTTAATTAAACTAATAATAATTGTTATGAATTAATTACTGCAGAAATTGAAGTCGTTGACGGCCGCGGAGTCCGTTAAGAGGATGAATGGAGCGATTAACATCGAGGCTCATGAGAATCGGGTTGGTCCTGAAACGGAAAATGTCTACGACGACGACTTCTATGGGGGATTGACCGCTGTGGTCAACGCATTGGACAATGTGGAGGCCAGTGAGTGACCCACCTTTCAATACAATCAAAGCTAGTAATATATAGCAATAAGAGAAGACGACGTCTACGATTCAAGTCTGCACGTTAATCTATTATTATAATTATTTATTTATCATTATAATTTACTATTATCATTTATTATTATTATTATTATTGTTATTATTGTTATTGTTATTGTTATCATTATTGTTATCATTATTGTTATCATTATTGTTATCATTATTATTATCACTATTATTGTTATTGTTATTGTTGTTGTTATTATTATTATTATTATTATTATTATTATTATTTTTTTATTTTATTTTTTTTATTTTTTTTTTGCCCCGAGGTATACTTGATCCCGCGGATCATGTATACCTCATGTATAATAATTATTATTATTATTATTATTATTTTATTTTATTTTTATTTTTTTATTTTTTTACCCGAGGTATCAAGGATCCCTCAGGATTTATGAAAAATTGCTATAAGGAGCAGGAAATTTGTCTGGAGGGTCAGGCCTCGTCTTCAGGGTTTGCAGGAAAAGTGCCGTTGAATGCGACCAAGTTATAGCGTTGGACGCAAACAGACAGACGTTGGAAAAGAAATGATGTCTCGCGTCTGTCGCCGCCAGTGAAAGTCATACGACGGCCTAGCTCACTAATTAAGTCCAGAGCCGAAGGATTGAAAGGGCCCAAAGTCTCGATGGCCACGGGCTGAAACAGATGAGATGTAGGAAGCCTCTGGTACTTCTGGATCTTACGGTTGGCCGCCTGCACTGAAGCGGGCCCGACCGAGCCGGCTGCGATGTAAGAGGCCGCACAAGTGTGAACGACCGTTGCGTCCCAAGCCAGGTACTTCCCTCCCATCCACGGTATGAGGGTGGCCCCATCAGGTCTTTTACAATCCGCTCGAAACAGGCCCGCTGGTTCCTTGGTACTGGGGACGTCCGCCTTGAGCAGGGCGCGCCATATGATGTCATTAATGGCATGGTGACGCAGAGAGCGCCCAGATGCCCTCCTACACACAAAGCCGTGATGGCCCTCCGAACCGACCAAGTCCCCACACTATTATTATTATTATTACTATTATTATTATTATTATTATTATTATTATTATTATTATTATTATTATTATTATTATTATTATTATTATTATTATTATTATTATTATTATTATTACCTGAACATTTCAAATCTTCACCTTCACACCAGCAGTGTACGGTCAGTGTTTTCATTCTGTAGGTGGGTTCGCTAGGGAGCACAATGTTAAATATTAATTGTGCCTATATATTCATGCTTTTTGCCTTTTCGTGTTTATGTATTTTCATTAATTTCCACTTATTTCTAATTTATTTTAATTTTATGTGTTGTAATTTATAACTTAATTGAATTTATATTTTTATTACGATTTCCAGGGAAATACGTTGATCGACGCTGCGTCTTCAATCTGAGGCCAATGTTTGACTCTGGGACTCTTGGAGCCCGTTGCAGCCTACAGGTGGTCATTCCTAATCTGACTCAGTGCTACTCGGACACCAGAGACCCTCCGGGCAAGTCCTACCCCATGTGCACCCTCAAACACTTTCCTGTCGCCATTGAGCACACTCTGCAGGTAAAACATCTTGGAATTACTATTGGCATATTACATACATGTATTACGATGTAATAGAACGGCGCCGTGAGATGAGTCTACATCCGCCATGTCCATTGCCTGCGATTTTTACTCCTTTTTAAAAATTTGCGTGGACAATATTTAACAACCTTAGAATTTTTGTAAAAATTACCGAAATATGCCGAAGTTAACACTTCTGCACAATTCCTAATTTAAAATTGTTTATTTCCTGGACTTGAATTGGCGTTTAGTGCAGTATGAACACGCCCCGTCCCCTCCTTACGGCGGATGTAGACTCATCTCACGGCGCCGTTCTATTACATCGTAATACATGTATGTGATAGAACATTTCAAAGACTTAGAGGCAACTGAGTTGAAAGGAAGATATTGCTTTCGATGAAAATTTAGCAGCCGCGTTGTCCCAACGAGTTGGCCTATCACTCACTGTCTGTACAAAAGAAGAAAGCGACCGTATCAAGCAATCGTGGGGATTCCAACCGTTCCACTATTCCGTCGCCTCTAAACAGTATCAATCAGACCATGCTTCCAGTCGGTCAGTCAGTCGGTCAGTCAGTCAGTCAGTCAGTCAGTCAGTCAGTCAGTAAGTAAGTAAGTAAGTAAGTAAGTAAGTAAGTAAGTAAGTAAGTAAGTAAGTAAGTAAGTAAGTTAGTCAGTCAGTATGTATATGTGTGCATGCTTGTATATGTGTGCATGCTTCTATGTGCACGTGTGTGTACCAATGTATGTATGTATGTATGTATGTATGTATGTATGTATGTATGTATGTATGTATGTATGTATGTGTATGTTTGTGTGTATGAATGTATGGACGTAGTACGAACATATGCACGTTTGTGATTATGTATGCATATGTATGCATGTGTATGTATGTACTATAATGTATGCTTTAATTTATTATGCATGACTATGTCTTATAATATATAACGTGTCTCTGAAAACCGAAAAGAGGCGTTGCATGTGTAATTTAGACGATAAACACTTTTCTGCCGCTTTTGCGATGTCCTGCAATTGATCATTTTCACAGACACTGTTGTCCCTTTGCTGTATTTCAGTGGGCGAGAGACGAATTTGAAGGTCTGTTCAAGCAATCGATTGAAACTTCAGCAAGATATTTTGCTGAACAAGACTTCATCGAGACAACGCGTAAAATGGAAGGAAGCAAACCGGTATTTAGTCTGATCTATTCAAGATCTAGTAGATTCGTACATGGGGGGGGGGGGGCGAGGGGGGAAGGATCCTTCATTCAATGCACAATTGCACATAGTTTCCTTGGACTTTGCCAAAAGTGTAGACGAAATAAAACGAGGTTGACACATGCATAACCAATAACCACATACCTCTCTTAACAGTGTTTGTATCTAACCTTAACTTCCTTACTTTATTGTTTTTACCGTACTCTTACACCTGTAAACATTACTTTATTTACCTTTCCTTATCCATTCCTGTCCCTAACTTACTTATCTTACCCTACCACACCTTGTCTTACCTTGATGTGCACATTTGAAGATGGAGATTCTGCAGGAGCTGAAGACCGTTCTCGTAGACATGGCACCAAAGACCTTCTCCGATTGCGTCGTCTGGGCTCGCAAGAAATTCCAGGACAACTACACCAACCAGATCGTCCAACTTCTGCACGTCTTTCCTCCTGGCCACGTGACTAAGAATGGCGCCCCCTTCTGGTCGGGTCCAAAACGCTGTCCGGATCCACTGAAGTTCAGCGTCGAAAACGTAAGTCCTAACTTTCACGCATGAGTTTCTCAACTGTGATTTCTACAGTTAAACACTTTTGTGTGCCTTGAATGCTCATATAGACTGTCTGGTGGCAAAGAACATTTCGATTTAACTAATATAAGACCACTTTATCTTATTAGGTCAACTAGCTAAGACAAATATATTGATAGTACTATAGCCTATGTACATAATGAGGTAATTTAAAGAAGTTGTATTAAGTGGATCCATAAATGCGTGCATGTATCCAACTATCCATGACATTGTCTGACTATATGCGACTGTAATTTTAAAGTTATTTGAGTTTCATATACGTATGTATGACCTAAATGTTGATCTAAAAACTACAAACGGTGTGTAGGCCCCATCAGGTATGAAACGTGATTGGTATCCAAACAAGAATTTCTATGAAATCCTTACTATAATGCACTTCCATTCAATTATTTACATCTCTGTACAACCCCTCTGATACGACGCAGCGCTCGTGAATAAGCTGGTGCCCTGCGCTCCGCTTTAGAATAGCGCTATAGAAATTTGGAGTTTACGATTACGATTAAGTCTTAGTACGGTACAATTCCATTGAAATATGTTGTGTGTAACTGGGACAGTCTACTCACTTGGACTACGTCGTGGCGGGCGCTAATCTCGTCGCCCAGGTATTCGGTCTACCAGTCAACAGGAACCGAGAGGAGATCGCTCAGTTGGCAGCCACCATCACCATCGACGCTTTCCAGCCAAAGTCAACGGTTCACATTCCCATAAACGATGAAGAGGCAAAGGAAGCAGCCAGCAAATCATTAGGTATAGTAGTAATTAATCGGTATTTGTGCTAGAGTAATTGAGTACTTTTTACTCTCAAGTTCAAGCGCTTGAATACCAAGTAGCCTAATGGCGCCAATAGTCTCGAGTCCTAGACAGTTTTCCTGTACTGTATCCAAGTCTTTGAGAATCTGAATAGAATCTAATCCAACGTAACCGAATCAAATGCAGTCTAATTGGTAAAGCGCCACTGATCGTTCTTTGTCAGTGCCAGTCCCAAGCCTGGATAAAGGAGGAGGGCGACGCAAATGGTCTATGTTACCACACTGTGGTCGTTAAACAGTAAACAAGCAAGTAATCGGTAAAACCCTATCTGATCTAATCTAGTCCACTGACCACTGAACCCAATGGAACCCAATGGAACCCAATATAATCTAGAACCTGTATAGCGCCGTGATCGTTCGGTCACATTATTATGTATTATGTAGTGTCTGCTCTTTCCAGACATCGAGAATACTTTCAACTAGAGCCTCCGAAGAGATTCTCCCGAAAAGGCGCTATACAAATTTGCTAATGTATGCTAATGTATAAGGTCTGCAAATTGCAAATAAGCCTACAAGAGTGCATGATTTATATTACACGATCGAAGTTAATTACATCTGGTGTATTTCGGTTGGTGTTGCCAGATGCTGAATCCGTTGAAGAGATGGAGAAGATAGTCCAGGCCTTGCCAGAGCAAAGGACTAAGCTGACGCTGCGTCCTCTGCAGTTCGAAAAGGACGATGATTCCAACTTCCACATGGACTTCATCGTTGCAGCTTCAAACCTCAGAGCCGAAAACTACGGCATTATGCCAGCCGATCGACATAAGGTATAACACCAGTTAACAGAGCATATAAGGTATAACACCAGTTAACATTGCATAGTACGGCACTTCATAGCACAGCATAACAATGATAACAACTGCGGAAGAGAACGATTTTCTGCACAATTTAACGACGGTTATAGAGTTAGGCTTACTCTTTGGTCGCATCTGTTGTTTTTTGCGGAAATATTTAATTTGACATTGCACTTACACAGCTAAAAAAACGATGTATATAGTTGCTTGTGGGAAATGCCGCTCTTAAATCTATTATTAGAAATTTAGATGACCCTTACCTCTTGGTCTCGCTCTTCGATGCCTATTAAAATGTTCTTTAAATGGCTGTAATATCGCCTGTTATTAAGTGAACGAACAATAGTAAACGTTTAAAATTACATAACATTTATGCCGTGGTAGTCTATTCGTGCTGTTATCTGTGAATTGACTCAATTGAGCATATCTATTAACAAATTTTGTTAACAATTGATATAATTTTGTCCAACTACTTATTCCTGCAGTACTGAAATGTTCAATTCTAATTAGTTGATCTACTGATTTATCCAATAATGATTTTTTTAAAGTAGGCCTACACCCTTCATTCCATCAAAGCGTGTCGTTTTGTCGTGAGCGCTGCTCAGGAGCTTTAATTCGTGGCACTATTGTTAATTTAGAAATTGACTTTTACATTACATTGCATAAAACAAGGCTGGAATGTCTCTGTTTTCAGAGTAAGTTGATCGCAGGCAAGATCATTCCAGCCATTGCGACAACGACTGCGGTTGTTGTAGGATTGGTCTGCATAGAACTTTACAAGGTAATCTAAATCTAATTTAATTTGGTCTAATATGAATAGACCTTTTGTTAGGGCTCTCTGTAGCTAATCTGGTCTAATATGATCTCATCTTATTATCTATATAGGCCTATAATCTGAAAACTTCTATATCGCAATTCACAAGGTACTGTAGTACTTTAAAGAATATGCGTGTATTTGTTCTTCCTATACCTCGCTTGTAGGCAGATGTGAAATTTATTAAGAACATGTGTTGTTCAATGGGAGATAGTCTGAAGTGAACCACTGGAGAAAAGCCAATGGACAGAATTATATACATGAAGAAAATGCATCTTTAGTTGGAGCGCTGGAGGTAGGCTATAGTCGAAAACAACAGGAGATTTCTTCATATCCTCGTATCCTGAGTTTGGTCTCAGCTAGTTTCGTGTTTTCTTTATTTTCAGTGGATTCAAGGCTTTCGGAAGATCGAAACGTTCAAAAACGGTTACATCAATATCGCAACGATTAGTTTTGTCTTCACTCGGCCAACGGCTGCCGCCAAGAAAAAGGTATGTAGGCCTATGTATGTATGTATGTATGCATGTATGTATGTATGTATGTATGTATGTATGTATGTATGTATGTATGTATGTATGTATTTGTGTATGTATGTATGTATTTGTGTATGTATGTATGTATGTATGCATGCATGTATCTGGGGTTTTATAAAGCGCATTTTAGAAGAACATGGCTGTACGAGGGATCTGAACAGGTGGGTCCTAACGTATACCGAGAAAAAGTAACTTGAGCAGAGTTTAAAAGAGACAGCTCGAATGCCAGCTGGAAGATTGTTCCAAAGGGATGGAAAAACGCACGAGGCGAGTGCACGGTGCACGTAGGACCTGTAGGAGCTCTTAGGGCCTACTCTATGGAAATCTTGTTTTTTAAAGTTTCCCTTAGATAATTAGTATTCGGTCTAATGATTCTAATCTGATCTAATCTAATCTGATCTAATCTAATCTAATAGGTTTTACAGCGCCGTTATTGGAAGTTATTGGCACACATTCGTCTCGTTCATCTGCTTCAGTTTAACTGACCTTTTGGCTTTTGCATTAAATAAGCGCAGTAAGTAAATAAATTTGTTTTATATAACGATGCATACTGTTTTCAGTACGGAGATGTCGAATTTACAGTATGGGATCGGTTTGAAATTAAGGGAGAGATTACGCTTCAAGAACTGATCGACCATTTTAAAGTAGGTGCAGAACTTTGTTGTGAAAAAAATCGAAATACTTTCAACAGCTCACATACATGTAACCTCATTGATGCGACTCTTTAGAACTCTTCAGAAGCTGCGTGTTCCCTGGTATTGGATCTTTCGGTTGAGGTGCAAACAGCCAAACACGACAATAGCAATCCAACGACAGGACAGTTTACCCCAACCTTCTGTTTGTACACATTCGGCGCCTATGTTTGGCCTGATTGATATACCCAAATACATACATATAGGGCCTACACATTACTACCAGGAGGGACACTGGGCTGAGTTGGCCCAGATATTCCATGGATAGTCCTATCTTTCCAAGTGCTTACTGCGTTCAACGTTGCTTCCCCTGTGTTTGGTAGCATCGTATGCGACCAGCGCTACAGCGTATACTGGCCTCCTCAGTTTCATAAATCATGGGGGGACAGAGGGGGACTGTCCCCCAAAGTTTTGAATGGAGCCTATCTGTCTAACAAAACAATGCAAATCCGGCCCCCCAAAAATACTAACCCTCCCCCAAAGTTATGCACAGATTTTCGCCTCTGGGCGTCCTGTATACCTGATAATAAGTGACTGCATACAGAATAAGGTTGTCTTGTGTCGGTATATTTATGATTTTGGACGCTGTCGATTTAATGAAATTGTTTCGCTTGTTCTACAGACCGAACACAAATTGAACGTAGAAATGATCAGCTACGGACCAAGCATCCTCTACTCTCTCGGTCTGACCAGTAACCCAACGGAACGCCTAGCTATGCCGTCAGTAATCTATATTGTATTATCATTATGTTATCAGCTGATCTAGTCTGTCTGTCTGTCTGTCTGTCTGTCTGTCTGTCTGTCTGTTTATCTATCTATCTGTCTGCATGTCTGTCTGTCTGTCTGTCTGTCTGTCTGTCAAGGGACCAGGGTACCAACAAAGTTGGCTAATGCCCTAACAGCATTTCCATGGGTATTGGATGGTAGGTCCTACCCAATATGGGTTCCACATGGGTTTTACAGCGCCGTTATTGGAAGTTATTGGCACACATTCGTCTCGTTCATCTGCTTCAGTTTAACTGACCTTTTGGCTTATGGGTCCTATATGAGCTGCATAGGTGCAAGCTGGCAGGGTATACCGCTTGTATATAGATTATATAAAATTATACGCTGTATATACGTGGGACGCGGTGGTGTAGCGGTATGTTCTGTGCCTTGTAACCAAGGGGTCGAAGGTTCGAATCTACCTTAAGCCACCGCGTAGCGAGCCTGAACAAGTTGCT
This sequence comes from Aporrectodea caliginosa, assembly GCA_020284085.1. Classification (NCBI taxonomy): domain Eukaryota; kingdom Metazoa; phylum Annelida; class Clitellata; order Crassiclitellata; family Lumbricidae; genus Aporrectodea; species Aporrectodea caliginosa. The sequence continues at coordinate 166,098 of JACEVL010000900.1, forward strand.
CACCCATAATTGTCTGTGAGGAAGGCAACGTGAAACCACCTCACTCATCTCATCCCCGGATGGCATAAAGCCAATGGAGATGCATGCATTAGGGCATGCAGAGAACGCATCGTCATCATCATAGATTATAGAATGCTCTTCTTGTTCTTTGCAGTGTATCAAAGGCAGTGGAACAAGTGTCAAAAAAGCCGATTCCGGCTCATGCCAAGTCCATCGTCCTCGAACTAGGGATAGGCTGCTACGAAGATGAAGATAAGGAAATCGAGCTTCCTTTTGTCAAGTACAACCTGGCTCGTTAGAATGATGCAAACAGGTGCCACAAAATGTCGATGTCGACGGAACTGACCCGAGAAGATCCGCATCCATGAGTGTGGCTATGTTGTAAACGCTATAATGTCTTGTATTAACTAAGCATAGATGAATCCAGAAAGGTAGAAATGATCGCTTCGGATTTTGAACATGTTCGGAGAACAAATATCAAATGAATGCCTGAAAGAACTAACAATGTTTAATTTTAACTGATTCTGCAACTAGTTTATTAGATTAATCTGATTTCTAGATCGATTGAAGTTCTTTAAATCCAAATTGTTGTAGGCACTGGAATACATGTCTGATATCATAGAGATACCAAAAGCGATCGTATTATATCCTACACCTACACACATCTACACACAGATAAATAAACGATATTAAGTAAGTAAGAGCAAAAAACAGTATTTTACTCAAACCTGCTGGGCCTCTGGAGTGGCGTAAACCCCGTAAGCTCTTAGTAAAGCAGGAGTCCTCTGGCGTGGCGTGAATTCCCGCACGCCAGGGATGGGCAAATTACTTGGAAAAATGTAATTGAATTACAAATTACAAATTACTTTGGGACATGAAATGTAATTTCAAATTACAAAATACATGGGAAATGTAATTGAATTACAAATTAACAAATTACAAATTGGGCAATTTCAAGTAATTTCAATTACGTAATTTCAATTACTGCCCATCCCTGCCGCACGCCAACTAAAAAATAATCAATCAGAAGCACTAAGTTTGGCTTGTGGAGCCCCTATGGGTGCGCCGTTGTTGGCTCTACAAAAAGAGTGTGGTGAAATGATACTTCATTTCCGTCAGCTGGAATGTAGGGGACTGTCTTTAACCGTCCAGTTTCCCTCAGCTATTAAACCCCTGCAGTGCCACAGTTTGCACGTTGGCAAACTAAGGACACTACGACTCTGGTGTAACCTAGAAACCTGCCGACTATTCTGCTGTGCATGATGTAGTAGGCCTACTCTGTTCAGTGTTCATGATTCTTCATTCATTATGTAATTCTCTTATCTACTGTTTGGCTCTTACTTAACTTAATATCGTTTATAAATTAACGACGCCGTCACATCGTAAGCTCTTAGTAAAACTGTTTGTAAAGCACTAGCTGTTTGGCTCAATACTGCTGACGATCATATAAAGTCAACCGAAAGCGTTTTAAAGGTGTGTAACGTGGTCATCAAATTGCGACATCTTATGGCAGCCACAAACGTTGATTTTGACCGTACATTTACATGCGTTCAAATTTGCATAATTGTCAACTGCATGACGTCGTGTAAATAGTTTTCTTGATCGGCGCCAGGGCATTTTTTAACATGTTGACTGGTGGGGAAATTCCCCACCAGCCCTCTCAAATTCCCCACCAGTCCTTGCCATTTTCCCCACCAGTGAATTCTGCCCTTTTTATCCATCTAGTTTAACTTGCGGGAATCTTGCTTGCTTGCAATCTTGCAATCTTGCTTGATTGCTTGCTTGAGCCACAGGCTAAAAAGTCAAATCTTGCGACGACTAGTTCGATCACTTACAATCATTCAATCGTCGTGAAACTTGGCAGACAGACTCGCCCTCGCACACACTTCATTCTATCAAAATTTCAGCTCCCCAAAAAGGCTAGCTTATAGAATCGGGGACTCAACTTTTCGAATCGGGGAATCCCCTTTTCCGACACGCAGCGTTGTGATTGGCCAGCGTTGCCATTGGCTGCAACAGAAACGGGTGCGGTGCTTGATTAAACGGACGCTATGTTGTAAAATGAACGCGGACTATATATTTGTAGAGGTAACTGCTTAATATGACGGATTATAGGATACTAGATAGATATAGTAAAAAACTTTGTTTTTACTATTGGTTCTTTTTATTATCCATCTAGTTTAACTTGCGGGAATCTTGATTGCTTGCATCTTGATTGATTGAGCCACAGGCTAAATAGTCAAATCTTGCGACGACTAGTTCGATCACTTACAATCATTCAATCGTCGTGAAACTTGGCAGACAGACTCGCCCGCGCACACACTTCATTCTATCAAAATTTCAGCTCCCCAAAAAGAGGCTAGCTTATAGAATCGGGGACTCAACTTTTCGAATCGGGGAATCCCCTTTTCCGATACGCACCGTTGTGATTGGCCAGCGTTGTGATTGGCTGCAACAATAATGGGTGCGCTGCCTCGTTAAGCGTGCTATGTTGTAAAATGAACGCGGACTATTTTCAGAGTACACGTTATAGGATACTAGATGGATATAGTAAAAAACTTTGTTTTTACTATTGGTTCTTTTTATTAGTATAACCAGTTGCCACCAATTATTAAATGTTTGAATTTTTATTATGACCTTTATATACCGTAAATGCAAACCACAGCAAACGTGAAATCTTTATAATTTATATCTCTTTGGTCACCAATACAATAGTCCGCTCTTTAGCCTATAACAGCTGGCATTAATTTGTCAGCTAGGTTATTCCCTTGTAAAGACGGTATCTTTGCTGATGAAGCCTGCGAACAATGGAATGCAATTTCAGATGTTCCACATCTTCCCGCCGGAGCTGATCTTGTATGCTCATTGTCAGTTCGTCTCCGCCAATTGCTACCAGTTACTACGGGATTAGTGCAAAAGGTGTTGTCAGCAATTGCGACATTGTCACCACATTCAATGCAAACTGAGAGAATTGTATCACATCACAACTTGGTTTTGGACGATCACAGAAGTAGCATGAACTCTGACACAATCAATGCACGACTTAACATTGCCTTAAATGGAGTGGGAACTGCTCACTACGATCCAAGAATGGCCATTGTACATTTTCTTTCTGCTCGGAATCGAAGAGAGCGTGAACCCAATTTAGACATTTACTCAAGAAGAGATTTCTCTCATAAATTTTTCAGAGAAGATGGCCATTTTTTCTAGTTTCCTTAACATTCATCTTATTTCAGTAATCAGTGTTACCCTATTTCAGAATTTGTTTCTTTCCAGTAATTTGACTGCTTGAAAGTTCAACATATTTAAAAAATAATAAAAATATTGTAGGCCTATGTCCTTTTCCAAGTTTTTCTGAGACAGTGCTTTTGACTTAAAATTAAGCGCGGAAAGTGCCCTTTTCGAAATATCCCCACCAGCGGAAATTTCTTAAAAAATCCCCTGATCGGCGCTATATAAATTCCAGAATGAATGCCCAGTTGTTAGCAACATCTTACGGCAGCCAGAGACGTTGACTTTGCCCGTACGTACATTAGCCTACATCATAATGTAAGAGATATAGGATGGTGACTCCACTTACCTCTCGATATTCGTTAATGATAATTACATTCGTCAGTTGCCACCGGTGACGCTCCGCCATTGCAAGAGAAAAATGAGAGTAAGCTCCCAGTAACCGCTCAGTAGGCTAGTTACAAAACCCTTAGGCCTACTACCCTCTAACTAATTTCTAATAAGATCAATTGAATTTTCTTAATAAAGAATTTATTCATTAGCTCCATCGAATGTCATTTATGAGCTTCTAGGTTCTTTCGAGAGGTTTTCAGCAGCGATTGCTACGTAATATGTATACATGTAGGCCTAGCACTGATAAACCCAGTATAGCCAGAGGTGCAAAAAACCAAACTTTTTTCAAAATGAAAAGTTGGTTTTTTGGTTTTATTTGTTTTTTGTTTTTTTTGTTTTTTGTTTTTGAGAGTTTCCTATTTCGGATCATAAAACTCATAAAAATGGCATAATACCGTTCAAATTAATCAGATGCATATAAATGAAATTAACTGAACAGTAGAACCGTAGAATGTCATAAAACGAAGTTTAAAAGACCATATAACAATTGCCAAGAGAGTTGAAGAGACGACTTTTTGGCATTTATAACTTTGAAATTTGTAAAAAACCAAAAAACCAAAATTTGCGTTTTGTTTTTTTTGTTTTTTTTTAAAACAAAAACCAAAAAACCAAGCCTTTAACAGCCCTGAGAATATATAGCCTACTTCTGGCATATAGGCCTATCTATTAGTATCAATGCGCATCTTGCACAAACTTATGGCATTAGAGTTTGTTAGCATAAGTTCACAATAATTAATTCTAGAAGGGATAAAATCGGATAACTGCAATAAGCTAATTTAAGGTTCGTAACATAAACAGTAGATGTAAAAACTTAAACCTGACGAAGAACAGTAAAAATCCGTTACTATATGAAAAAATAAAAAGTTTTAAAAATCGCAGAGTTCAAGCGCTTGACCCAATCGGGGACTCTGTGAGCAGTTCCTTTAAGCGGCGATAGGCGTCGCCAGTATGTGATGTGGTCAAACTTTAGACAACTTTAGCGTAAATAAACCATAGACATCATATATTAAATGTAAGATGTCTATGAAATAAACCTACCGCACAACAGAGCACACATTTTACCTAGAGTAGCCAAACTATATCCCATCCTGGCGCCACCTATAGCAGCCATTTTTACAGAGTCCCCCATTGCAAAATACGTTTAAGTTCAGCTCCAAATTCTGCCTTTGTTGAGATGACGTGCTCCGAATCCGAATGGCGTTTTCTTTTCTCCATATGACGTCATCGATCGATTATCTAGTGACTATAATCGTACAGTCATATTGTCAAGGTAATGCCACTGTTGTCTGGCTGTCTGAAACCCAAAATACCTGTCTCATTATTCATTTTGGCTGTCTGCATGGAAATGCTTGGAGTATGGCTAAAAAATTAGTAGATTTCAAAGGCATAACCGTGGCCAAGGGCGTAACTTTGCCTCGGAAAGTGGTGGTGACCAAACCACTCCTCCTAATTTTAACGTAGCCTACTACAGGAAAGTAGCGAAGAGCAGGACACCAGCTTATTCACAAGCGCTGCGTTAAGTCAGAGGGTTGCCCAGAGAGTGTTCGATGTTGTTCCAAGTACAGTTGCGAAGTAAGTAAGTAAGTAAATAAGTATATCCTTTATTGAAAACCAACTGCTAGCCGCAGCGTCGAAACCTCAGAGACACGCTGCGCATTACCCTGCTACTACTGCGGCTTTTAAATGAACATCGTTAGGCTGCTATATAGTATATACTGTACTACCGATAAATCGACGTTATTGTACCAATAGTCATTATCATTACGCTAAATGATTATCCCGTAGTTTAGGTTGGTAAATTATTTTAATGCCTTCAATGCCGTAGCCTACTTGACGCTGGTAAGTAAGCAGTCTACCAATGTCCATGATAACTACCATCAATCCAGCTTCCATTTACGAGAAAAATTTCATCAATCTAACTTCTGCTTAAGCAAGAATTATTATCATCAGTCCAAATTCTATTTAACTTAGAAATGTTCATCAATCGAACTTCTCTTTATTTTCGTCAATCCCACTTCCATTCAAGTAAAAAACTTCTTCGATCCGCTTCTATTGAAGCAAAGACTTAGTTTAATCAATCCAGCTTCTTTTTACGGAAACAATAGTTTCCATCAATCCAACTGCTATTTAAAAAAGAATTATTTTCATCGATCCAGCTGCCATTTTAAACTGACAATATAAAATTATTTACCAGCTTAAACTACGGTTTTACCCGCTAAATTACCTTAGACTGCAGTTAGAGCTTACAGTCTACCACCGAAACATGATACATTGCATGCACAATAATTATTATAAGCTTTCACGGTCGACCCATATTTCAATATGAATTTGATAATTTGACCTTTTATAGAAACAATATGGATGACGTCACGAAATTATGAAACAAGACATAAGGTATTGTGGACCATCGACCTATATTGAGTGGACACAGCATAAGAGATTCAAACTGAAGCCTAGATGTTTGCATGCCTGCGACGTTATTTGCCAGCCACGACGTCACAGGCATAGATAGGAATTTTTCGAATAATTTTATCCTCGACGTTGATTGGATGGACACGTAGCGTATTATGATAATGAGCTCTGTCTGACGTCATGGCTGGCACAAAGTTCAGTAAAGCGGAAGCTTCACTTTACAGTAGGCCTACAACTTTAGCTGTGATATCATATATGCTGTGTCCACTCAATATAGGTCGATGTTGTGGACACACTGTGGAGGCCTCTATCAGCATTGCGGCCATTGCGTAAATTATAGCCTAGACGGTAGACTGCCAAATGCTTTCATGTTACAAATATATTTCATTGCAGAACCAAAAAGTGGTGGTGCCTATCACCACCACTTTTAAAAGTGGTCGTTACCGGACACCACCGTCACAATAGAAAGTTACGCCTATGCGTGGATCCATACAATCCAACGCTGCGAGATCCTGGCACAAAGTCTTCGAAAGACGGGACTGGACTATTCAAAGGGTCCAGTGATAGAGACTGTAAAATGGTGCTTATCTTAGTTCTCAAGAGCGGTTATCTTGGACAATGTTATCAGAAATCTGTTAAATTTCACACCTTTTTCGGTCTTCAATTATTTTCGGAATCTCCTAATGAATTACAGTAACAATTTTCACACACTGAAATCTTATGTAGGCCTACCGCTGAACGGAAAGTTATATAAATAAATCGAAATGTGTCTAATCTATATCCTGATCTACGTTACCCTACTTAGCATCGTCCAATTGGCCTGATGTTTTCATCAGATGTCAATATATTGGATTCGTCGCAGATTTTCATTAAAACTCGGACTTACCTACTTCAACGAGACTCAGTCAAGTGGTTCGTCTTAGACGCTCCTGTCTGCAATTGTGAACCTTCGAGTGAAGAGCTTCAATCTGCAGATGCATAATGAAAATTTCCCTTTATATTAAAAACAAATTTAGCAGGAATCGGTGCTATATAAAGACATCTTAAATCCACGTAAAATTTAGACATAAGCCAACGTCATTCCACATAATGGCAGAATATGGGTAATGTAAATTTAAAACGGTTAAATTAGCCGTTATATACCCAATTTATAAACTCATCTACATTCGGATACTTAGCATCGTCAAATGGCCTGACGAATTTCTTCAGCAAACCCTCTATTGAATTCGTCACAAACCGTCATAAAATCTCGAACTAACCTAGCTGCTTCCACTAGAGATGGTCAAGTTCAACTGGATCGTCTTAACAGCTCGATCCTGTCTGGAATTGTGATAGCTTCATTCAGCCAGCGGTTGGCGGCATCAGAGGTCTCGATGGAAATATTGCTGCCGGGTACAACTCCAGAGGGCGCCATGTCAGATGTCAGAGTGGCGGCGTCAGAACCGACGGCGTAGGTGACGGTGTCAGAACCGAGTGTCAGAACTAGCGGTGTCAGAACCGACAGCGTTGGAACTAGCGGTGCAATGCTGACTATGTCAGAACTGACGATGTCAGAACTGGCAGGGCCAACGGTAGGGCTAACGGTGTCGGTGCTGACGGTGCCAGGCTGACCGTGTCAGTTCTGACAGAGCTGACAGGCTGCCAGGACGGACGGTGCTAAAACTGCCGGAGTTCTCTGGCCTGTGTAAATTATCAACAGGCTGATGTTGTATACATCTATATGGACCCTTACTTGTGTAGCTCTAGGTCGATCAAACATTGTAAGGTATACGCAACGCATAGCTCTAAAATCGCACATTGTCATTTTATCGAGGTAATGCCACTGTTTTCTGGCTGTCTGAAACCCAAAATGCCTGTCTAATTAATCATTTTGGCTGTCTGCATGGAAATGCTTGAATTATGGCTCAAACTCAAGCAAAATTAGCGTGGATCCATACAATACAATGTTGCGAGGTCCTGGTACTAAGTCTTCGAAAGATGAGACTGGACTATTCAAAAGGATCCAGTGATAGAGACTGTAAATTGGTTCCTATCTAACCTCTCTAGAACGGTTACTTTGTTCAATGTTATCAGAAATCTGTTAAATTACCCAACAAAACTACATTGTAGGCACACTATCCAATGATATTTCTAACTTAAAGTGAATTCCTGATGTTTCAAGTAATTACATGTTCAGTGCTATCTAATCACCTACTTGTATCATTTTATAATTGCTATCCTTTACAAATCTCCGACTTGTAGCATACTACAAGTAATTCGCTACAAATAAAGGCTATGGCAGTCAATGCTACATGTATGTACCAATATAATTATCACAGTGCTGAATAGATTCTCTTAGCTACATAGCCAAGCATCAAGATTCAAGAGAGATTATACATTTATGTACCGCTGGACGGATAAAGTTATATAAATAAATCGAAATGTGTCTAATCTATAGCCTGATCTACGTTACACTACTTAGCATCATCCAATTGGCCTGATGTTTTCATCAGATATCAATATATTGGATTCGTCGCAAATTTTCATTAAAACTCGGACTTACCTACTTCAACGAGACTCAGTCAAGTGGTTCGTCTTAGACGCTCCTGTCTGCAATTGTGAACCTTCGAGTGAAGAGCTTCAATCTGCAGATGCATAATGAAAATTTTCCTTTATATTAAAAACAAATTTAGCAGGAATCGGTGCTATATAAAGACATCTTAAATCCACGTAAAATTTAGACATAAGCCAACGTCATTCCACATAATGGCAGAATATGGGTAATGTAAATTTAAAACGGTTAAATTAGCCGTTATATACCCAATTTATAAACTCATCTACATTCGGATACTTGTAGCATCGTCCAAATGGCCTGCCGAATTTCTTCAGGAAGATCTCTATTTAATTCGTCGCAAACAGTCATAAAATCTCGAACTAACCTAGCTGCTTCCACTAGAGATGGTCAACTGGATCGTCTTAACCGCTCGATCCTGTCTGGAATTGTGATTCTTCGAGTGAAGGAATAGCATCATTCTGCCAGCGGTTGGCGGCATCACAGGTCTCGATGGAAATGTTGCTGCCGGGAACAACTCCAAATCGCGGCATGTCAGATGTCAGATTAGCGGTGTCAGAGCCGACAGTGTCAGAACTAGCGGTGTCAGAACCGACAGCGTTGGAACTAGCGGTGCAATGCTGACCATGTCAGAACTGACGATGTCAGAACTGGCAGGGCCAACCGTATGGCTAACGGTGTCGGTGCTGACGGTGCCATGCTGTCCGTGTCAGTTCTGACAGAGCTGACAGGCTGCCAGGACGGACGGTGCCAAAACTGCCGGAGTTCTCTGGCCTGTGTAAATTATCAACATGCTGATGTTGTATACATCTATATGGACCCTTACTTGTGTAGCTCTAGGTCGATCAAACATTGTAAGGTATACGCAACGTATAGATCTAAAATCGCACATTGTCATTTTGTCGAGGTAATGCCACTGTTTTCTGTTTGCTTGGAGTAGGCTATGGCTCAAAAAAATTTGTAGATTTCACAGGCATAACCGTGGAGCCATACAATCCAACGCTGCGATATCCTGGCACAAAGTCTTCGAAAGACGGGACTGGACTATTCAAAGGGTCCAGTGATAGAGAAACTGTACAATGGTTATTATAATATCTAACCTCTGTAGTACGGTTAGCTTGCATAGTGCATGTTCAATGTTATAAGAAATCTGTTAAATTTCACATTTTTAAATCTTCAATTATTTTCGGAATCTCCTAAAGAACTACAGTGACAATTTTCACAAACTGAAATTCAATGATGTCTAATGAAACTCAGAAATGACTGCTGGAACCCAATAACACGCAATGAATTATACTCAACAAAACTACATTAAGGCACAATATCCAATAACATTTCTAACTAAAAGTGAATTCCTGATGTTTCAAGTAATTACATGTTCAGTGCTATCTAATCACCCACTTGTATCATTTTATAATTGCTATCCTCTACCAATCTCCCACTACGCGTAGCATACTACAAATAATTCGCTACAAATGAAGGCCAGTCAATGCTATGTAGTATGTAACAATATAGCCTAATTATCACAGTGCTTAACAGATTCTGTTAGCTACATAGCCAAGAATCCTGATTCAAGATAAGAACTTAGATTATACAATACATTTATGTACCGCTTGGACGGATAAAGTTATGTAAATAAACCTGAAATGCATCATTCTGCCAGCGGTTGGGGGCATCAGAGGTCTCGATGGAAATATTGCTGCCGGGTACAACTCCAGAGGGCGCCATGTCAGATGTCAGAGTAGCGGCGTCAGAACCGACGGCGTCGGTGTCACAGCCAACAGTGTCAGAACTAGCGGTGTCAGAACCGACAGCGTTGGAACAAGCGGTGCAATGCTGACTATGTCAGAACTGACGATGTCAGAACTGACAGGGCCAACGGTGTCGGTGCTGACGGTGCCAGGCTGACCGTGTCAGTTCTGACAGCTGACAGGCTGCCAGGACGGACGGTGCCAAAACTGCCGGAGTTCTCTGGCCTGTGTAAATTATCAACATGCTGCTATTGTATACATCATGGACCCTGACTTGTGTAGCTCTAGGTCGATAAAACAGTGGAAGCAATGCAATGTATAGATCTAAAATCGCACATTGTCATTTTGTCTAGGTAATGCCACTTTTTCCTGGCTTTCTGTAACAAAAAATGCCTGTTTCATTATTCATTTTGGCTGTCTGCATGGAAATGTTTGGAGTATAGCTCAAACAAAATTAGTAGACTTCACAGGCATAACCGTGGATTCATACAATCCAATGTTGCGAGGTCCTGGCACTAAGTTTTCGAAAGACGGGACTGGACTATTCAAAAGGATCCTGTGATAGAGAAACTGTAAAATGGTTTTTATCTAACCTCTCTAGAACTGTTATCTTGAATAGTGCATGTTCAATGTTATCCGAAATCTGTTAAATTTCACATTTTTTCAGTGTTCAGTTATTTTCGGAATCTCCTAATGAATTACAGTGACAATTTTCACAAACTGAAATTCAATGATGTCCAATGAAACCCAGAAATGACTGATGAAACCCAATAACACACAATTATTGATATCCAACAAAACTAAATTAAAGGCACAATATTCAATAATATTCCGAACTAAAAGTGAATTCCTGATGTTTCAAATAATTACATGTTCAGTGCTATCTAATTATCTAATTGTATCATTCATTCATTCATTCATTCATTCCGGATATTTATATAGCGCCTCTTCAAGAAACCTACTCAGAGGCGCTCCCAGCCCAGCCACGGCCAAACAGAAAGGACTTTAGTAGCTGGTAGAAAGTAGGCAAATCATTCCGGGGCAGTAGGCGTAACATAAGCGAGAGCCCATTCCAAGTGGAGGGGCCAACAACCGAAAAGGCTCGACGCTGTCTGACCGAGGAGCGGGCCCGAGGGACCAATAGCTCCCCCTTAGTCGAAGAGCGCAGCGCTCGACGAGAGGCTAAGTCGGAAACCGGGCGACAGAGATCAGATAAGTAAGACGGAGCACTACCAGTGAGACACCGCCAGACAAGTGCTGCTAACCTATAGGATATGCGTTGCGAGGCAGGAAGCCAGTGCAATACATCACGCATGTAGGCAGAAACTGGGGCATATTTGGGGATATGACCAATAAGCCGAGCAGCAGAACGAAGGATCCGGTCAAGACGCCCTATTAAGACAGATGGGTGACCAGCAAGAACCGAGCAACAATGATCAATTCTGCTGGTGACGAAGGCGTGGACAAGTACCACAGCAGCATCATGGGAGAGGGACCTCAGGACAACACGCAACTGACGGAGCTGGTAGTAACAGCTTCGTGTGATCAGGTTGACGTGCTGCGAAAGACTAAGTTCTTGATCAAGTGTCACCCCAAGGTCACGAACAGTAAGTGAAAAGGCAATATGGGGGAAGGTCTCGGCCAACAGGTGTAGGTCAACACCAGCCAACTGTCTGCGACCACCAAGCCAAATGAACTGGGTTTTGGATGGATTCAAAAGCAAGCGATTTGAGGCCATCCAATCAGAAAGGGCATCAATGGCACGGCACATCAGCCCAACAGAGGCCACTGCATCAACTGCACGGCAGTGGACGTATGCTTGTATGTCATCAGCATATAGCTGGTGCAAGAGTCCACATGACAGTAGTAGGGAGCTAACGTCAGATGTGTAAAGAATGTAAAGCAAAGGGCCCAACACTGACCCCTGAGGTACACCAAAAAGGGCAGGGACCCAGCGGGACCTAGAGGAGCCAGCAATTACACAGTTAGTACGATCTGTAAGGAAAGAACGAAGCCATTCTAATGGTTTACCAGTCAGTCCAAAAGAAATAGAGAGGCGTTGAAGGAGGATAGAATGGTCAACAGAGTCAAAAGCAGCGCTAACATCAAATAGGGCTAGAAGGGTTATCTGACCACTATCCATGGCGCCATAGAAGTCTGATAATAGGCGGACCAGTAGAGTTTCGGTAGAATGGTTCTTCCGAAAACCCGACTGCAAGGGAGGAAGCAACCCATTCAAATCTAAATAAGCAGTTAGTTGATTAGCAACAATTCGTTCTAATATTTTGGAGAGGAATGTTACATTTGCAATAGGGCGGTAGTTTGCAGGATCACTCGAGTCAAGTCCATCTCTCTTCAAGTCTGGAAGGAGGATAGACCGCTTGTATAATTGCGATCCTGTACAAATCTCAGACTACACCTAGCATACTACAAGTAATTCGGATCGCTACAAATGAAGGCCAGTCAATGCTATGTACCAATATAATTATCACAGTACTGAACAGATTATGTTAGCTACATATCCAAGTGCCATGATTCAAGATAGATTATACAATACATTTATAAACCGCTTGGACGGTAAAAGTTATGTAACTAAATCAAATGTGTCTAATCTATAGGCCTATCTTGATTTACGTTACACTACTGTACTTAGCATCGTCTAATTGGCCCAAAATATACCAATCTATTGGATTCGACGCAAATCTTCATAAAAACTAGAAATTACCTGTTCGACGAGACATGATCAGGTCTTAGACGCTCGTGTCTGCAGTTGTCATCCTTCGAGTGAAGAGCTTCAATCTTCCGATGTAGCCTATATTGAAGACTTCCGGAATCTGTTGGTAGGAAAAATAAAGATCAAATCATAGAAACTAACAAGGAAGAAAAAAGAATGATTATATTATAAGTGCGGATAGTTTAGAAGAAAAGGCATCTCGACAACAGTATGAGTTGGAATTAAATAACAGGTTTGCTCTCATGGAGAACTTTGAAGAAGACGATGTGGCAGGCACCATTCACGCGAAGAAGGGGACTAAATCATTCTTAATGGAGCAGCACAATTTTGGAGGCTGGAGAATAGACACTTGGTTTCAAGAGAATGAGCAATACCGTTCGAAGTTTCTGACACGAAATATGAGGTCGACGGTTTGAAAGTTGATGCAGAGTCCATAAGTGAGGAAGAGATAAGAAAGGAAATCAAAAAGCTAAACAAAGGGAAAGGCTGCAGGAAATGATGGAATGAGAGCCGAAATCAACAAATATGAAGGCGAGACGATGGTAAGACAGCTGACAAATTTGTGCAACAGCATATGGACAGCAGGCAGAGTGCCATAGGCATGGAAAGAAGGTATCACCATTCCAATTCCGAAAATGGAGATCTAAGAGATTGCAACAACTGGAGAGGCGTTACCTTATTGTAAATTCCGGGGGAAATCATGGGCACGGTGATGTGGAATCGTATGAGATCTGTTGTAGATGAATGGCTGCGACAAGAACAGGATTTAGTGAGAAAATCTTCACACTGAGCAAATATCAGAAAAGTTTTTAATGTACGAGGAACCTGTACAACTCATCAACTTTGCTGGCTTTAAAAAGGCCTCCGATAACGTGCACAGAGAATGGCAATGGAGGATAGGCCTAATGAAAAGTTATGGAATTCCATCAAATATAATTGACATCATCCGAAGATTTTACGATGGCTGCCGATGCACAGTGAGATATGGAGTAGAGGTGGGAGCATGGTTTCAGATTGTGACAGGAGTGCGACAGAGACGTAGGCCTACGTGTGTCATCACCAGTGAATTTTGCCCCGAGTATATAGACTGTGTGATGGCGAGAGTGGCGAGGGATGCCGATACCGGACTGGGATGGGTGGATGGTGACAGGTCGAGGGACCTGCATTTTGAAGGTTTAACATCCAAAACACAGGCGGAGGCGGCGGAGGTGGGACTCGCGATGAAACCAGAAAAAAGACCACGAAGGTCGGAAAATGGAACGAAGATCACAAGATTGTGATCGATGACACAAGGCCAGGGAGGTGGAATCTGTGGATGCGTTTAGCTACCTCAGTAGCCTAATATAGCGGTGGTACCTTCCCGTTGACAACCCAACCTTTGATCAGCTCTGTCGCAGGCTGATCATGGTCTCTTCACAGCTGTTCTAAACAATCCGGGACATGTTTTACATAAGTTGCTCCAACGGAGGAAATCAACTACCTATAGCCCTTCGCCCACGGTCTCATGACAGGGTCTTGACTCTTGTCGACAATAATATGAGGAAAATATTTTTGGAAGAATGCTGTATACTACTTTTGATATTGTATTTGTATATGATGTTTGTACACCGGAGTACGGCTCTTCTGCAACCGGTTTAATAAAGAATAATATACTTACTTACTTTTCTTACTTACTTGTCCTGCCTAAAAGTTCACATCTTCACCTCTACATTTGTATGATTTGTTTCTCACTTTGCCTTACCTAAGTTCACCTCATCATATATTCGTTTAATGTGTTAACAACAGACATAACGCTGTAGGTGTACATAGAAAAAACTACATCTAGATATTATAGTATGAATAAATAATAGCTTAGTAAGAGTTCAGGAATAACATACGAGAAATAAAATTTCGTGAGTCCTTGTCAGGAAGGTTAAAGTTATGTGGTCTGACCCTAAGAAAATACGGCGAAAATAAGAAAATACCTAATTCTACATTGCATTAGACTTCTTAAAAAGTGACTAAGATTTAGCCTACGCAAAAGACAAACCATGGACAGAAACAGAGACACCCAATGATTGAAGCTACGATTAACTTCTTCATTCAGTTTAAAATCATGATTAACCTGTTCGACTTGCCTTCGATCGAGGTCCCTGCTTCTCCTGCCATCAGTTGCGTTCAGACGGTCCACCTACACAACAGGTCATCCAGTAGAAATTCTCCATACAAATTTTTGAATTAGGCGTACTGTACTCTGATGAACAATGAGAACTGGCCGTGGATAACCAACTCTGTTCACAACTTCACATATCGTTTTGTTAGTAGTCTTCGATGGTAATCGACATAAAACGTTCTAAAAGTCATTCGTCGTCGATGAAACTCGAAAGAAATCGTAGTTTTAAACTATAATTATCGAATTAAGAGGAAATTCTTGTCAAACTCGTTCCATTCTGACGCGCTATGGCAACTCGCCGTCGACGCCGTGAGAAATGCACAATGTAACGGTCTTTACGATGACGTAACAATAAGCTTAGGGCACGTCATAGCCTAATATTTGCGTTTGGAAAGACGTTTCATGTAATAATTATTATAGAGCAGTGAGAGTAAGTATACGGATAGCCTTTATTACTCCATTAGCAAACGCACAATGTGATATTGAAATAGAATGTAAAATAACACATAGAAGTAATAATAATGTATAATAATAATGAATAGTAAAGTTCTAAAACCTGTTAATAAGTGTAAAGCAGGATGAATCCCTTTCTAGTGACAAATGTATTTCTTCATAAAGCCAACACACTCAAATAGGCCTACAGACTAATCAATATCAGGCATACTGTAATCCATGATTCAGTCCTGGGCCATTCAGTGTCCTGACTGTTCTAGCCTAATGCGAGGCGCCTACACTGACGGAGCAGTGTTAATTGTTGATTAATTTATTTTTAATTAGGCCTAGTAACTTAACCGAGGACACACCAAAAACTAAACCACAAATCAGGTCTATTTAAAGAGGTTAACTCGCTGGGAGTAGAGACATAATAATAATTATATTATATTATAATTATGCATTTTAATGTAAACGGATATTTATTTTTATAAGGAGCATTTCAACAGTAGGCTATATTGATCCATGAATATACGCCAACCCAGTGCTACTCAATTGTGGTCCACGGCCCGTTAGGCCTACTAAGAGCCATCTACACCGGACAACTCCAGAGCTACGGTATTGGTAATTTAGGTAGATCTGGACAATTCACGCTACGAGCTGTAATATGCCAAAATAATCTTTGTCGGCGTCAACGGCCTATGTTGTCATAAGCTGCCGTTAAACTGTGGATCCATCCACGCTACAGTCGCTACACGCGACATCTAGCGAATGAATATGTATGATTAATCGCAATCAGTTGACCATCCCATTTAGAGATAGACCATCCTTTAACCAGGCATCATCGGACAGGCTTATAACTTCCTCGTAGCTGAAAATGCAATGAGTAATTGATATGAAACTATGTAATGGGCAAATAATCCGACAAGCGTGAGAAAAATTTACTCTATTTTTGGTTGTACTTGGTTAATATTAGCGCATTTTAATGTTTTACTTACCGAATGCAGCGCCTTGTCTAGTAACGAGAGTCTGACATGACTTGACCTTATAACTTATTTGACCTCACTCTAACCCGACCTGACCTATTACTCCCGGAGATGCTTTGAGGAGGAAGATTATTAGAAGTTTCGGTCAGACTTTTTAGATTTTCTACACGTTAAGCGAAATTAATTCTGTAAATAAGAGACCTCTTATGTTCACTATAACGAAATTTATTCGAGGTTTTACAAACCTTAGCCGCATTAAACAAGCATTCGCATGACAACATTGCTATCGTTCAATGTTACAACTTTCACATTCAGTGTAATATTTATATTGCATGCATGATTTTTAAAACTAAATTTGAATTAAATTTGCGTCAAATGACATTCGTAAACTTAGAAGGTTTTGACTTCCAAATGTGTTACCTTTCTCGCCTCTTCAGTTCTAAGCATCATATCTACCGTAGCTGTGCAACTGTCTTATCTGCTCGAGCCTAAGTTCTTGACTGGTAACAGAAAACCAGACCTACCTGGCTATTGGTTTTGTTTTGACTAAGCCAATTTCAATAAGCTGGTTCCCAAGACTTGGCTTTCGGACGCGGTAGAAGGTTTAATATTATGATTATAATTTGTCTGTTTTAGGTGACCTAACTTACATCAGAGTGCTGTATGTGTTGGGAGTCAGTTCTTTCAAGGTCAGGGTCATACAGCCAGTATGGCCTCAAAAGTTACTCAGGTAAGACTGGGTTGATATGGTGTTGCTCATTAATGCTCTTGTTACTATTCACCAATGTCATCTCTTCTTTGGCTTAACCAATAGGTTCTGTCCTGGCATGAAACTGACCAAACAGCCGACGTTGCAGAATTGATTTTATATAGCATTGGTGAATTGACTGGTCTTACACCTGATGCAATTTTTCTCAAACACTAAGAAAGTTAAAAGATTTGCAGTTACAGCACAAATTCACATTTACATTTCTTTAAGTTTAAGGAATGCTTGTATGGTTGTACCCTGTAATATTGTATTGTATCTAAAGATTTATATAGTGCCTCTCTCAGCATAACTATTCAGAAGCGCTCTCTGCACGAAAACTGTGATTATATTCCCTATGGGCCCAGCAAAACATGGCTGCTTGAGTAGTCTGTCATCCCATTTCTGAAAAGAACACCAATGCAATGTCATTGTGTTGGGAGGTTCACAAAAGGTGCTATATAAATGCTGAGCTTACAATACCAGTTATAAAATCAACAATACAACATAGTCCTATCAACGATTTTGCTGTGTTTCTACTTTGAGAAGCTTGGAAAAGGGGCTATATAATTGTTCAGGTGCATATATGTTTTGGCTTGAATTACTGTCCTAGGAATGCCAGCGAATGGTTGAGGAGGCTCTGGATGAGACCTTTGGATGCAATGTTGAGGAGCTGAAGAAACTGATGCTGACGAGAGGTTCAGAATCAACGGAGAAGATCCGAGAACTTGGCAATGTTGTGGGACTCTGCCAGAAACTCCGAACATCTCTGACTAATGGTAGCTAATCTAATCAACAGTCTCTTCTAATATGTAGTCTATTCTAATAGATTCTGAACATCTGTAGGGTTAGTAAACATTCATGATGTCACGTTAATTCCGTGATTTTTGGCACTTGCCATGAATTTCCCAAACTGCTGTGAATTGCTGTAATTTTTGCCCATTTTTACAAAGTGCTACTGTGAATTTTGAGCTTTTTTGCTGTGAACTTCTGCAAGTGAATGACATGATCCCAAACTGCCCTGTGCCAAAGGCTCTAGCAGCAGGCCAGTGTTCGAGTAAATGCAAAAGTCTAAGAGGGTAACGTAAGGTTAGCCAAGTATGAACATATGATGGAAGGCTTGTAACTGTAACTGCAGGTGTAATAAAAATTTATACGTACAAGATTTGTACGAGGATGTACAAATCTTGTACGGATTTGTACATCCTCAAGAGAGGTTAATCAGAGGCATTGTCAAGACTAATCTAAATGATATTAAAGTTTGTTTACAATAAGCAAACATTGCTGAAAATAATTTAAAAAGCCTCCAGTGGCAGGCTATCTCACATTGAGCCCAGTGAATGGATAAAATCTATGCTATGAAACTGAGACATGCTGCTTTTGATATCCGACAGGTTTATCTGGAGAGGTTGATCTGGAACATCGGCGACATGTTTTTGGGTCGAATGACATTCCAATGAAGCCGCCAAAGTCGTTTTGGAAACTTGCACTGGATGCCTTCCACGACACGATACTTATCATTTTGATAATAGCAGCTGTCGTGTCACTTGGTCTGTCCTTCTATCACCCACCACCCTCGGAGGACGAAGGTATGTACATGTACCTTCTTATGACTGAGTATTGGTAAGATTAGAATGATTCATTCGTTTATTCATTCAGTCTGATTTAATGATTTCTGTAGCATTCATATTGTGTTAAAATTGCCTTTGTTGTTGTTGTTGTTGTTGTTGTTGTTGCTGTTGCTGTTGCTGTTGCTGTTGCTGTTGCTGTTGCTGCTGCTATTGCTGTTGTTATTGCTGTTGTTATTGCTGTTGTTGTTATTGCTGTTGTTGTTATTGCTGTTGTTATTGTTATCATCATTTTCACCATCACCATTTGACTGGTGGTGGTTACAGATGACAGGTGGTAGGTTACTTCAGATGGAGTATCCAGCAACAACAAAACTCTTTGAACTGTATTGTCTGGTTCTTGAAATAAAGAAATTGTTGTACATAATCCTATGTGATTGTCTAGGGTCCAATTTCTGAAGGCAGTTGTAGACTAACAATACCATTTTGTGCCTTTTGTACCATATCTCAGAAGGTTGTTTTTTCTTCATCAGAGAAGATGTCAAGTCATGAAGGCTGGGATTCGGAGGACCTCGGCTGGATCGATGGAGTGGCAATTCTTGTGGCCGTCTGCGTGGTGGTATTTGTCACGGCTTTCAATGACTGGAAGAAGGAGCGCCAGTTTCGTGGACTCCAGAGCAAGATTGAGCTCGAGCACAGAGTCGCTACAATTCGTGATGGGGAGACAGTGCAGGTTCCAGTTACAGAACTAGTAGTAGGCGACATCTGTCAAGTCAAGTATGGTAAGTCGCTCATTAAGGTCCAATTATGGAAGTTTTAAATTATGTTATACTTTGTAACTGTCGTACCTTCCTCACCCCTCATGCCAACAAATGTTGCACTCGATCAATGGATACTTGAGTGAAAGTGTCTTGCTCTTGGGCATTCTTTGTAGTACCACAAAAAATCTTTGTATTCAGTGAGCTTCAGATCCAAATAGTGCTCTGACTAGTTTTTCCTATGCAGCCAAGAAGTTTCTTGAGTAGGGAAATATGTTCACATAATCTGGACATTGTGGACAACCATCCGAGCAGGCCATATGCCCCATGTGCAAGGTATCGATATCTTGTGGCAGTGGCCATTCAAAAAGTTTTACAGTGCTTTGAACAATCACTTAAAGCATAGGTATGATGATGAATATGAAGTCGTGTGCTTGAATTGCGCTAAATCACTTAATAGAAGGTATCTATTGCTCCTCTGAGTAGTCCCGTTGAAGGGGTGCTATATTAATTTATGAGTGAATGAATGAATGAATGAATGAATGCATGAATCTATGAAAACAAAAACTCGGGGAAAATGATCTATTTTATTTCAATGAACCATCACAAAGATGCTGTTCCTGTGAAGTTCTGAAGAGGAATTTTGATTTTTGGGCAGCCTGGTTTGCTCTTACACTTGATTGGGCTTCTTGGGCAGTGAAACTTCAGCAGCTACAGACTACAGGAATTAATAGATTCCTTACCAAGAACTGTATTGTAATGCAAAGCAGATCAAGTCCAGAGCCATTTCTGGATGCTTGGGTCTTGAAAATTTTCTGAAGAGTTTCCCATAAAAAGGGTCTAAATAAATGTCTAAGGACATCTGATGTAATCTTAATCTAATTGAATTTAATCTGATTGCTTCTATATTCCCACAAAGCAAATATGGAAATCCAAGAAGATGTCGAAATTACATGGATTACATTACCATTTGTATGCTACCTGTTTGCTTTTCCAGGTGATACGCTGCCTACTGATGGAATTGTTATACACAGCAATGATCTGAAGGTGGACGAAAGTGCGTTGACTGGGGAAACGGATCTCGTTAGGAAGGGTGAAAACTATGAGCTTTGCCTCTTCTCAGGTTAGTGCTTAATAAAGTCTAGCTATGGGCCACAGCAGTTATGTTCTAATATCACTGTATCTGTTCCACTCTGCTCTTCTTACAGTTAAACTGCTTTTAAAACCTGTGCATTCCATTTTACTGTAGTACATTTCCAACATGTGTCATTCTGACTTGAGATCAACAAAATGGGTGGCGGTGGTTGAGGTGGTGGTTACAACAGCCGTGGTGCTGGTTTTGGTGGTGATGATGGTGGTGGTGATGTGAAGGTCATGGTGGTGGTGAAGAAACATGCATACATATGCATGCATAAACCCACATGCATGCATGCACACAATTTGACTTTATGCATAAACCTCTCTCTGCAACCTCTGCTCGCCCCTTGCGCTCTACCGACCGTTTGGATCTCTCTGTCCCTCATGTTAGGTCTGCCGTGGCTCAATGCCGGGCATTTGCTGTGGCCTCCCTCCTCTTCTCGAGGCTAAACTCATGGATGAGATTCCCCCACATCCTCTCGCTTTGTCAAGGCATTTCTTTTTCCCTGGGGCTTCTGTGATGAGGGCGCCTCTGAATAGTCTATATTGCAAGAAGTGCTTTATAAATGTTTAGATACAAAATGATAGATACAATACATAAAGCAAAGCTTTCTTTTGAAGGGACCCATGTGATGGAGGGAAGTGGTCGAATGGTTGTGACGGCCGTTGGAATCAACTCCACAAAAGGCTCGATACTGAGGTTACTCGGTGCAACGGAGGAACAAAAGAAAGGGAAATCATGTAGGTCTTGGAGCCCTGTTCTTCAATGACCGATGGATAGACCGATGGCACAGACACAGAAAGGCAGAATGTTGAACTGACAGTCAAGACAGACTGATTGTTTCAATGGATTCCTGAATCACTCAGTGGATTCATGAATCATTGGACTAATCAATTAGTCGATCAGTGGATCATTGAGTTGCTCAGATGATCAGCAAGTCAATCAGTGGATCACTGAGACACTGAATGACTCACTGACTTGCTGCTTGATGAGTGAATCACTGAATGAGATTAAGAGACACCTATGACAACAAGCACTGAGGTACAGTTGGACAGACAGATGCAAAGAGACAGACACACAGACAGACTGAGGCACAAGGAAGCAGACATAAAGCAGGCAGACAGATATCTAGACATCCAAACCGAAATGCACAGATAGATAGACAGACGGACAGATATAACATGACAGATACAGACTGGCTAAGTAAGTATACATGAAAGAGATTGTGGAACAAAAGAATGGATAGAACTCAGCAGACATATTCAAAGACATTCGCACAGACGGACACACAGACAGACACTTAAACTGACTCACGAATGTATGCAGTGAGCACACAGACATAGACAGACAGACACTAATGCACATGCAGATTAACACAGACACATAATACAATATGATAGACATGCAGATGGACACATATATTGATGGACAGATACTGATAACACCGAAGATCAGTTCTCCTTCTGATTAACTCTTATTTTGTCCTAATTTCTAGGTTGTGCAGGAGGACACACTGCGGACAAAAAGCCAAGCGCAAAAGCCAAGTCTGTGCTACAGGCAAAGCTGACAAAACTCGCTGTGCAAATTGGATATGCTGGTTTGCTATTTTCATATTAGCTCAGAATAAATGGCTCAATGAAGCAAACAGTTTCTGTTTCTTGGTCATGCAGTAACAGCAAATGTTATCAATAGAGGTAAAGTTCTCACTGTGGATATGATGTAGAGAGTGACACGGGGACAAAATTTGTCTCCATCCCCACCCCATTCCCGTGGGTCTGTCCCCATCCCCACCCCATCCCCATCAGGTCTGTCCCCATCCCCACCCCGTCCCCATTTGTGTTCCCATCCCCATTCCCATCCCATTGAAGCAAAAGAGGAAGGTAAAAATGCTCATACATAATAAACAGTCCTGTCAAAAATCTTGAGTTTTAAATACAGAACATGTAACTGATGTTGAAAAAATGTCAAATATTCAAGGATTTCAATCATATTTTCTGATGACTTAACATCGTCTGCAGACTTTGTTAGCTTAATGGATATATACTACAGTGGACAAAGTTAGGCCTATAACAGTTACCGCAGTAAATACCGCACCTGTGTTTCCATTCCCACGGTAATACCGTAGGCTTTGCTACCATGCCCACGGTATTACCGCTTCTTCTGACGCCACTACCGTGGATTTTACCGCGGTAACCGCTGTATTACCGCTTTCCCCATTACCGTGTCACTCTCTAATATGATGCTAAAGTACAAACATGACAAGTACAAGCAAGTACAAGTATGCAGCAGTCCAATGGCAGGACATCTGTTTAACCTCCCATCTTATGTTGATATTTCATGTACTGATCCTGTATGTACGGTGGGTTGCATTGGCTCATGTGACCAGGTATGCAGTATTTCGTGCTCTGGGATTATGCAGTTATATTGTCGGATCAAAGAGCGGGTTGCCTTTTAGCAGAGCTACTGGACATAGCATGGGGTGATAGGAAGGATGGCAAATTCTTTGTAACTTGTACTTTGTAAGTAAGTAAGTATATCTTTATTAGACCAATTGCATATCCGCACTCTGGTGTACATACGTCTTAATAACAATCAACTGTCAATATGAGTACAACATTCTAACAATAAACGTCTTGCGCTCTAAATTTTCTGCAAGAGGTACAGGACCGCATTTAGGTTATTTTGTATTTAGGTTAATTTCTACGCTAAACGCCTGGAAGCTTTTTTGGGGAGGGGGGATAGTATAAAGGATAACACTCTTGCCGCAAGTTTTCACGGACCCGGTTCGATTCCCGTAAGGCCCTCTGGGTTTAGCTCATACCTTCATTCCTTAGGTGGCAGTAAAAGTACAATGAGCTTGCACCTTGCATGGCTGCAACTTTATTGATTTATGTCTTCTGTAAATTGTGTTCTTGTGAATTGCTTAATCGCCATAACATGTACATGTACAGCGCAGTGCGTTTGTCAGGCGCTTCATTAAAGAATACATATTATTATTATTATTATTATATTATTATTATTTGAGGAGCAGCCTACCTATCAGCTTTAAGTGGCTTAAGGAAGTGTATAGAACAAAGAGCAGGTGTGGTATGGTGTTGGTAAGATAGTCCAAGACACAGTCACACGGCTTGTATTTGGTGGAAGCAGTGTTAACTCGCTGCGGTTTGTCAGTCTGTTCTATTAAAGTAAACGAATATATATATATATATACACACATATATATATATATATATATATATATATATAGTGTGCAGTCAGTAATTATGTTTTTGTGCAAGTACCCGGGCTTTGTATGTATGCATGTATGTATAATGGATTAATTTATGTGTGTAATGTATCAAATCACTTGATAAGTTTTAAGTACTTCTCGAAGTATTGAATGCATGTCTATCTAGTTGATCAAAACTAGTGCATATGAAGGTAGTCTTTCTGTGTCTGTCTTGATGCCTGCCTGCCTGTATTTCTGTCTGTCTGTCTGCCTGTATTTCTGTCTGTCTGTCTGCCTGTCTGTCTGTCTGTCTGTCTGTCTGCTGTGTATGTGTCTTACTTGGACTTCTAGTCTTTGGCCTTGGTCTTCAGATTGAACTGTCTTTTGACTAATGCTTGGCTTGTGTGACGCTATGGTTGTAGGTACAGTGGCTGCTGCTCTGACAGTTCTTATTCTGATCACTCGCTTCTGTGTCGAGACGTTCATCTTGGAACGGAAACCGTGGGACATCGGCTACGTTCAATACTTTGTTAAATTCTTCATCATCGGAATAACTGTCCTTGTGGTTGCTGTTCCTGAGGGTCTCCCACTTGCTGTCACCCTCGCTCTCGCTTACTCTGTGCAGGTGGGTAAGCTTACCGTGGCTGAGTCTAGATGGGTAAATATTCCTTTGGCTTACTTTGTGTAGGTGAGTAAGCTGACCTTGGCTTTAGTGTGGTTGGGTGTCAACTGCTGTCCTGTGAATTATTATTATAGCAGCAGTACAGAAGTCTTTAGTCTAGAATAGATTTAGATTAGATTATAAGTCGTTAAATTAGATTTTGTTAGGTTGGATCATCTTGTTCAAGCCAAATTTTCTTGTTGTTGCTTTCAAGAAAATGATGAAGGACCACAACTTAGTGCGACATCTTGATGCTTGTGAGACGATGGGAAACGCAACGTGCATCTGCTCAGACAAGACTGGTACTCTGACTACAAATCGCATGACTGTCGTACAGAGTTACATTGCGGGTAACTGGCATGCGTCCATCTTGCGACTTATGTTGCACATTAATAATACTAATAACTGTAATATTATTTGTAGCGGTATCTAAGAAAGGATCCCTAATCTGAACATCGAAATATAATGGATCCCCAAAAAGGGTAGCCATGTTAGATGGACTTGAGGAAGAAAACAAATCTGTTCGTTCTTTGTGTAAAGATTATTAGATCTGAATCTTTCTTAAACAATTGTTTGTTTAACTTGTGCTCAAGGACACAATGCTTCATGATAGTAACAAATAATACTGTGACTACTTATTATTGCTACTACCTACTAATTGTAATACTCTTATTGCTAATACTCCTAATACTACTACTACCGCTAGTAATAATAATAATGCCACTGCTACTGCTATAGCCTATCTACTTATACTAATACTGCTACAAGTTACAACTACTACTAATATTACTACTATTAATACTGCAATAATAAATGATAATAATGCACGAAGCAGTAATAGCTGATTTGCAACTGTGACTTGAGCATGTGCAGTGATAATGTTAAGCAGCTGTGTGCTGTTAAGAATATCTTGTGTCCAACATTTGTCAGTTGTATAGGCTATTCCAGAATACCTTAACCCTTTGAACCCGAAAGACCGCAAAAGCGGTCCTAAGGAGAGGGACGAGCTATTATATATGTATGTATGTATGTATGTATGTATGTATGTATGTATGTATATATGTATGTATGTATGTATGTATGTATGTATATATGTATGTATGTATGTATGTATGTATGTATGTATGTATGTATGTATGTATTGTGTATTATGTATTATGTATGTATTATGTATGCATGTATGTATGTATGTATGAATATGTATGAATATGTATGTACGTATGTATGTATGTACGTATGTATGTATGTATGTATGTATATATGTATGTGTGTATGTGTATGTATATATATGTCTGTACGTGTGTATGTATGCATATGTGTGTATGTATATATGTATGTATATATATATGTATGTGTGTATGTATATATGTATGTGCTTATGTATATGTGTATGTATGTGTGTATATATGTATGTATGTGTGTATGTATATATGTATGTATGTGTGTATG
This sequence comes from Aporrectodea caliginosa, assembly GCA_020284085.1. NCBI lineage: Eukaryota > Metazoa > Annelida > Clitellata > Crassiclitellata > Lumbricidae > Aporrectodea > Aporrectodea caliginosa. The sequence goes on from JACEVL010000900.1 coordinate 192,267, forward strand.
TATATATATGTGTGTATGTATGTATGTGTGTATGTATGTATGTGTGTATGTATATATGTATGTATGTATATATATGTGTGTATGTATGTATGAATTTATGTATGTACGTATGTATGTATGAATGTATGTGTGTATGTGTGCTTGTACATATGTATGTGTTTATGTATATGTGTATGTATGTGTGTATGTATGTATGTATGTATGTGTGTATGTATATATGTATGTATGTGTGTATGTATATATATGTGTGTATGTATGTATGTGTATATGTCTGTTTGAATTTATGTATGCATGTATGTTTGGATATATGCATCTATGCATGTATGTATGCATGTCTGTCCTAAATTCCGCTGGGAGCTCAGGGTCAGAGAACAATAGCGTGTGGGAGCATAGAGTTCAAAGGGTTAACACTGGATATATCAGTCAAAGAGCAGATCTTGTGTTTTAGGCAAGTTCTACAAATCGACTCCAGATTTTCATGAACTTCCAGAAAAGACCGGAGAATTGTTGGTCCAAGCGATCTCAGTCAACAGTGCCTACACGTCATGTATAATAGTAAGTTCCTCTGACTCTTTCCTTTCATCATCGTTATTGTTATTATTGTTTATTTATAAACTGCCCTGTATGCAAGGTCAAACAATTTATATATCTATGTATATGGCCACTTATATAGTGCCTTACAAGAACCTCACAAAGGCGATACAATGATTCATGTATCTATGTATGATGTATGGATCGGACTTCCTCAAGGTCCTACACTACGACCATCTGCACCTTCCACACTACAAGGTGAGTGCTCAAACCAATTGGCCACCACGTCATACAAATAGATACATACACACACAAAGCTCGTTCAATTTCATTTTGACATGTCTTTAATTTTAGCCATCGTCCGCCAAAGGGGAACTTCCAAAACAGCTTGGCAATAAGACAGAATGTGCCCTTCTCGGCTATGTCCTTGCCCTTCAGCAGAGCTACGAGCGATTCCGGGAGGAATTTCCAGAAGAAGCATTCCAGAAAGTCTTCACGTTCAACTCTGTCCGTAAGTCGATGAGCACCGTCATTCCAATTCCAGGTGGATGGAGACTTTTCACGAAGGGCGCATCAGAAATCGTCCTGCGGAAGTAGGCAACACTTTGTGTTCTTACAAATTTTCTTTTGCATATAAAGGTTTTTGGGCTCTAAGGTATTGTTCTAGCTCCTTTTCTTTTCCCAGTGTCTTACTTTACACCAGAACCTCCTCATCAATCCTCAGTATGATGCTAATTCTGATAAAGCACAGTTGGGGACATGGATCCGAAATTTAAACTCACTATAACACAACCTTTTATATAACTCCATAATTATAATTACAGGGTTGGAAAATATGAAATTCGATCTTTTTAAGTGATGGGATGTACAATACCTGACTGATTAAACAGGTTTTCTGAATGATCGACAGCACAGGATTAGAGGTAGACCAAGTAGAGAATGGCTTAATGATGTAAGAGATTGGTTCTAACTGGATGTGCAAAGGCTGAATCTGTTGGCACAGGATTGAAGCGAGTGCAGAAAGACAGTAAAACATGTGATTGACATCAACGGATGATGAGTCCATGAACAGAGAGAAGAAGAAGTGATATTTATTGTTACCTGAGTTTTGAAGTATGTGAACGTTTTTGGAGTATGATATTTCATTCTTTCAAAGTATCTGGTGCTTCAGTAATGGTGGCTGTTACTGGATACATTTGGTTTGGTAGTAGATATCTTGAAACAAATTTCTGGGTATGTGCTATTCCTGAACACGTGCAGACTGTGCTATCGTTGATAATTTTCAGACAGATCTGTTAATTGGTGTTTATTTTTAGATGCAGCTGGATTCTGGGACCAAATGGGGAGCCGGTGAGATTTACGTCTTTTGATCAGGATCAACTTGTGAGGGAAGTCATAGAACCAATGGCATCAGAGGGGCTACGAACCATTTGCTTGGCCTACAAGGATTTTGTACTCGGTATCCTTCTTTCCTTCTATATATTCTTGTATATATGTATGTATTTAGGTACGTATTAATGCATGTACCAGTATGCGTGACCTAGAAACTGTGACATGGCCTGATATCTTATCTAATCTAGTTACTTCTGTAGTACTGTTACCATGACGTCCAAGACATCAGCCGATGGTCCTTGTAGTAGAATCACAATCAAAAACCATAATCCATTGGAAAAGCCAGGTCAAAATCTTAGTTGCCATAACTCTTCATTCTGGAGGGATTATAATAGGCCTACTACATTTTTAAAATTACAATAAGTTGGAACTCCATGTGATGCTTTTATCCCATAGTCAGGCACTTAAATTGGCCATAAGTCCTAAATAGAGGAAACAATGTTTGAAAGAGACTAAAGACAGCAGTTAGCTGTTCCAGATGAGTTTTCATGTTTCTTGAGACTGTATAAATCCTGAGGGTTTATCCCTGTATCTGGTAAAACAATGACAATATTAATAACAATAATAACAACTACAATAACAATGATAATAATAATAATAATAATAATTTTCTATTACTATCCAACAGTTCAACTCAGTGGCTTTCTGTTGCACTTTAGCGAAGCCAGACCTAGGGAGATGTAACACTAACGGCACTTTTATGTTCATTTTAGACAACAGCTACTGCTTCTTTGTTTATTGTAGTTTTTAGTACTGATGTTGATTGATGGAGAAAATAAATATTGCTTAATAATAATAATAATAATAAAACTAATATTAAAACCTACTAGGGCAAGACCTGATTTCCATTGTTTGCCGAGAGATAACGGAGGAGAAGGAGGGCGACGCTTATCATTTTGTTATGACACAGCATTGTTAAAGAGAATTTATCGTCAATCCTACCTCTCAGGTAAGATATTACAGTAACAGTAATAGTGATAGTATATAATAATAATAATTATGGTCGTGGTGATGATGGTATTTCTAGAGGATGGTGCTATTAATGATGAGCGGATGACTGAGAACATGAACTGGGAGGAGGAAGAGAACGTCATCTCTAGACTGACGTGCATCTCGATTGTTGGAATTGAGGATCCAGTGCGTCCAGAAGTCAGTTTCTGATTTGCAATCTCTAGGAATTTGTTTGCAGCTATAATATTATAGATTTCTTTGTTTATTACTTGAATAATTTATTTATGTAGTGCACTTATTACACATACAGGCTCAGTAAATCTGAAGCATGAATGGTTGATAGAGGTAAAGGCAGAGTTGTGCAAAGGCTGAAGTAAAGTAGTGGTTCCTCAGAAGTTATTCATGTGATTATGGCTCATTCTTAAAGCGCTTTGCAGGCTAGCTAAATGGTGTTAAAGCTCATTAAGGAAAACGTATAATTAAGTAAGTTAGTAGGTATATTCTTTATTAACCAAATTGCTAAGCCCACTGGTGTACAGGCATCTGATAAACAGTTTAAAAAATATATAAAATCCTAACAATAAATGTTTTGTGCATCAGACTGTTGGCTGGGGGATTATGCGGTCATGGGCATGGGGGATGAAAGGAATAGTGGGTGGGTTTGGTTGGTGGTAGTAATTGGTGCAAGATGTGACCTGGGTCCGTTAAGACAACCCCATAGAGGCGAGTGTCAGCGTTGTTGCAGAGTTGTTTAATGCTCGTTTAACTCGAAAGGTTACCATTGTCTGCTTCCACACACGTTCAGCACCCATTCAGCTGAATCCCATCCAGAAATAGATGCTGATAAATTATCATGTTTGGAGTTCATGGTTCTTGCTGCTTTGATGATGACAAATGATGACGGCTGAATGAAGTCCACAACGCACGACTACGCTCACAGACCGGCTCTCCCACTCAGCATCCAGATTTCCTTGAGGCCACATGGTCTGTGTAAGACAGACATTCGTCAGTAGCCAGCAGAGTGATCGTAGAACCACTTGAAGATTGACGGTAGATGCCACTTCAAAGACAAATGGCCGTTGGAGTGTATGATGGTGGTTAGTAGTTAGGCTGGCAACCTAGACGTTGGGGTTCAACTCCCTGCTATAGCAGAAAATTGTTTTGAAAATTTCTGTTGCACTGGCACCCTAGCTAAACGGGCTAAAATTGTGAAAGCACATTGACCGTACACTGTCAGTGCAAAGATGAAGAGAAAGAGGACTGGTCACCTGTGTAAGACAATCATATTCATAATTGAAAATTTATGTAGCACCTCAACAAGAAAACTACTCTGATGCACTCTCAACCTGATAACACAAGACCATGATCAAATAGAATGACTTCATTTACTGGCAAAATAGAGACGTATTCCAAGGCCTGCAAAGTCACTGATACATCAGACCCATAATTGTGTCTGTGGGTTAGCTCAACGGTCTGCTTTTCTATTTTGCAGTAAATCAGTCTGGCAGCTTTGAGAGATTTATAGTCCTGCGTAGTACGTTCTTATTCTTATTCCTACCTACGTTATAAATTTATTCTTCTCTTTCAAGGTGCCATCTGCGATACAGAAGTGCCAGCGGGCTGGAATAACAGTGCGAATGGTGACCGGAGATAATGTAAATACGGCGCGTTCAATAGCAACAAAGTGTGGGATCCTTCGACCGTGTGAGGATTTCATCGTGATCGAGGGAAAAGATTTTGACAGCCAGATTCGGTCGAATCCAGAATCTCCAGATGTAGGTGTTGGCCTTAATCGATCTGAATCGTTCCTTTAACAGCATTTAATTAGCACCCCTTCAAGATTTTCTGCAACTTGGGTATTTTTGGGCACTGTAGAAATCTTGAGTTTATTATAACGATTATGATGTTTATTCAGAGAAGCACTTGGTAGGATTGGGAGCTACAACAGGCAGGAGTATAATAAGGGGTAAAAAGGTAATGCACTTGTTTAAGCACATTGATTGAAATCCATAGTAGCATAAAAGTGAAGATAACATTTGTTAAGGTATGTAGGTGTGTGTATGTCCATGTGTGTATATTTTGTGTTTATGTAAGAAGTCAAATGGGAGCACACTTTTTACAGGCCTCAGTTGAACCTTGTAAGAAGGATGATCAGAGCACCTCTGAGTAGGGATCTTGAAAAGGCGCTATATAAATTATGATCGATGGATGCATGGTCAAATGATCGTTCAGTGAAGTGCAAACAGGACCAACGACAAGAAAGCCTTGTTTATCTCCCGGCTTTTGTTGGTACCCGTTTACTGACCATAAAAGGATGCTTCGCTGCATGGGGTTGACGTGCTGTTTGGCATGCTTGTCCACGGGTGATCTCAATAAGTTAAGGTTAAATAATAAGTTGAGATGTAAATAATAAATTGAGATGTAATAATAAATTGAGATGAAATAATAGTGATGAGATATAGCCATTTTAGATGTAATTAATTTTCTTTACAAAATTTCTTTGCTTCCTGAGGGATTGCACATTTCTCTGGTCGAATAAAAATACTGATAATAATAAATATTATAAATAAGTACGATAGCAGATGGTAATTGGTTTTGATCTTCTATCCCTCAGATTGAGCAGGAACGTCTGGATAGGGTCTGGCCTCAGCTGAGGGTTCTGGCGCGTTCCTCACCCTCCGACAAATACAACCTAGTCCGGGGGATAATCAACAGTCGACTGAACCCCAAACGAGAGGTCGTTGCCGTGACTGGAGACGGAACTAACGACGGTCCGGCTCTGAGGGAGGCAGACGTCGGATTTGCAATGGTTTGTCAGATTAATTTGTAAATATATTAATTAGAAATGTATATGTTTTTTAATTCTGAATTTGAATGACTTACAGCTATTGTTTTAATTGTTTTGTTTTCTGTTTTTGTCTTAACACTTTAAAGATGACTGAGCATTTGAGAAATTCTGTGAAAGGTGCTATATGAATGTATGTGTATGTGTGTATATGTGTTTTTGTATATCTAGGCACTTATATAGCGCCTTGAACTATTTCTAAAGAACCTTTATATATCGCTTGCGTTATATGTTTCCAGGGCATCACAGGAACTGACGTTGCGAAAGAGGCATCCGACATCATCCTGACAGATGACAACTTTACGAGCATTGTCAAGGCCATCATGTGGGGTCGTAACATATACGACAGCATCGCCAAATTCCTACAGTTCCAGCTGACAGTCAACATAGTGGCAGTAATTGTGGCCTTTCTTGGAGCCTGTGCCATTAAGGTTTATTGTATTTAGTTTGTAGTTTATTAATATATTTTAAAGGTTTCATCAGTTGATTTTCCGGTTTCAGTTCTGCTTCTACTTTTAATGAAAGGCACCTAAAGATTGAGAGCATGTATTTGTACCTTTGCTTTTGTCTCCTATCACAGACAAATCACAGATGACTTACCAGAGAGAACAAATGTTACGGTGGTTGATGTAAGGTTCAGAGGCAGAGAGGTCCCTTAAGCTAACTCCAAGAGACAGCTATGGCATAACATAACAAGAGTTTTAAGTGGTTCAGAAGATGTGTAGTCTGTGTTAGAACCACTGCAAGTTAACCTGTAATGCTCAATGCCTGTCTCCTATCTTCCTTCTAAAAGCTGCGATAGTATCCACTGAGACCGTACTATCATCCAAACAATTCCACAAGTCCACAACTCTTGCACTGAAGAATTTCTGCCCTAATGTTTCTTTCGGCATCTTAAATAATTTATACCTGTGTCCCAGAGTCGCCTTGTTTGGTGCTAATTCAAAGAACCTCTCACACTGCCTGCTTTCCAGTAATAATTTTGTCAGAGGGGACTAACAGGCACATAGAACAGGGAGGCAAGCAGAGCCAGAGAGGCAGACGGAGAGATAGGAGGAAGGGATTGTGTCGGGCAGGCAGGTAGAGAGGAATTTTCTGCAGAAGGACATTTTGCTGAACTAGCATACAGATGCTGTGCTATTGAAACAGGCTAATTTTCAATTAAGGAGTGATTTACAGAGAAGTAAGCATTTATAGTTACAGCAACATTTTTTCAACTATCAATTGCTGATGTATTTCATATATATATATCTTAGTTATGTCAATAAAATGGATATGATTGATTATTCACAATTTAGGATTCACCTTTGAAGGCGATTCAGATGCTGTGGGTGAATTTGATCATGGACACTTTGGCATCACTCGCCCTAGCAACGGAAATACCAACTGAGGAACTGTTGCTACGGAAACCATATGGGAGAACAAAACCACTGATCTCACGGACGATGATGAAGAACATAATCGGCCAATCCATCTACCAGCTTTCGATTATCATCTTCCTGCTCTTTGCCGGTTAAAAGATCTTAAACTCGTCTAGATTTTTTAACTATATCAGAGTATTGATGATACAGCTTTTGTAAACTCATGTGCATGTAGAAGAATACAAAAGAATACTCGTCTTTTAAGTCTGTCTGTCATTCGTCCTGCATATAAAGGAAGAGCAGTCTTTTGCACATCTTGTAAGATTTTCATTTGCCTATATATAGGAAAAGAGCAGTCAATTATATCTTTAGTTTTAGATTGTAGATTTTTAGATATATGTGCAGTAACACCCATTATTAGAAACCTTGTTAGCGTAGCCTTGGAAAATGAGTGAAGGACCGTCCCTCTCCCTTGCCGTCTGATCATCTCATCAACAGTGTACAGCTGGAGTACTCGTTTGGTAGCCGAACAAGTTCGCTAGCAGGCACATTATGAACTTGTCTTTCCTCAATCGAATCTTACCTTATGACTACATTTACCTTCTCCTCCTCCTCCTTTATCCCTCAGGAATTAAATGTTAGGGTAGCTGCATGTGCTGAACAGATCTATGGAAATCAGGCCTTGTCATAGTAGGTTTTAATATTAGCTGTTATTATTAACATTATTATTATTATTATTATTATTATTATTATTATTATTATTATCTTACCTTACAACTATATTTAAATTTTTTATCTTTATGTTATCTTAGCTTTTGCTTTGTCTTACTTTAACTGAACTCTATTGTATTTATCTTCCTGTTACTTTGCCTTTCCAGTCGATCCTCAATATAAGTCTTTGCATTTCAGGAGAGAGGTTTCTGGACATTGAAAGCGGCCGAGAGACAACACTCTTCGCACCACCGTCACAACACTTCTGCGTCATCTTTAACACGTTCGTGATGATGACGCTTTTCAATGAGATCAATGCTCGCAAGATCCATGGCCAGAGGAACGTATTCGAAGGTATCTTCAGCAACTACGTCTTTGTGGTCATCTGGATCGGAACATTCATTGTGCAGGTAATTTTAGTTTGTCTAAGAAACTTTTAAGAATATTTATAAGAAATGATTAGGTGTGGTTTTGAGAAATGATTGAATTTTTGATTGACAGGTTGTTGTGTGAATTTTTTGATTGACAGGTTCTTGTGGTTGAGTTCGGTTCATTGGCCTTTGCAACAGTGAGTCTTGAAATCGATCAGTGGATGTGGTGTTTGTTCTTTGGACTGGGGGCGCTCGTTTGGGGTCAGGTGAGTCTACATTTACAGTACTTCATGGAACAGATGTACGTGTACTGGTTTGGAGATGTAGGATGGACATCAAGAGGCAACTACGGCATAAGCTGGAAAGTAAATGGTTACCCAGGCGATTCACTGGCCTCAAGTCCAGGAAATGTCCTCATGTCCTGGGGTTTTGTCCTTTGCCAGCTGTAGGGCAAAAGAGTCGCCAATGAGCTCTTCTCCCATGTAATGTAAATGTAAATCTTCTAAATTTATTCACAAAAGCCGTGTCAGGGAGGCCAGCTTATTCACCGACACTATACCAAATCAAGTCCGCAACAGCCAGACTGCTCTGTTCATTCGGGTGTGAGGTCAGAAACCGGGGAGGTCAAGCCACGGAGACGGCATGGTGCTACGGTTGTAATCAGTGACGATGGAAGATGTGAGCTGTACTGTATTGTAAAATGGTAGAAATAGGCTTGTTTACCGGCCTGTTTGGAAACTTCTAGGCCATGGGATAGTGTAGTGGTTAGCGTCGCTGGTCTGTTTGGCCAGAGGCCGGGGTTCAAATTGCTATCAGGATAGAGAAATGAGACTCAGTTGGTCAGGCTGTACATGGGTGTGAAAGTTTGCCAATGGTTACTTTCCAGTATCTAAGGAGTGTTTTCTTACAGCTGAACTTTTGGCTAGGAGGAACTTTTAACATCATTTCAGCAAGGGAAAAGAGTCTTCAATAGGTAATTTGTGCATCCTTAAAAAGAGGTGTGTGTGTTAATCTAGTGGTTGGCTTGCTAAGAGGTTGGAGGTTCAAATTCTATTCAGGGCAAAATTTATTTCGGGATTGTCTCCACTTGTCCTCCAAGCCAACTCGGCTATAATGAATACACTGACTGTGCACTACTGGTGGGAAGATCATTCTGTTAGGGAAAGGACTGGCTCCCTGTCCTCATATGCAGAGGCTGAGAAAATGAAGTGGCTAATACTTCATACCCATGGCTACCTCTTGGGACTAGCTTCAGAAAAAAGCTCTTCAAAAAAGGTTCAGTTGAATGACTACGTAGTCTATGATTTCTGCTTCACTGGCGCATCCTAGTAAATTCGGCTAAAATCTGAGTACGTCATCTGTATGCTGTCGACAGAAAGATGAAGCAGCAAGGGAGAGATCTGACTCCCGTCGTTGTATGCCTCTGAAGCTAAGAAAGTGAAGTCACTAAAACAATGCCCATGGTCAACTTTTGAGGTTGGGTTAAAGAGCTATTCTCCTTAGAAATATGGCCAATGGGTTTTAAATTTCTGGAAAGAGGCGCAAACATGTCCTCAGCAATACAACAACAGAGTTGTATAAACATAAATTGTGTTACTTTTTACTTTTACCTTGGTGCTATATAAATTCAGTTATAAGTTGGGTTTCTGTGTAGGTCGTTACAACCATTCCGACGCGCAAGCTGCCGAAGAAAATGTCGATCGGAGCAACCTCTGTTGATGAAATTGAGAAACTGGATCAAAAGCTCGAGGAAATGGATGGAATTGAGGAGGAATTTGACACCAGAGGAAGGATTCTATGGATTCGTGGACTTCGAAGACTTCAGACTCAGGTATACTAAGATAATCATTATTATCAGCCATCATATTGGGAGCTAATTATCAGGTGCCTTAGGGGTCGTCCATTAATTATGTCAACCAAATTTTAGGCAGTTTTGACCCCCTCCCCCTTGTCAACAACTTCAAACATTGACGGACCCCCTAAGAAATTATGTCAACAATCCGAGAACCCCCTACAAAAAGAAACAAAATGGCTCAATACATGTAGAATCATTTTTTAACAATTTTTACACTAAAAAATGCAATTTCGAATTTCAAAATATATGAGTTTAGTTTATTACCAGCTTTTTAGTAGTATTAAACATTAAGCACTTTATACATTTTTAGCATTTCTTAATGTTTTTGCTACCATTTGGAAGGGTCTGTGTTGATTTATTGGAGAAAAATTTCTTGACATCAACTTTTACCGAACCCCCCTCCCCCCTTGTCAACAACTGTCAAACTTTTCCAAACCCCCTCCGCCCCTATTTTGTTGACATAATTAATGGACGACCCCTTATGAGATGCTTCAGCAGAACAAGAATTCTTGCCATTTACTGTTGCAAGGTTCTTGAAAAGTGCTATTATATAACATTAAGCTAAATAATTCACTTACATAGATACATATAAACATACATACATAGACCTGGTCTATCCAAAGCTCCTGGCAAAAGACCTGATGGGCTAATGCATGTCCCATGATGCAATGGCCATAGTTGATATGTGATGTCACCGTGACATCTCATTCGGCTGGTGGGGCTGCGGAAGTGGCGGCATACAGGAAAATATCTAAATACAAAAAACTCCTGCTGCTGTATCATTTTGTTCCGCTGGCCTTTGAATCTATGGGCCCTATTAACAACGGTGGCCTCGATTTTATCACACAGCTTTGGCGCCTTCTCGCTCACGTATCTGGAGACTAGAGTTTAGAGAAACATGCCATCTTTCCAGCGCCTCTCAGTTAGGATCCAACGATTTAATGCAGTCACCTTTCGAAGCACTTTATCCCTGTCAGAATTTGACAAGTCTTAGCCAGCACAGAAAGCAGTAAACAAAAAACACATTGATAATAATAAATATAATAAAAACTAAAATATTAGTATAAATAATGCAATATTTGTATAAGAGACTAAGAGTTCAATTGCACTACATTGAAATCACCCAATCTTGGTTCTGATTTCAGATTCGAGTAATAAATGCATTTCGCAGCCGACTTGAGGAAGCTAACAGATACAACAAGCAAGGTCTTTCATCATACGTGAGTCATGGTTCTCTCGACCAGGTGCGAATGAATGCCATCCAGGTTGCTTTGGACTCTTGTCGTGAGTCGGTTAAAAGTTAAGGAGTCAAAATCAGGAAGTTGTGCTGTCAAGTCAAGTATGACTCACGTCATGAGTTGGAATTATAACTATTGTAGTCACTTAAGATGAACTTAACTTTAATCGACCCATGTCATGAGTCAGTCAAATCAAGTTGTGTGTCAAATGCATAGTTTCAGGCATGTTGCTACTTCTTGAAACTTTTGGTTGTTTATTTTGTGATTTGGTGGTATTTTTGGTATTCTTTTTATACAGATGTGTATAGTTTTTCTAAATCTGTGTTAGCCTGTTTCATGTTATAGTCGAGAAAGCTCAAAGCAGGAACCAAAAGTTTCATGATGGTTCTTGAAAGTTTATTTTTCAGTGTGATTTGTTTTTTATACAACAGTGTACGATATTGTGTTTCTATTTTTCCTGCCAAGCCAGCAGGCTTTTTGTTGATTCTGTCTCGCTTAATTGTTGCTGTTTACGCTAATTTGTCAACTACCCTAATTTGTCAACATCTGAATAGTCAATTTATGCAGCAAAAAATAATGTCAGTATTAAGTTTTTCATTTTGTGTTCAAGTTTATTTTGTTTTTATGTTTTCTGTGGTTATACTGATATGTTTTCTATTATATAATATATATATATTTAAATATTTAGAACTATGAAATGTATACGGTAATATTGTTTATGTATATATATACATGTAAGCACCCTTGTGAGCTTCTAAATGCCCTTGTGAGCATCTTAAAAGGTGGTTTATAAGTAGCCAGAAATATACATACATATTATATTAGAAATGCATTAGATGGTTGCCAGCTGGCAGCATGGTGGTCTATTGGGTAACATACCAGGTTTGTAGCCTCTGCGGATCGAAGCCTGGTGCGCGGACTCCATGGAACGAACCTGGACAAGGCGTTAATGTGAGCCATCTCGTGCCTTAAATTTAGATTTACCGCCAGTGCGTAACAAGTGCAATAATTAAACGGACGGTTACTTTACCCGTAATGCAGACTTGCGTTATTCAATTAAACTTGCCGATTCCTCACAATCATGTCTGCTTGCTCACCTTGCTTACTGCAAGGTCTCCAGTTACAGACTAGATGTCTTAAAAATTACAATGGTTGTCTTTTCCAGCTCGGGTTTATGCTTGCTCACCTTGCTTACTGCAAGGTCTCCAGTTACAGACTAGATGTCTTAAAAATTACAATGGTTGTCTTTTCCAGCTCGGGTCCACTTTTAAGTTGCTGTCCTTGTTTACAAGGCACCTCATAGTCTGGCACCAAGCTAGCTACCTTGCCAACTTACGCATTCCAGTCACACTTAATCCCACTAGTGTATCAAGTTTGTTGTATCAAGACACTTGATATAGCACATTTTTGATATACACATTTTTAGCACATAACATTTGACATTGTGATTAAATTATTGCCCTCGGTTGTTTACTGCTGTTTATGTATGGTATGTACGTATGTATGTATGTAATACATATGGACCATATCGTGCAATGTAAAACTCACAAAAGCGCCAATGCATATATTTTGTTCTGCTAGACTCTCGTGAAGGTCCAATCATGTGTATTTGCATTTAACGCTTAAACAGCTCATAAGTTGATGTTTAATTAATTTGTATTATCTTTGGTTTTTGTCTCGGAGTTTGTGTTAGTGAACACGTTCCTAAAAAATGCTGTCAGAGTCCAGTGCTAATAATTTATTTTGCTATAACGTATTGTTTGCCAACTGACCTTTACTGAGACATGTGTAAAGGTTCTTACATACATGTTCAGATACCTGATCTCACATAGCACATGGTCACTGTTTCCTAGACCATGTATTTATTTCAAGTTTTCTAAGAAAAGTAATTATGAATTATATCGGAACATTTACTGTGCCTTTTAAGAGCTTCTCAGTGATGCAATTCTTCAGGGTTGGGCAGCCAAATGCCATTACCCAGTAGTACTTATTAATTAGTAATTAAAGTAATTTGTCTATGATTGTTATTATTATTTTTTTAAGTTTCTAGGATTCGGTTTTGATATTGATAAGAATCTCAGCAAAATTCTGCTTTGTTTGAATGATGTTTACTAGTAACTCATATTGAGTTTGCATACAGTATTATTAGAATGCATTTGTTAAATAAATAAACGAGAAGAAATGAAAGTGAGTTCTGAATTAACTGTTTGACTTTTTCTCTCTTTCTCACCAGTTCTTTTACTCGGCACAATTAGGAGACTGATTCAGAAATTTACAATGGTGAGGGCAACTGTTAAGTAAGCAAGGGTGCTCATCTACTACATAAATTAGCCGTTAACTGGTAAAATGTTTACATATAAATGTAGAAGTAAATTGTCGGCAATCACATGTGCCAGCAGATGCATCAGGGAAATAAAGATATGTATAGGAATGGAAGATGCTGCATTTGTGATGCTTACCAAGATCTGGAAGGAAAACGGATGTAGTATGACGACTTAAGATTCGCCTGTAAAATGCCATAGTTTTAAGTACACTGCTGTATGGCTCTGAGACATGGCCAATTCAAACAGGAAAAGACTACAGGCGGCACATCATTAGTGGCTGAGAATAATTCTACCTGTATTGTGGCACGACAAAATATCAAACAAAACTGTAGGATAAAGGATGGGACAAGAATATATAGAAAACATCAAGAGAGAGAAAATTGAAGTGGGTGGGGCATGTTAGTGCAGACCTGCACAGGAAGGACTAAGTAAGTAAGGAATCACATCTTTGTGACAGTAAAGAACATGAAACAAAATTTGAAAACATACTAAACATATTACTGCAATTGCTTACAAAGAAAGTCACCACAGTGACCACACCAAGGGACCGTCCATAAATGACGTCACGCTATTTTGGCCGATTTTTAACCCCCCTCCCCCTCGTCACACTTCGTCACAAAAAGTAAGACCCCCCTCTGAAAATGATGTCACAAAGCTCTGAACCCCCTAAAACCAATTTCCATGGCAAAGCAAAATGCTCCTTTATGGAACAAATAGTGAAAGCATGAATATTTTAAAATCTAACGGTGACCAAATATTGAGATGATAATTAGAAAATTATTAATAATGGTGCCCATATACATTAAAATAATTAAAAAAAATAATTAAAATTTAGTCCTCAAAATTAGTGCTGTTATTATTAAAATTAAATTGTTGTTAATTGTTAAATTTAATAACATAGACCTGGTGTGACGTCACAATACTCAGACCCCCCCACCCCCACGTCACACATCGTCACAAATTTCTGACCCCCTCTACCCCTAGGTGCGTGACGTCATTTATGGACGGCCCCAAGCCTATCAAGAACTGTACAATAAAAAATTCAGAAAGTTTATTTAATCTTTGAATTTCTGTTTAAAATGTGAATATATAAAATATTTTCCCTAAGATATCTTCACCATAAACTGCTTCATGTAAACAACTCTTATAAATTTGGTTCATATAAAATTTCAAAAGCTGATTTCTGTGCGAACACTTTCACTACGTGCTGCATTGGTTCCCACTCACTTTTAGTACTCTCATCATTAGTGTTAAATATGTTGGCTAAATCTGAAAAGACCTTCATTTCCCCTGATTTTTAAAGTAACAACTGTTAACTTTATTTAACACCTAAATCCAATTTCTGCTTAAAATTGTAACAAAATCAGTGTCACTTTTCCCACCCTAGGCAACAAGTCATTGCAGCTACAAAGTCTACATATAGTCGTCAAAATCGTCGTAATCTCCGCCATCTCCGCCAATTTCTTCTTTAACTGTATCCTTTCCAACGACTAGAGTAGCCTTCTTCGGTTTCTTTTTACCTTTGGCCGCCTGAAACCAACAGAAAAGCAGATTTTATGAGGTCCTGCAATTAAATTAAGTTTTCTGTAGTGACTGTAGTGTACTGTATAGCTTCGACCATGCTCATATTTCAGTGAATTGATTGGGTGACATGCTTCACCACTGCTGCCCGTTTCAAGTGTTTAGCAAGGTCAGTCCGTATAATACGAAGCCAACATCCTTGCAGACGCAACAGCAGTAACAGATCCAGGGTTGTTTGCGTGGGGCACGAGGAATGCCAGAGGGGCGCCACGTTCTACGGCTCACCATGCATGGGGCTGACCTTAGATGTGCCGGGATATTACCAGGAGGGGCGCAGAAAATCCGCCACTGAGCAATAGGATTGCGGTCAGTATAACGAGGCTGCAGTACGAAAGTGAAATCAATGCAAACGTGGACTGACCCTTCCCAGTGACCATATATGTCAATCAGTCCTGTCTCTTAGCTGGAGCCAGTTGGGAAACAAAGCATCTGTTAATTATTCATTGGTCAGCTACAACTAGGTCAGTAGTATCGAGTTGCAGAGTGGCCCTGCTGTTTCGATAAGGACCGCAAAGTGCATTCGAAATAAGCGAGACTTCAATATAAGCGGGTTGGATAAAACAGAGCTGGGTTTGTACGTGTTTGCATTGGTGGTGGTCGGGCCATATACTGTTATTCGAAGTTTTATATACCATAGTTCGAAATACCGAAGTTTTACTGTATACATACAAGTAAGCAAGCGTACTACATGTGTGCTTACATATATATGTGTGTAAGTATGTATTGTATGTATGCATGTATGTACAGAGCTGAACATTTCAATTCCATTAGCATCTTCTAAACAGTCCTACCACAAGAAGGTTAAACATTTTTAGGCCAACCTTTTGCTGTTTCACTTTTTCATTTGCCACGGCATTCACTGTGCTAAGTATCTTCTTTACATCATCAGCGTCAACTGTAAAGGAAATAAATGATAATACAATATTTTTAATAGAGTCACAGAACTGTACTACAACAGTGTGAACTTCAATTGCTAAGGAAATCATTGTAATACAATATTTATAAATCTAAAAAAAATTCTGCCATTAAGTAACCAGATGCACACAGGCTTTTTATAAAGCAGCGTAATTCTAGTTTGTGTAATATAATTACGATTACATACGATTGGTCGATGCATCGCGTAACAGACTTTCCAAGAAGGCAACATAGAAAGACGAATTCTAAAAAATTAAAGAGAAACAATTAACATCAACTCAGTAAGACATAGGCTAATCACTCTGCTCAATTTATTAATTACTGAAAAAACTGCTAAGAACTTATTTAATTAGTTTAAATATAAAATGAAACCTTTTCGCAATTTAATAAGTAAATTCAATTTCTATATATGGTCAACTTTGTAATTTGTATTTAATATTAATGTGGACAATATGATTAACATTATTTGTTGTTTGATATAGCCAAAGAGAAAAAAAATAATTTGTTATATTTATTATATACATAAAACTAAATAAATATAAACTGAGCCTTGCTAATAAATTTTGCTATGACATGAACTTAATATAAATTATTTACTACATGGCTAATTAATATGTTGCTGCAGATTTACAAGCTAAGTCAATTTTTCTGGTATATACTAATTAATTGATATACTAATTTACTCATCTGCATAATAGTTATCTTAGACATGTAGCCTCTAGTCCATTTAACACACTTTGAAATGCAACATACAACAAAGACATCATCTGACAAAAATATAGCAAATAAGGTAGAAGCCAACCAGGACAACTCGAGATTTTCCCAGACTGAACATTTTGCCGATCTAGAGAGTAGATGCGCTCTGCAGAAGATGAAGCTATAGTTAGGAACGTTCTTTCTATCATCTACTGGCCATGAGCAAAATTCTGATTATCTTAAAGACCTCACTGGAAATTACGATCACAACGGTACGTCGTAAAAGAGATCCGTTGGAAGCGAAGGACCTGAAGAGCTTTTAGATTTCATTTGGAATATTTAAATAAATAAAAGAAATCATTACTTCATATTTTGTTATCTTCTCTTTTAACAATTCCCCAAATTTGTCAAATTGTTCTTTACTTGTCGGTTCAAACTGATCGATCTGACCTAAAAACAAAAACTTTGAAACGTCATAACTCATAACCTAAGAAATGATATTATGTATACACTATCTAGTTTCACGACAGTTTGGTGTTGTTAGGTTTTGGTTATCACTAAAGAATAAATTCCTTTGAGTGGCACTGTATAAATGGTCCAATTTAATTATTACAGTACATTACAGTATAATAATTACAAGAACAGGGTATCAATAATGTCCTTTTTTAGTTTAATTAACCTTTATAATAATTTATAGTAAATTTATGTAATCCCTCAAAAGCATGAAATTATGATAGCAGCTGCTTAAGTGTACCTGGAATATCAGGCATTGTCTTATCCAATAAAAAAAAATATGCTTTAAAATAATATTACATCATACTTATATTTATAATATTAGTTTAATTTTAATAAAACAGCAACATGTGGAATATAACTAGCAAAAAATCGAAACAAAACCAGTGGAAGCCTTACCAACAGCTTCAGAAGATTGTGGGGCATCTGTGTTCGGCTGTACAATTTTATCCACCCCAGTAGCAGCTTCTGCCTATAAAAAAATGACAAGTGTACAGTTTTATGTAAGATCAGATAGTGAGTGGGCTGATGCATCCATCAGAATGCATTTTTCTGACACTTTCCCGACTTGTGTCAAACCACACATCTCTAGTACACTTTTGTTGTAATGAAATTTAATTGAGCTTTGTGCAATCAACACTGACAGGGCAGTATTATCCATTAGGCACAATAGGCACTGTTCCTAGGGCCTAAGAACCTTTCAGGGCTTACGCAAGTCTGAAAATGAGATGTTGAAAAAAATACGCTTAATGATTGCATCTGATGCAAAAATGAAAAAAGGAAATTTCAGATTCTACTTTAACAATTTGCATAATTGTGCTGAAACAGTTTAACTTTAATTTTAAAGTGAACTTAAGCATTACGGTTCTTTGCATTAGCAAAATCACATAACGTCTTCAAGCGTCATTTCCCGTATTAGGCTGACTCGTTTTCAATTGAAAGTAGGCCTAGTGCAATGGAAGATAGTCGCCCTTGTCCCACTGTTGACAGCAATTATGCGTTTAGCTTTAATACAGAGTTGGCAGTTGGAGTATATATATATTCGTTTATTGAAACCTGACTGACAAACCGCATTCAGTGACACAATAGAGGTAATAATGTGTCGAGAAGTTACCATAAAATTGAGTTATCGTCAAAACAGTATCCTAGACCTGTATAAAGTTAGTGTAATCTTTTTCAGGGAGTGTGAAGTGGTGCGGTCTATGGCGCAGGTCATAACAGCATTGAAGAATAGGTGGGAACAAATTCGGTAGGACGTGCTAGTCATTGTCTACGAATGCAAGAGTGCCTAAGGCCTACGATGACCTTAAAACAGCCCTGAACAATAAAAATGCACAAGGCATCAATCAACGGTTGCTCATGTGAAACAATAGTAAAGCTCATAATCCATTGCAGAAGCGTAGTCAAAAGGTCCGAGATATCCCATGCCTTAGATTCAGATTTACTGACTCTGCACATGTAATAAGTGCTCTACATAAATGGCCATAACTAGATAAATTAGGGCTATAGTGGATACACAAAACTTCAGACATACCGATATCATTACATAATTACATCGTGAGAAACTCTAGACACTGTCCGAGGAAACAGACAGATTCTTGAGAATCTCAACTGGTGGCTATCCAAGGAAATGCCATTTACTTCTCTGGGACCCTTACTAACCCTACAGTTGGTGCTTCAGATAGTGTTTTCAGTGTGCTCAGGCACTGCTTGCAAGCCCATTAGTTAAATCTTTCAGCCAAACTTACTACACATATTTTTAGATCTGGCAAATAGTCATGTTCCAGCAGCAGTGTTGAGACAGTTCCAAATGGCACTATATAAATGTTCAGGTGTAGATATAACTACATACAAAATTCGTATAAGTAGATGCACTGATTTTCAGCCAACCTTCGTTTCGTTCTTCTCTTCTGGTGCTTTCTCTTTCTCTGCCACCGTTTCTTTTAGACTCTTCTTTTTCACTTCAACAGCTGCAGCTGCTGCCTCTGGAAGCAACAACAATAGCACATCAACTCGTCCTATAAGACAATACATAAATGACAAAATATCTAACAAGGGAATACAAAACAGTCTATGGAGGACTTGAGTTCAGGAGGCGATTAGTTATAAGTTGAAAAATTCATCTCTTCCTGGACTTATTTGCTCTGGCTATTTCTGTGACTACCTGGACTTGGCTTTCTGCCATAATGCCTAAATATTGTCATTGCTCATTACGAAACATCATTCAGTTCATCTGTAAACAAATGAAACTCAGCCAGCAGTCACTAACTGGATGTTTCAACTGTTGTCATACTCCAAGCCAGAACAGCACTGGGTAACTTATAGTCTAGGTTCCTCGAATTTCAACGATCAATGAGCCAGTGCTCTGGAATTCGCTACCTAACTGCAATCAAGCTCTATTAAGTCGTAAAACCCAGGCTGTACATGTAGTCAAACTACAATGCCTTAGGTCTGGCTAGAATCTCATCTTCATCTGCTAGGCCTTCATAGCCTGTCTTCTGATCTTTATGACATCTTGCTCTGCTCCACTGATAGTGAATTTAGAAGTGATTTTGCTTAGAACGACCACCAGTGCCTTGTGTCATAAGACCTCATCTGAGAACTCTTAAATGCCACTGAACAAGATGCTCACCTTCTTCACTTTCCTCTTCCGATTCATCAACATTCTCTTCCCAGGTGTCCTAAAACACAAATTAGCCAGCATTAAACAATTATTTTATTATATTGATTATTGATGCATACAAAAGAAAGTTGACACTAAGGTTACTACACACGTGCACATAAACCTCGCTCGGCTCTCTCCTCCCGTCCCCTCAGGTCTGTTGACTGTCTTGATCTCTTTGTTCACCAAACAAGGACTGCCTTGGCCCAGCACCGGGCTTTTGCTGCTCGGGACCTCTTCCCTATGGAATGATCTTGCTCTCTAATTAATAGCAAACGTCTGCTTGGGGATCCCTTCCTCAACATTTCATTACCTGTTTCTGCAGTACTTTCATTCTCAGAGCGCCTCTGAATAGCTCTGCTGTGAGTGGCATATATACAACACAATACACACACACACACTCACTCACAAACACATCTATACACCAATGCACCAGACTGAATGCATGATTGTGTATTTTGAACTGTTACTGTAACTTTGGATGAGACTCCATTGGTTAAGCTCTTCGTGTGTGGGCACACCATTCCAGTTACCTGAGCCTTGTTTGCTTACTGATGAACATTAGTCTTAATGACCCTAACATTATTCAACATAGGTGACACTTTTGTGAGGTACTTAAATTGTGCTACATGAAGAGTCTGGATAACTAGGAGATATATATTTATTCAGAAGCTATATAAATTGTGTATTGCATTACATGACATGGCTCATGGGTATAAATTATGTCGGTAATACTCGAGAAACAGCCATTTGAGGTCAACCAACTTATAAAGAACATGGCTACCCCAGACTGCAATGTAAAGCAGGGCAAAGTATTCTTAAATCGTACTTCGGATTCAACCATAAGGACTATCGAAAGTAGATAAACAAACAGTACATGGCTCACACAACAACATGCACAGCACCAGAAAAAACTTTTATATCAAATTAAATTTAAATTTGAAGGTGATTTGGCACAAGTCGTGATTTGTTTCCAACACACCTGCAGGCATTCATTTGGCAAACACCACTTCACAAGAACTTTTCCTCAAACATCGCAGAAAGTTATCCGATTTATCAAATTACTGACATCAATAAAAGTATTTTATATACTTCGCGTTACTTCATGCTTTCTTAATTAGCTGAAGACATCAGTAAATGTTATTTGAGAAACTCTATGTGACTGCGCTTTCTCAATTTTCTGTTACTTAAACATACTTACAATCGATTGACAGTCCTTTGCAGCTTGCAGCACTCTTTATGACAGCTGGGCTAGTCATGTTGTTTATAAGCAGTGCAACCACCACTGACTGTTCCTCAAGAATTACCATTTTGTGTTACATTACATTACATGGGCAATATATGAATTGTGTTACTTAACATAAGACTATGCACATTGTTAGCTAATGTTAAATATTGCAGTAAAACACCGAACCTTAGTTTCATTTGTGTCCTCTTTCTCCTGTTTGTCAGCCTTTGCTGGTGCTGCAGGCTCAAAGTCTTCAGAATCTGAAACATTTGTAGATAGGCGACATGGTAATCCAAGTTTTTTCCTTATTTATAAGAGTAAGTGATCAGTGTAACACAGACAACTTACTCAACACATTGTCCTTCTGTTGCACAACATTGATTATAAATATGAAATGGTAATTCTAACGAACTGTCCCATTACCATCGCCCTACTTATAAGCAATATCACCACCCAGATTGTGAGTGAAAGTAGTGTGTAGCACGCTACCAGAAGGACTATCATAAGCAATTAAAGCAACTATAGGTGGTTAATCCAGTCTGGAGAATGGGTGCATGTATCCAGATGCTTACTTCAGCATCATTTACATACCTCTTAAAAGCACTTAAATGAGAAATTAGAAGATGGAATTTTCAAGCACTCTGTTGTTGTGCATCAATGTAACTTCACAGACCCAATCAACGTCGACGTTCACACACACAAAAATGGAGAACATGCGGATGCATGCCCAATGACAGTTTGGCACACAAACTCTGTTATTTGTTCCCAATGTATTTGCATGAGTCATCTTGCGACAAGCATTTCATTTGAAAGGTTTCTCAAACAACCCTATGTGCATCACATACACTTACCTAATTTCTTAATTTATTGACAGTAAATGTGTTTTGAAATACTGCAGGCGACTCTGCACCTTCTTAATTTTGTTGCTTACAGCTTATTTACTCACGACAGTCCTTCCAGTAGAGCACAGTGCTCTACCTTCGTTCACAATCTTTGGTAGTAAAACTGTTATACAGGATGTTTCTCCAGAATTACCCGTGAAATAACGATTGTGATTCTCGACTTGGCTCAGTCCGACTTAATGCTCTGTGTGTGTGCGCGCGTGTGTTTGTCTGAGTGTGTGACCCGTGCAACATACGCTTTAGCTAGTCTGAAACTAAAAGAAAGACAGGCCCAAATTGGTCACAATCAATATTTATTGCCCTAATCTCTCCTCTTCCCAGTCTGTGTTTACAGTCCAATGTAATATAAGATGGGTAACACAATTTCAACAGCGGCGATTGTTTGACGGTACGAAGGCAATCTTAAATCTTACAATCATAAATCACTTCTAAGGAAGAACTCAAGAAGAGACTGGACTCTCGAAATAAATTTTTAATTCAGAATAACTGCTAAAAAATAGAGTTTTCAATTACCCCACGTTGACATGCTGCTAAATTTTCTGTTATCAAGTCACGACTCTGCTTCTGTAGTCTTTAAATGCGACACACGAAAGTGAGTAAGAGGATGACGCACCTTGTGACCACACAAAACTTGATTACTTTGGAAAAATATTCGTCTTGGTTCTCACTTCTCAAGCACGCGATCCGTTTAGCATAATCACGACTAATTGGCATTTGCTTTTTTCCGACGAATAGGCCACAAAATGCAGATATAGCTGGCCTTTAATTTAGTTTGGGAGTCACAACTTGCATCTTTGTTGCAACTACCATCTCTCGCCTTCTGTAGGCCTATGCCTCTGCCGCTTGGTGGGGATTCACTACCGCAAACGACCGTCAAAAACTCAAACGTTTCCTGCTAAGGGCCAAACGACTGGGCTACCTCCCTCCTTAGCACCAGGATTTAGACAGAATGATGGAAGATGCAGACGTTAGACTCCTTCAAGCGGTCAACCGGAACTTTCAACATGTGCTTAGAGGCCTCTTTCCTCCGACCGTACGCAGGCCATATGCTCTGCGCCCTAGGCCTCATGGATTTAAACTGCCCAAAAAAGATGACCACAATTTCATCTCTAGGGTTCTATTTCGGACTATTCGGTGATTTTAAGATTTAACTCTCAATCTGACTAAAGGCATAAACTTATAGTTTTTAATTTCATTACCTTCATTATCCCATGTAAACAAGTTGCGGTATGTCAACTTAGTATTTTTAATAAACGAACTCTACTACAGCTAGAGGTCTTCTTGAGGAATAAGGAGCCGTGCGTGGATATGAATACGATCTACTACGTGCCGTTGTGCGTAAAATCCCGACCCTCCATACACCTACCCACCAACTCTCCACCTCTCACTTTCACCTCCGACTCATCTGTGCGCAATTTTGGTGTTACCTTTGATCCACATCTATCGATCATTCTCTAATCACATCTCTAACCTTTCGCGCACTTCCTTCATGCATATTCGTGACCTCGCCTCATTCGACCCATGCTTGACTGTAAAACTGCAACCATTACCGCTACCTCCATTTTCACTACAAGCTTGATTACTGTAGCCTAATTCCCTTGTACTCAAACTCTAACCCTCCCCCAATAAAGCATTTTGTAGTCGGATATCTACATTACGCGCATACATTGTGTTATTGGGCTTATTGTGTTT
Organism: Aporrectodea caliginosa; assembly: GCA_020284085.1. Classification (NCBI taxonomy): domain Eukaryota; kingdom Metazoa; phylum Annelida; class Clitellata; order Crassiclitellata; family Lumbricidae; genus Aporrectodea; species Aporrectodea caliginosa. Next base: position 216,035 of record JACEVL010000900.1, read on the forward strand.
ACGATGAACCTGCGTTGCACAATTTGAAGCCCAACCAGTGTTACCACTCCTTGGGATTTGGGGATTTTGCATAGCAATCTTGGGAATTTTTCTAAGGTCTGTACAGTAGACCTTAGAAAACTAGTATATTATAGTCTGTAGACTAGTTTTTACCGTACTCTACAACAGTGGCAACGAATCAGTTTTAATACAAAAACTCTCTCAGTCTGAAAGCCGTTTATTATTATTGTAACTGGAATATATTGTAATTTGCTAATTCAATTTTATGCTCCGGTTTTTTCTTTGCCAGTTCTTAGCTCGGCATTTTTGTGAATAATTACGCTAGTTAAAATGTATTTCATATTATCACAACTTTTTCGTTTTATTTGACTCGGGGATTTTGGTACAATTTTGGCACAGAATAGATAAATTCTGTGCTTTTGGCCAGTCTTGGGATGTTTCTGGCATGATCTTGGAATTTAAGAAAATGAAGAGTGGTCGCACTGAGCCCAACCCCCATGACATGAATTTCGTACAACATGGCCGGGACGTCGAGCGATGTTCGATTGCCGGACATTCAAGTTTTACGGCAGATAGCCAGAGAGGAACTGGTTAAGAAATTACAATCAGTAAGCGTCAAAACAAACCCATCTATTTTTGAGGGAATTTATTTTGTTAAAGACTCTGACACCGCGCCCCACCTCCAGTAGTTTAGTAAACAAACTGTTTTTTTAGCGCTTTAATAGTAAGTATATTCGTTATTAAACCGGCTGCAGAAGAGTCGCACTCCGATGTACAGACATAGTAAGACAGAAAAAAAATCAATAGGAGTACAGCCTTCTTATTATAAATGTTTTCCGCATGTTATCAATAAGAGTCAAGACCCTGTCGTGAGACCGTGGGCGTAAGACATAGGCAGTAGATTGGTAAAAGCCTCCAAGGCAGGGTTAATGGCAAACTTAAAGTATTATGGGCTGAAGGATTATACAATGTCTTTGGGCATGCTGCGCAGGCGCCGGACGGTACCAGGTTTTACGCCACTAAACTTACGCACTATATCCTTCAGCCCCCGATTGTATAAGCTTGCCAAGTTAATTCCTTAAAATCTGGTTTTAGTCATATATGCCATAGAAATCAACAAGCATTTAGCTGTTTGTTAGCACTGTAATTTTATGTAGTGCGCTACGACATTCAAAAGGCATGAGTTAAATGTAACGAGATGAGAGGTTTTTGAAAGGCAATATATACATGACCATGTTTATGAACCGATGTATGACTGTATGAAATGTTTGTAATTATTGGTAAATGACGAGTGGCTGAACTTCGTCATGATGCTTGTTTCTTAGGTGCGAGGAGTGAAGGACCTTGTTTTGGATTCAGAGTTGATGAAACCGTTGGATCGTGTGGCTGGAGCATCACTTCTGAAGGTACTTTCTTTCATGCTTTTCATGTTCAATTTTTTGTTGTGCTACCAATGTTTTTTTGGTGAATTAAAGATTGATATATAAGATCTTAGTCCCTAAAACATTGGCTCTATAGAAGTTCTGCAGTCACCCACCTATATCATACTTTGATTGATTGATTATTTATGTTGTGGAAGCAGAAATTTTGAAACATTTTTCTACCATGCAAGGTTTTGAACCCCAAACCTCTCACTCTAAAACATTGGCTCTATAGAAGTTCTGCAGTCACCCACCTATATCATACTTTGATTGATTGATTATTTATGTTGTGGAAGCAGAAATTTTGAAACATATTTCTACCATGCAAGGTTTTAAACCCCAAACCTCCAGATTGCAAATTTATACTATTTAACAAAATTTTAATAAATATATTTGTTAATTATATAATTTATATAAATATCAGTATTTTTAACAGGAAAATGGAGTTGGCAAAATTTACAAACTGGAAACTTCGAAAACAATTCCAGGAAGTGAAAAGTAAGCTTTCTGCTTGGCTGAAATCTGGCTTCAGTTTTAAATTAACTTATGACTGTGTTCATTAAATTTTCATAATAATAACACACTAAAGACCTATAAAATGCTTTGTTACGACACAAATTCTGATATAATACACTCAGACACATAGATCACAAAATTAGTTCATTAGTGTTAAGGACCTCTAGCTAGAAAAAACTCCTTATAACTGACCTTGTTATAAGGGGGTTTGGGATATGGCTCCCAAACACAGTGAGTGCACAGAGCATTTTCTGTGTAGTACTAATTGGTTTGCATTGTCTGAAGCTGTTTAAAGGGGCTGTGTGTATATTATATGCAAATTATGCATATGAGTGTATAATTCCCAAGGAATGGAATCGGCTGCCACTCTGTCTTCATAGCTCAAATTCACTTCCTTCCTTCCTTCCTTCAAAAATCAGCTAAAAACTGACTATTTCTCCTTGGCTTTCAAGCACTTGGATCTCTAACTGCATCTTCTCCTGGTGGCTAACAGATTCACATTTCAGTGTTACCTTGTGCGCATTACAAATTTAATTATAATAATAATAGATCTCTTTTGCCGAGTCTTAATGCTACTTAACTAACGTCTGATTGCGGGTCTCATGTTGTTCTGAGAACTAGAACTGGTCTTGGTGAACTGGCATTTTCAGATGCTGGGCCTAAATTTGGCTTTCTCTCTATCAAATGGTTCTGCTGTGTCTGTTCTTTCATTGTGTTCTTGACTTATATTATCCAGCTGGCTTATCCATCTCTGTCTCAGTTGACTGATCTGGTATTGGCCTCACTACAGGTTAATTTTGGTGTGCTGTAGCTGTTGCTAAGTACAAATGAATAATGTTAATAGTAATAAAGTACCTGTATGTATCTGAGCTTTTACATAGCGATTTTTAAGGACCTCTCAACAGCACTGTGAACACGGCTGTATAAATGGTATGCAGTTCTTTAGAAATGTTGAATAAATGTTCATTGTATTCTTTACAGACGAATATACATGATCCGAGCAAGCCCGACGCTGGTGAAGATTGTTGCCGATCAAATCAACGCAGAACGCACTTCTAACATTATTCGAACCTACAAAATTCTACTGGTTCCCAGAAGAGTGTGTAACATTACTCCGCATCTGCTTCAGTGGTTTTATGTAATGAAGTTACTTGTATGTTATATAACAGAGAACAGATTTATGGACTGTCAATGCTTAGGTCAGGTGTTCAAATCCTGCTGGGGCAGAGAGATGCAGTGAGATATCTGCTCCACTTGCACATCTCACTGAACTTGACTTCCATGCAGAATGTGTACACTGAACAAATGTTTTATGAATGAATGAATGAATGAATTAGTGAATGCACAGTATGTGATTTCACAGTATTTTATTATTTGCACGTGAGAGGTCATTTCACATTACTGTGTGTTATATTTTATTTTTTGTAGCTTGTAGTCAACTTTTCTTCACAATATCTACATAGAAATGCTGAGAGGTTTGTTGTGTTTCTATGTTGATAGCTACATGTCTGTGAATTGATTCTCGAACGAGAAGGCGTATATGGCTATGTGGACATCGATGAGTTTCCTTTGGATCTGATTGTCCTTGACAAAGACGTTCTGTCACTGGAGGCTCCGACCTTCTTTCGATCCTTCTTCTTGGTCAGGCTTTCTAGATTTCTGTTGGGTTTGTGTGCTTGTATGTTGGTCATTGTTTGACATATTGTATCAGTTTGAAGATTGTTTGTCTTGTGCAAATATGTTAATCTTGTTTCACAACAAGTAATCACTTCCAAATGACACAATGTGTTTGTGCTTTAATCAAAACATGTGTTTGCAGGAAGGTAATATGATACTGGGTCAGTTTGGGGAGATAAAACAAATAAGGTGAGATCATTGAAGTTGACATATGATTAAGTTATGCAAGATAAAGTAAGGTTACTTAAGATAAGGTTAGATAAGGTTGAGGTAAAGCTAGGTAGGGTATAAAGTAATACACTGTATAAGGAAATTTGAAGTTAAGGTGGGGTAGGCAATTGAACGTGAAGGTTAAGTAATGTAAGGTAAAGCAAATTGTTTTTAGCCATCCATTTAGTATGTACTCAGAAATCTGCACTTGTACTTATATGTATGGTTGACGCATCCCCCGAATCCTATATAGAACGGTTTGTGTTTAATCCAAGCAGAAACCATCATTAATTGTAGTTCGGGTAACGTGGCACACAAGTTACACTTCTCCGACAGTCCTACTTCTCCCAATGGTACTTGTCCGATAGCTGTTCAGTGGCAAGCATGTGCATTTGGGTTAATCCCCTGTACATACTAAGTGGATGACCCCTTAATGTAAGACTAGGTATGGTCATTTATGGTCAAGGTAGGGTTAGGTAAGGTATGGTAAGGTAAGGTTAAGTACTTCTGGGTTAAAGTCAAGTAAACAGTGCTTACATTAACTCAGTTGTTCGGCTAAGTGTGTTGCACTGCTCAAAAACATTCACCATATTGTATGATAGTGTTGTGTTGCATTGTTGTCTTTTATTGTGTTGTCTTGAAGGAAGGAGATCAGACAGGTTGTCATCAAGCTGCTCGTTCACTTGTCACAATACAAGAGATTTTTCGAAACATTCCCAATGTCTACTGTTTTGGTAGATGTGCACAGGTAATGCCACAAATTTAACAATGCAAACAATAATACATCTATATAAAATATATTCTATTATAATAATAATGACTTCTCTAGCAATGTTTATCATGATGGTTGCTTCAAGTGAAACTGTTGTTAGAATTTAAAATCCGTTGAAGACGACCATATTGTTCGGGCAGAAGGCGGCTAAGAAGTCACGACAGAGTCAGAGTTTGAGTGTCTTACCAAGTTCAAGGGGCTAGTACATGATGTGACTCATCAACAAGTTCTTTATAAGAACGCCTATTGACACTGTTCAAAATCCTGACCCGTGTAATTTGTTTAAGTTGCATCAATTAAGTTGAGGTTTAATACACGAGTATTTATTGATTGAATACCTGATTGGCACTAAGTGACTTCAATAATCAAGTCTTGGGACACCATTGGGAACTCTGTTCATGGGACATAGGTTGCCCTATGTATTCCTCATTGGAGGAGACCTTGCCGCTTGTTCGACTCCACGGGTCAATGGTTGCAATGGATTATGTAGATGAATATTAATTTTTATTGATTTGGTTCCTATCATGTTATAATTTGGGGTGCTCGATGGTGTTGTGGTTAGCATGGTGGACTGTCAATCAAGAGGTTGGGGGTTCAAATCCCAGCCACACAGCCAACTCAGATAGCCAACGCAGCTATAATAAGTACATTGACCATACACTGTCAATGGGAAGATGAAACAGTGACGGAGAGGACTAGCCACCCACCCTCATATGCCAAGGCTTAGGAAATTAAGTCGCTAAAGCTTCGTACCCATAGCTGCTTCAAGGCTAGCTTAAGAGACTGATCTTTTTCTTCTTCTTCTTCATGTTATAATTTCCAAGCATTATCCTCAAACTGCTTCATAGGTTCTGACTGGTTAGTAAGAGGATTAGATAAAGCCTCATAGTTATCAGGAGAAAATCAAAACACTCTTGTCACCAGTTGTCTGCAGTACTTATTTGTCAGTGAGATGGTGCTACTGAATCTCCCTCACACCATGATGAGAGCACTGCTGATGGTCTGGGAATGCTTATGAGCCAGGTAATGTCCCCTTATTTTGTGGTTAACCTCCTTGGTGGTGGCCATTCCACTATCCAGTGTCTGTGGGCATGCTTGGCTTCATTACAGCTTTGCCATCTTTCCAGAACTTATTTAGATGTAAATCACAAATTGTGGAGAATTTGTCTCTCACTGCCACAGGTATGCTTGAATGACCAGCGATTTTTCTGAACTGTACTTTTTACCACTTTGTGTGTCTTCGGTTTTTATAATGTTTACCAGTTGTAATGGTTGCAGATGGTAAATAAACTGATGAATACGATGTTGGAGTGTTCCAAGATTAAACAGACACCGGAATATGAAATTGGACACCTTTTTCTTGTTGACAGAGGTATATTACTACGCCATAGTTAATTTTGAATAGTGTTAACATATCATTGTTCTTTTAAGTGAGATGCATGCAGTTTCTGAGGATTTTAAATTTTTGTTAGGATCTTTGTCCTCATTCATATTAAGATTATAGATAGGATTGTTTTCATGGTTATGATGTTAGTTTTATTATTAGTACGCAAAACATTTATTATTAGGATAATTTACTTGTGATTATATACTTAATAATGTACACCAAAATGTGGTTAGCAAATGGTTCAATAAAAGATATACTTACTTTTTACTTTATTACCTGTTTAACAACAAGCTTGTACTAAAACTGAATGAAAAACAATTCAGCTTGTCATTAAAGTGTTGAGTGCAAACTATTATGTTCCAAAAGTAAGGTGAAAAAATTGTATTAGAGAGACTAATTTGATGTGGAATGGCATGCTTACATCCTGAAGTAGAGATACTTGTTTGAATTTCTAACATTTGTTTATCATCTGAACTGATTGAACTTTGTAGACTGTGATTTTGTGACGCCACTGTGTTCTCAAGTCACGTATGAAGGACTTTTGGATGACATTTTCAGCATAGCCAGTGGTACGTTGGTCTTTTATTTATGTAAATAATATTATATACTCTGAATCATCTGTATGTAGTCATGTGTTGAGATAAACAGAAATTTCTTTAGTTTATTCCATCTCTGGATGGCCATTTAATTCTGTAAGTAGATGTCAAGAAATTCCCATAGTCATTGTTTTTCATTTATTTTCGTGAATAGAAATCTTTGAATGAAGCTGAACTGTTGACTGGCTGATGAATCTCTATGTTCTTTGTCTTTCTTGTGTAGGGTTTATTGAGTTTGGATCAGATGTGACAGGAAAAGATCAGAGCGTTAAACTACTGCTGACAAGTCATGACACGGTAGGTCACGTTTGACTTCTCTCTGTACACATCACTTGACTTGTGAAGTTGTGAGTATATCAGAATGACTGAAAATGGCACTGCATTCCTGAGCTTATCTGCCTCTGTTTAAAATATTTATGACTTTTTCTCATTTTTATGGATATTTTTAAAAGTATTTGTAATTGACATTTCTCTTGTGTTCTGCAGATATTTGAAGACATTCGTGATCGACATTTTTCCAACGTCTCCTGCTACCTTAGCTCAAAGGCCAAAGAACTCCAGACCGGATATGATGTTAGTTACATGCTGTATCAATTATATCAATAATGACTTGAAAAACTAAGTGAATCATTCACATACTAATTCACTTTTCTTGTGTATGAATGAATCGACCTCCCACATGTTCCTCCCACATGAATCCAGTTTCATGGAGGAGGAAGTACTATTGTTACCTGTGCAAAAGTGCATTGAGTTTAGGATCTTGATGCCAATGCCTAATTGACGTGCAGACTGTTCCATATTATCGTAGAGACCTATGCACCTTGCTCTCATTTCACTCCAGGCTGTAGATCCCTTTGCTCTGCTCTGCTGTTCAGGGTGACAACATTGTCCCTCCGGTACAAACTTCTACTGTCAGGCATAAGCATTTTGACATGCTTGCTTTGGAGTAGATTGCCTAGCAACATGTGACCTGAGCTTGATCCTTCCTTACCTCTTTTCTGTAAGCATTGGAAAACAATTGAAGGGTTCAGAGCAATAACCAGTTATGTCGACATACCACTTCTTTGCTAAAAAGTATGCCAGCATGTTTGGAATATAGTAGTCTATTTACCCTGGAAATTTCGTGCAGATCCGAATATTTTTGATAGTCATTTTTGAAAAACAAATATGTCAACATAATATGGAATTGTGCATCCGGCAGATCTTTGAAGCCATTTTCCCAAAACTCATAATTTCCGACATACCTGGTTATTGCTCTGAACCCTTCAATTATCTTCAATCTTGTGTCATCCATTGGAAGTGCCTAAGAGGAGTTTATTGAGGTGGCATTACATAAATTTACAATTACAATGACCTTAGATTGGTTTCATGTGTTTGCTTCCATTTATGTTTGCATCTCGGTGTATCTACCAGTCTGTTTTGTTTTTCATCTGTTTGTATGTGTGTCTGTGTGACTGCTTCTCTCCCTTTCTGTCTATGTGTTTTCTGTTTGTTGTTCTGTCACATGTCTCTTTGCCTGTGTATGTATGTGTGTTTGTGTTTTAGAAACGACACACGCTGTCATCAGTGAATGATATGAAGGAGTTTGTCGCCAACGATCTGAGAGACTTGAAGCAGCAGCACAGATCTCTGTCTCTGCGTAAGTGGCTCACAACCCCTTCGATGTATTAGGCAGATTTATATAGCGCCTGCTGCTGCAAGACCTATGCTCAGAAGCATGTGTGCTATAGATCTTATCCAAAAAGCACCTTCCCATTTATTTCAAGGTAAACACACCCAACCATAAGAGCTCCACAAGTTTAGACATTGGACGCAGAAGTTTGTTGATTTATTTGAATTGATTAAGTGCAGGGATATAAGTAAGATACAAATCAACTTAAAAGAGTGCCTGATAGACCAGTGTTCAAGGTCGCCAAGGAATATTTTATGATCATTGATGTCAAAAGCAGCATTGGTGAGACTTGGGCTGTTTCCAGACACTGATGCCTGGATTTAGGAAAATGTGGGACTGTTTTTGCCAACTGCTGGCGGCACAGCATTCTTGCAGCAGTAGCAGTATCTGAGTTATACCAGGGCTATAAAGAGTGTGCAGTAACCCTCTTTGGCTTAGCAGGAAAGTGATTATCTAGGATTTTAGATATAGTTGGATCTAGCTGGTCTGCAAGTTCTATGGTTGTCGATGTGGGGCACAACCACACAGGGGAGTTAGAGATGTCAGCTTTGAAGCGTGTGATGCCAAGCATTTTCCATAGACGGTAAATGATGCAAAAATAAGTGGAAGGTATCTTGAGCTGGAGAGAAGACTGAGCAGTGATGGCAGTGACGTCAGACAAGTATGACTTAGGAGAGATATTTGTTATGGCAGAAAAACTGGATCAGGTTATAAGCTAATAAAATATGTGATCTACGATTCTACATCAGGAGTTTGGAAAGAGTTATAGATGTCCAAATGAATGAAAATTGTCCTCCAAAATCTGCGTGTGACTTGATAAAATTTATATGCTGCAGAAACATGCAACTTTGGAAACACCAACATGTTGTGCACGTGGTGTGGCCACATCTACATTATGCAGAACTTCTCTACATGGCAATCTACCAACAGAAAAACGTTAACATGAATGCACACTGAAATGTCACCTTAAGTTGTTTTTTTCAGTTTCATTCTAGTTTCATCATCTTGTTTTAACATTTAGTGTTTTTGTTTCAATGTCTTAGATGTTGGGGCATGTGAGAAAATCTCGAAGATGAAAACAGAAAGTGATTTCTCCGAGATGCTAAGAACTGAACATTGTGAGAAGTTTCATTTATTATTATTATTAATGTCACAATTATTACTATTATTATTACTCATATTATTAATAGTTTTATTTATAATAATAATAATAATAATTATTGTTATAATAATAATTTTTATTATTATTTTTTTTTTGTCCAGGTAGAAAGAATCTCTCAGGCTATGTTATTACCAGTATTATTATTATTATTTTTTTAAATATTTTATTTGTGTATTTATTTAACTAAAGCATGTCCCAAGCACGAAAGGTCGGTAACACTGAATCTGAGGTTGCCAGATAAATTATGCTGTCGTCATTGTTGTTGTTATAAGGTAGCATATGATCCCTTCGAAATGCAAATTTAGGTTAGGATTAAAAATGATTGCTGTTTGAAGCGTCAGGCCTCTTCCCAGTAGTTTTCACCTCTGTCCGAAAATATACCTCTGAATGTAGTGGCATTTGACTGGATACAGATGGAAAGACACTGGACAAGCTTACTTCTCAAGAGACAGTTGAAATGTGATTCCGAAACTGAAGATAAATTCTGCACCCTCCAAAGTTTTAAGGCCAAGGATTTGTAAGATAATAGGAACAAAAGATGTATCATTATTATGTTTTAGATCTCTTTTGTTATTACTTCCTGTTTTGCACCAGGTCTTCTGGAAGGTGTAGACATGAAGGCCTGTCAGAACCACGTTGAAGAGATGATCATACGACAGGTGTGTTACCTATCAGCCAGGTGGGCTTACCTTTGTCATCTGGCTATGGCACTGGTTGGTTAGTGGACTAATCTTATTCCTTTGTGAAAAGTTTTCAAGCAGTCATTTGACCAATGACTCTCAGAGTAATTTGCACCAAAAAGATGGACAGCAATAATGGAGATATTCTTTAGGTTGGATAAAATCCGGCTGGTCAAACTAGGGGAGTCAGGCCATTGCCATCAATAGCTGCAAACCTAAGGAGTTTATGTATGTTTAACCTGTTTGTAATTTAATACTTTTACTTGTCACCACTTTAGCAAAACATGTCGCAGTGTCTTCGACTTCTGTGTCTCCTGTCAGTGACACAAGGTGGCCTAGCAACAGACATCTACAAGTCGCTTAAGAAGCACTTTGTACAGGTCAGTCTGAGTCAATTGTTGACACGCTTTCATCATTTTATTCATTATCACTTGTATCAAATTTTTATCATGCTCATAGTCGTCATTGTCGCTATTGTTGACTTAGTCTGAGCGAGATATTATGGTCATCATCGTTGTCATTGCGGTCATCATACACCATCACCAAAGCTTGAGTTCCTTCCTTACTTGATGTAAGGTGATGATTTATAAAGTGCTGTTATAGTAATGCACAGATCATGAATCGATAATCACTTTAAGTGAAACTATGCGCAATAGTTGTTATCCATTGAGAAGCTTGGTCAAAATCTGACCAGAGAATATAAATAGGATATTTTACAGAGATTCTTTAAAGGCACTGTGTGAATGTTCACTTAAATACAATCATCACTATCTTCATCATCATCATCATCATCATTGTAATCATCAACAACAACAACAACAATGACAGTTTGCATATACGAGCTCTTTAATTTGATACTGCTCAGCTTATACTTTACAGTTTACCGTAAGACACACTTGTTGAGATCACTTAGATAGCCATATATGTTCCACTTCTATGTGATTCTAAAAAGGCACATTAGTCGGTATGTGTGTGTAATACGTGTGTTTGTAAATGCAATACTAGACACAATCTAAAATGTTTCTGGGATGCAAAATGACAGACGAAAAACATAATAAGGTTCTGCTTAATAGATCCGCATATTAGTCTTCTTCATTTTATCACTGTTGATAATATTTAGTAGTTTTATCATTTTCATCATCATCATTTTATGCTTCACCAACCTCTGTTTTGATAAATCATGAGTTGTTTATTTCTTTATTTATTTGATTTGATTTTTTAATATTTTTCTAAGACATTTCTTCTTTCTTTGTAAATGGCTGCAGTATGTCAGCAATGAGCTCAATAAACAAATATATGATGTTCGGTTGTCTTTCAAGAGCTTTGGCTTTGATCAACTGCTGACGCTGTACAACCTGAAACGAGTTGGGCTGTTGGCCGAGGCCGAGAAAACACAGGCGGCAAAGCACTTGGGCAAGATGGCGGCTGCAGTCAACATTCCACTTCCCTGTCCATTCAGGTCCATCTGCAGACGACTGAATCTGGTAAAGAGATTGTTCTGCATTTGTTACAAGAAGGAATGAAGATGAAAATCTCTTTTGCGTCTCATCTTTTCGCTCCTGAATTGTTTCTAAACAAGTGTGTTACATTTACGATTTACATTTACCATTTACACTTACCATTTACATTTACCATTGACATTTACCATTTACCTTTATGCTTCGGAAGAGTTTCTGTAGAGACATGTAAACAACCATGTTACCTTTTCCTTTAGCAGAGTAAGTAAGTAAAGTAAAAGTTCAATAGTGTTGCTTAGTGGGACTTTTGGGAGGTGCTCATTTCGTTTTTCTTGAGTTGATAATGGACAAATCCTAAGGTCCAACCAAGGTTTGAATTCAAAGTTCTTAAGTCAAAGACCCACAGGTGATGTAAATGGCTGTTGAGTTAAGATTTTTATCAATTTGTTTTTAGGTTCCAAAGTCATCAGAGGACGTGAATTTGCGTAATCCAAACGACATGTCATATGTCTTTAGTGGCGCATACACGCCCATGCTCTGCAAAATTATCGAACAGGTTCTTATAAGACTTCAAAATTTTTCTTTTGGCTGCAGGTTCGTGCAGAGCAAATAATGCAATGCCTATTTATCTGGTAGGCCTACTTATTTGTAACTAAATATGTAATAGATTTTGACACTTCTCATTTTGCACCCGTTAAACTTCCCAGACGCATTACACAACTGAGTGATTATCAATCAATCATAGAATTTATATAGCGTCTCTTCAAGGGCTGTACTCAGAAGCGCTCCCGAGCCAGGGCTGATCATAGAGGAAAGTCTTCAATAGGGCGTAAAAGGAAGTTGAGTGAATACGAAGAGATAGGCGAAGGAAAGATGGCAAGTCATTCCACGCCATTGGACCAACAACAGAGAATGCTCGGCATTGCATAGTGGCAGTGTGGGCAAATGGAACCAAAAAGTCACCCCGAGAAGTGGAACGGAGAGCTGAGCGACCCGTAAGAGAGAAAGAGAGAGTAAAGATGGAACATAAGTAGTGAGGAGGAGCTGTACCCAAGACGCTTTGCCAGACGAGAAAGCAGAGCCGATACAGAATACGCTGCTGGAGGGGAAGCCAGTGTAGAGTATGATGCGAGTTAAACAAGTGTAGGCTGAGCAATTAAATGCAGCATTATGGATGTGACTATTAATTCTTAATTACATTAATTGATTATTATTATTAATTGATTGGCTTCTGCTGTATTGGACCTTTTTCTTCTTTCCATTGCATTGGCATTGTAGATGTTTTGTAAGATATTTAAAAGGCATTAAGGCAGTGTATTAGTCTTATAGATGTATTCGTTATGCATATACATACATAATTTCGTTTGTCTTGTTTGCTTCTGTGTATTTTACTTGTGTTTTTCGTTTCCAGGTTCTCATACAGGAAGGTTTGACAGGATTAGAGGAGATGGAGAAGTTGTTGGCGGTTCCAGTGACCGTAAATGCAAAGGCAAAGTCTGTTAAAGGTCAACTTCACTTCTTGACTGTCTTCCCTGAAAATTACTCTTCTAATGTAATTCGTTGCTTTGGAGTATAATTGTTCATGTATTGTAATGTTATTTACATTGCCTTGTGCTTTAAAAATAGTAATGATATTGATAATGATAATAATAACAATAATAATAGCAATAATAATAATAATAATAATCTTTTCTTTAATTTAGCGCCTGACAAACGCACTGCGCTGTACATTTACATGTTATGCAATTGAACAATCTTAACTAGTTAACTACTAACAGAACAGACAGGTAATAGTTACCACTTTGTACACAATGGATATACCATGTCCAAATAGTTACCTGTGGCTGTGGAATAACTAGTTGAGAGACCATTCAGAAATACATAAAATGAGATAAGTTAATAAATATGTAACATGATGTTTTTCTTGTTTTCTCAGGTAGAGTCGTATCTTCTGCAAGTCGAGTCGCTCTTGTCTACTTTCTTGGCGGATGCACATATTCAGAGATCACCGCGCTTCGGTTTCTCGCAAAACAAAGAGGTCAGTATCACACACTAGATGGAGACTTTTATAAGAAATGTTTTTCCGAAAGTGTTTGCAGTTTATTTCTTTTTACTTTCATTTACTAATCACGTCTAGATATCTATCTTTAATATTTGTAAACTAGGCTGTAATGAGCATGTATTATTTTTTACATAATAAAACATAACAATGCGTCATCATTTAAATAATGAATTAATTCATTGTATCGCTTGAAGTATGAAACTGATCTGTTGTTAATTCGTTTAGATTATTACATAGGCCTTCTTACAGGCACAGTCGGTAAATCTGTGATCTAAGTCTTGCAGGTAAAAGTTTGCTAGAGACCAAGATGTAGACAGACAGTGGCTAGAGTAAAATGTTACCGGAGTAAAATTAATTGTTGCCTCAAGTGAAACTGAGGTATAGAAATCGTCATCCATTGGTAAAGTCAGTCATAATCCAGTGGGTTGCTAAAGCCAGAAGTCAGGTTATAGGCATCGTATACTCCGACAAGGAGCACCTTGGAGAGGGTCTTTGAAGGTGTTATATAAATGTTGATGTACCCAGGCCTGCGCAAAGCTGGTAATAGGCCCAGGTCAGATGGGAAATGTAGGCCCCATTAATTTCAAACTGCTCATTAAGTATTTTGGTATAAATCAGTCAGTGCTAACTATGTAATTATGATGTGATTTCTGTGTATAGTATACTTGTACTTTACAAAGGAAACTGCACAGTGAAACATTATTTTATATAATGCATTACGAATATTTGTGACTGTTCTTAGTTATTCATTTATGATTTATCTGTTTTTTTTATCTGCATTGATCTTTATGCTAAAGGATCCCCTTTCCCTTTGACTCTCTCTATCAGGGAGAGTAGACCCCCTCTTAAAATCGTAGGCCTGGCCCTCTGATCCCTCTGTTCTGGACTGGACATACCAACGGTACATAGATCTATAATTCTATATGTAACCGTGCATGTCATAGTGCACTGAAAAAACTTTAAAAAAATTTCAGGTTACAAGATCCTCATCGCTACAACGGGAATCATCAGCGGCAAAACGTTTCTTAGCAGTGTTTCCGAAACAGTCTTGTGAAACTCTGATCCAGAATCTTTTAATCCGTGAAAAGTAGAACATAATCGTAACTTGGAAGTGCTGTGATGTCATCAATGCACTTTAGCTATCTGAAACAATCTATAAAACTGAACCACACTATAGAGCTGTACTGATTAAACGGCCATACACGTAATCGGGCCGATTATTAGAACAATCGGTATAATCGGGTATCGGCAGAGATAATCGGTTAATCGGTACCGATGTAAAAATTGTGCTATAATTTAATAATTTTACTTGAATTATTGCATATTCCAAGTTTTTTAAAATCAATTTTCATCTGTCGTTTTACGTCCCTAATTATTTACGTGTTAAAACATATCGTTAACAACTTCCCAACTTAATTTAAACGTCCACCGTTATAGTTGTGACGATAGATCACTGGTTTATGTGTCGGAACCGAACATTTTGACTTAACAAATAATGAAATATTCGGTATGATAATGGGTATTGTTAGTTTAATAATCGGCTATATGCGATAATCGGTATCGGCAATTTAATAATCGGCTATACGCGGTATCGGCATAATCGGCAAAAAGCGATATCGGTACAGCTCTACCACACTATGTTGCGTAATGTTGTATCTTGTGTATTTGAATTGTAAATATAGCATTTATTTGGTGCATAGACGAGTTTCTCACAGATGCTAAGATTTAGGTACATGTCTCATTTAGACCTCTACAATGATGTATGTATGCTTTGTTCTTAAGTAAGTTTTTGAACTGTCAGGTTGCACTTGTTTTTCTCCTTTGTACTTTGTTATTCAAAGGTTCTGTGCTAATTAGAAAATCTGAGTATTACTATTATTACTACTGTCATTGTTTTTTTCTATTGCCCAAAGTTATAGGTACATAATTATGATCCTCTGGAGCTTAGATATTAACTTGTTTATTTCTGGTTTGGATGGGTTTTTCTTGTTGTTATTGGATTTAAGTTGAAGTAGTTATTTAACTGATTTCTGCTGTGAGTGTTAACTATTACTGGTGTATTGAAACTTCTTATACCCCATGAATGGAATCAGTTATCAAGAAACAAATGAGGTTAAGGAACTAAAAACTGAAAAGCACTAAAACTATTATTAATTAAATTAAACAGTTGATTGATTTGTTGATTGATTTGATTTTATTTACCGAAATTATAAATGATCTGTCGGGAATAAATGTTTAATGAAGTGAAGTAATTATGCATAAAAATGGTTCATCTGACATTTCTTCATTCTTCTATTTATTTAAAGCACTTTACAGTATTACATTCAGAGTCAGTCCACCTGAATCTAAGGTGTTTGGTAGAGGCCAGGCCTTAGTCATGTCTTAGTCAACAAGCCAAAATTATCACGTAATAGAATAACCTATTTGCGGGAATTGTTACACTGGCTTCCGGTTGCTGAGTGGATAACTGGATATCCTAGTTTAAGATCATATTGCAGACACGTGCCTCAATTGTCTGCATTGCCCAGCATGCCTCAGGAAGCTCTCTGTCCCAATCTTGAGTCGGCTAGGTCGGCAAGCATTGCGTTCTGCAGCCGATGGAGAAATGCAGGTGTGTCCTGCCACACAGCTGCTCAAGCCCATCACGCCTTGTTCTCTTGTATTGATGATGACTATGGAGGTTGTCGTAAATGTCGTCATTACAATTACAACAGTCTTCCATTACCTGAATGTACGATTGCTTTTGTCTGTGTACGACATACATTTGCAAACTACGTTTAAACACACTTGTTTTGTTCTGTTGGATAGTTCTCGGTGCAGCGCTTTTGTGAGTCATGGTGCAGCGCTTTTATGAGTTAATTAAAATGCACTCTATTAATAAAGCGTCTCGATACATGACATATATATACATAATAATTACATATTATGTACATAGGCCTACATAAGCTTACATTAGCGACGCCACGGGGCAAATGGCTGAGAGCGCTACGGATGTTCTCACTCCTCTTCCACCTTTACTTCTATCGTTCATACCTTTATTTTCCTCCCGAATGGACTAGTGTAATTCCCTTTTCGTTGGTCTTCCTAAAGTCAGTTTTTCACCTCTTCGATCTGTGTTGAATGCTGCTGCTAGACTGATAGCTCGCCTACCTCGCTCCTCGCATATTTCTTCTCCTGTAGGCCTATGTTTGATCACCTACATTGGCTACCCCTTCTGGCTGGTATTCAACTTAAGGTCTTAATTTGTACTTACCTGTTGATCCTTAGCCCTTAAATACGTCTGTGCTGCACTGCTGTCACCCGCCTGCCGACCTTCGCTCACTTTGACCCCTGCGCTAACTTGACGGACTTGAAGTCTGTCCCTCGATCGAGGCTCGAGCGAGGACTTGCATGACCAAATCAAGTGCTTTTGCTTTTATTGGTCCAACTATATAGAACCAACTTCCGCCCATGACTCGCTCATTACTTCAAGTTGGAGGCCTCCCTGAATCCTTTCACTGCTTAAAGACAGCCTTGTTTTCTCGAGGTCTCTCGCAATGGGAGCACCTCTGATTGGTGTAGCACTGTAAGTAGCGCTATATAAATTTACAAATACAATACATAGGCCTAGATACATTGGAGCATTGGAGTAACGTTGCCAAATATTTTCGCAATACGTGTGATCTGGCTGGGGACTGCACGAGCATCAAGCTTATCCACCATAGGCTTGCTTCTTCACCGTAGGTTGTCTTGCTTATCCACCACAGGCTTAATTGTTTCTTCACCATTATAGGCTGTCTCTCTGCCCCAACGGACTGATCTGCTGGATGTCGACCTGATTACGGCTTGGCTTTGGGGCGCCATCGGATGATGCCTCGTTGTGCATTAGACATCGGCGCTATAGTTACTAATTCAGATCCAACAATAATCCAAGCGACGTCATTTAAACTATGAACGATTTCATTGTATCGCTTGAAGTATTACATAATTACACTGATCTATTGTTAATTCGTTTAGATTATTACATACTCGCATTGTTACGTCACGTCAATTATTGAACATATCTTTTGTTACTAAGTTTAGATTCTGATTACATTTTATAATTATAACAATTCTGCTAAGATGGCTATTATTACGTCACGTCAATTATAAAGCAAGTCTATTGTTGTACAAGTTCAAGTATAAGTTCACTTCGAGGCTAGGCGAGAGCAGGACATTACCATTTGAACATTAGAATCGTTGCTTCGAGTCATCGACTGCTTACGAACTACGGCACTCAAATCTCTATTATTATTATTATTATTATTATTATTATTATTATTATTATTATTATTATTATTATTAGGCCTACCCTCTGCCATTAGCCCCCTGTAATTACACCCGATAGGATATTTTCCCTCTGCCATTACCCCAGCCGTTACCCCTGCAATAAAATAAGGGAAAAATCCTTTAGGGCCTACTCCTTTAATATGAAAAATATGAAGAGTTGGCACTGAATTTTACATTAATTGAAAAATGAAAAATGGAATGTAGATATGTTCAGAACTGACCGAAAAGTTATTGTCGGATATGTTCGTAAATGAATAGCCTATTGTGAACAATGATCCACGTAAATATTCCAAAACGTCTCTATTGGCAATATCACTAACGATGTTCGCATTTCGGGTTCCACAGTCACGTTCTTCCGTTTATGTTTCAACTTGATGCCCACCAAGTCGCTGAGCAATAACGATAATAATTAATAATATAATGAAACAGAAATCTCTGTGCGTGCCTGCATGCGTGCGTGCATCAGAGATGGGCAAATTACACAGTAAAATGTAATTGAATTACAAATTACAAATTACTTTGGAAAATGTAATTGAATTACAAATTACAAATTACTTTAGAAATTTGTTTGAAATTACAAATTACAGATTACGTAATTTCAATTACATCAAATTACAAATTACATGTATAGTTGGGATCAGGAAATTCAGTCAGGAAACACATGCTTTATTCCACTGTTATTTGAATTCCACTGTTTGAAACAGTTTATTTTATTTTCTCTATGAAGTAGCAACTGTTCGAACAACTTGTCCGATAATCGGCATATGTTTGACCTTACAATCAGGCTTGCAAAACTATAGGCCTAATGAGTTTGTGTACCAGAGCAGATGAAGGAAGTGCAGAATTAAATTGTATAATTAAAATCTTAGCAGTTACGTAGCTATGAAGATTCATCAGTTAGGCCTACATGGGAGTAACCTAGCTGTCACTTGATCGATGCATGTACATTTGATCGACGCTCAGTTGTCTTAGCATGCAGACGTTTTGTTGGATGCTAAGACAACTGAGCGTGTGATGGAGTAGCCCAACTCATCTAATATTATATGTAACACGTTATGAGCATGACAAAATTGTATACCATTTCTGACATTGGCTCCAATTTTGTGAAAGCATTCAAAGAATTCAGTGTTGCTATCGTTCATACCAGAGATACTATAGTGATAGTATCTTATCAAGATAAGGAAAAGATGCTTTCAAAACAATTCTGGTGGTGGAGTCTCTAGTTTTCTTTTCAAAAGTAATTTGATTTTACAGATGTAATTTGAAATTACAAATTACATGAAAAAATGTAATTCAATTACAAATTACAAATTATTAATTAAATTGATCCAGAGCAACAAATTACAAATTACCAATTACAATTGTAATTCAAATTACGTAATTTCAATTACATCAATTAAATTACTGCCCATCTCTGGCGTGCATGCGTGCGTGCGTCTGAAGCCTGTAACGCTGTTTTCGACAATATGGCTTACGTCATTCCACGTCATCGCAATAACTAAATATAGACGTTGTCATAGCAACGCGAGATAATGCAACACGACATGTGGGGCCTTCTACATTTCTATAAGGGAATGGGGAGGGTAGAAGACACGCACGATCGCCGCGATAGACGTGGTGGAGGGACGGACGTTGAAGGGAGGGAAGGAGGGAGAAGACTTATGTCAATCATAGCACGAGAAGACGCAACTCTTGACATTTTCAAATTGTTTTTAACCGTCTTAGGACGGGCACACATCTAGTAATAACGATAATCTTCGTTTAATTTCAAACTGACATAATGAAGGATGATTGCAAATCAGTATGAACGGATGATCACAAGTTATTACAGGAGTCGAATTTATACTGTAGGCCTATACGGTTAACAAGCGAAGGCTCCCGATGAAGGATGGTCAGAAAATGACAGAAATTTGGATGATGAGTAGCGACGGCAGATTGGATTTTTGTTGTGTACACTCCAAAATTTCCAAATGTGAGAGAAGAGATCTGGAGGTGATGCACGACCACGTCGTCTTCTTCTTCCAACGTAGCCTAATTGTCCTTGAAGAAATCTAACAGTTGCTGCATGTCATCGTTAGTTATTGATTCTTGAAGTCCTTCAAAGCCTCTGACGAGATCATGTAGTGCAAGGATGTCAAAGAGCAGGCCCGCGGGCCATTTCTGTCCCGCCGAATATATTTTTCTGGCCCGCGGCGCATTGCCTGAAGACTAGGCCTACACAATTTGGGAATAAAAGTTTATATATTTCATTTTGAGGCTGAATGTGCTTTATATGATGTTCGTGACTGAAAAATGAAGATCAAAATTAAGATTTTATAAGTCTAATTTGACTATTTGTATGTTAAAAATGCATTATTTAAGATTTAGTTTCTCAAACATTTTCGGGGGACGGGATTACCGAGCCCCCACCCATGCAGATCCCATCACCCATTTTGCTCAGGCGCCTTCGGCACTCTGGCCCGCCACTTGCTGGAAAATTTTGCCACTGGCCCGCCATTAGAAAAGGTTTGACACCCCTGATGTAGTGGGACAAATGCATAAACTGATATCATTCTGATATCGGGTTCATCTAGCCTATCTGTCATTCTGACAGATGCAGAAAATTCTGTGTCATCTTCGTATCGTTGTTGGAATCTTAGAGCTGGTACATTTCTGTATAAATCCTGAGAAAGATGGCAAAAGCAACCTGTATCTGGATTCCTGTGAAACACTCAGCAATTGAATCCATAGCCGCCTCCTCGTAATCCACCATGACTGTGGCAGGTTGGGCATTTGGAATCAATCAGAGCTTTCGATCACCTCTGGAAACCTACGTTGGTAGGTTTCTGTGGTTTTGTTCGGCAGCAAGCAATAACGGCAACAGTTGACGTCACCATTGATGAGTTCATGAGTGACATAAACAGGCACACAAGATACAGGCTAACAAATATATTAATATATATAAAATACCGCGGGGGGGTAATGGTATGGGAAAATATCCTATAGGGTAACTGTAGAGGGGTAATGGCAGGGGTCATGGCAGGGGTAATGTCCAGGGGTAATGTCCTAGACTCAGGCTAGGCCCATTGTTGCATGGCTGCAATTATGATACAAGTCTATTGTTAAAATATGTTCACTACGAGAATACAGGCTAGGTATATTGCTGCATTAGGCCTACTTCAATTATGAGAAATAGCGTCCATTATTTAAAAAAATTAATTGGAGAATAAAGGTGAATTGTTAGGTCGCTTCAATCATGAAATTAATGTCTATTATTAATAATTTAAAAATTTAAAAATAAAGGATTAGGTTCTATTGTTTCGTCAGTTCAACTATGAAACGTCTATTATTAGTAATTAGAAATTAAAAGAATAAAGACTTATTGTTACGTCACTTTTATTATGAAACATTAGAAATTTAGAGAATATGGGTCTATTGTTACGTCTTAAATTATGACGTAGGCTACGTCCATTGTTATTAAGTTTAAATTTAGGGAAAAAGGCCTATTGTTACGGCATGTCAATAATATGAAACACATTCATTAGTTCTAATTTTAAATTTAGAGAATAAAGGCCAATTGTTACGTAGCGTCAATTATGACATAATTATTTCGATCATTAGTAATTTTAAATTTAGAGAATAAAGGCCTATTGTTACGTCATTTCAATTATGGAACACGTCTATTGTTAGTAATTTTAAAACATCATTACTACTACTACTACTACTACTACTACTACTACTACTACTACTACTACTACTACTACTACTACTACTACTACTACTACTACTACTACTACTACTACTACTACTACTACTACTACTACTACTACTACTACTACTACTACTACTACTACTACTACTACTACTACTACTACTACTACTACTACTACCACTACTACTACCACTACCACTACCACTACCACTACCACTACCACTACTACTACTGCTGCTGCTGCTGCTGCTGCTGCTGCTGCTACTACTACTACTACTACTACTACTACTACTACGACTACTTCTACTATGACTACTACGACTACTACTAATACTACTATTAATATTGTATTCACCACCATGATCATCAGCCTATTATTATTACTACCACATGTTAAATTGTAAACCAATTGGACTGGTAAGGGCTGGAACTATAGGAAGGCCTACTAATTTATACGTGGTGAGTATGATAGGGAGGGTATGTGTATACCAACGGGTACGGGTAGGGTGTGTTAGTAATTTTGAGTAAGGGTCGAGAACGGGTACGGGTAACGGTCCTGTGTTACGGGTACGGGACGGTAGCAAAATGCTCTACCCGCAAACCTCTTGTAGGGATATATTATGTACTCTGTCCAGTGTTGTACACAAGACCAAAACTCCAAGACCAAGACCGAGACCAAGACTGCGTGGTCCAAGACCAAGACCACGTGGTCCAAGACCAAGACCAAGACTAAAACCGTATGGTCCAAGTCCAAGACCGAGATCAAGACCACGTTGTCCAAGTCAACGAACATGTAGTCTCAAGATCAAAAATTCTCAATTGAAGTGTTACATAGTCCCATAATTAAGTCAGATGTTAATTACATTTTATAAGTACTAAACCACACAAAGTTTGTCCCCAAGTCTTGTCCCAAGTGAGGTCTCATGAAAAGTCTATCGCAGCGATACAAAAAACCTTTTCGAGTAGGGGAAACAGCTAGTCCATCAAATCCCTGATCTGCAACGCATGTCCAACTAAGCTTACTG
This sequence comes from Aporrectodea caliginosa, assembly GCA_020284085.1. Classification (NCBI taxonomy): domain Eukaryota; kingdom Metazoa; phylum Annelida; class Clitellata; order Crassiclitellata; family Lumbricidae; genus Aporrectodea; species Aporrectodea caliginosa. The sequence continues at coordinate 238,671 of JACEVL010000900.1, forward strand.
ATTTTTACCTTGAGAAACTACATCAATATAACTATAGTCACTAAAACACCGGCAGTCAAGGTTAACCGTGCATCAACCTTTTCTTGTCGCTTCTGATAGAAGCGAACAACAGCCGAGGTCCTCTCTCCCTTAGCCTAATCCTTGGCGGATAGTTGCATGAATTCGAAGATAACTCAGAGGTCCCTGAACGACCATTACTTCCAATAATTAGCAAAATCGACAACATTTACCAAATACTCAACCGAGACCAGACGCCCAAGACCAAGACCACACCTTTAAGACCAAGACCAAGACCGCACTTTTAAAGACCAAGACCAAGACCGGTACATTCGAGACTAAGATCAAAACCGCATTTTTTGATCTCGAGACCAAGACCACGGTCTCGAGACCACATCACTGACTCTGTCAGCATATGGCATCCACACTCCCACAATTAATTAATTTATGGGACCAGTATAAAGCCCATACGGGTTCCCTATAATGACCTTGGATCTGCTGGAAGACTATTTCTCTGGCTATTCATTTAATGCCTTTAGAGAAACTAAAAAGGCACTACATTAGTAACAATGTAAATATTTACCTGTATAATATAATATATTATTTATAGCAGAGCTATGATTTATAGAGTTTGTTTGTTACATGTAGGCTTGTGCTTTAAACTGATCACAAGGAACAATAATTCATTGCGCTGTTTCGCAGCTTTATTGAACATCAGGCAGGACAGTATATCAACAGGGATGGCTATTGAGAAACAAACAAAGCAGGCTCTACTTAGGCTAATAGGATGGCATCGACTGTGCTGCCTGCCAACATAACCGGTGTTTATATTGCAGACAGAGCGCTGCCTCTGTATTAGACCAGATACATTTACACGTACATGTAGCCCTATATATACTGCAGTGGAACACGCGTAAAATACGTCTCGTTATAACACAAACTATGATGTGAAGCGATTAGAAACGAGAATCCTAAATTAAAATGTAGTAACAGCAAACGATCTTATTACAATGTAACTTCGATGTAGCGGATAGGCGGCGATGTCACTTACGTGTTCCATGGGTCACTTGACTCTTAATTCCTGAGCACAACGGGTTTTGCTTCAGCCTGAGATCCATTTGTTCGCACACACTTAGGCTATCTCGAGTCTCAGATTTGATAACTAATCTAGCGCGCGCAGTAGCGTCTAACCCCCACCTGGAATGAGGAGCAATCTCCCATTCTGGCCGATTGTATTTATTTTCTTATTGCAGGCCGTTATATAATCGGAAATCAACAAACCCCAGTTTATGTCCAAAACGTTAACTCTCCACTTCCGGCAACCGTGGGAGATGGTTCTTCCAACCACCCTACTCCCCATTGCACGGTAGACGCCATGGTTGCAATGAGCGTACGTAATAAGTGCTACAAATGAACAAAAAATGAGTAATATGAATAGGTCAATATACGACTATATACAACACCAGTTAAATGAAATATCGGTACTATCAGAGTTGGCGTGATGGTGAGCGTGTTGCAAGAGAGGTTCCGTTTGTACATTGAGACGCCAAGCATGTGAATACACGACCTGAAGCGGATCGAATGAGCCCGGCTAAATGAATGGAGACCGGTCGATATGTCCGATCATGCAGCAGGTGTTTTGGTGTATAGTGACGTAAACGACACTGGGCTTTAGTCTATACCAGAGGCGTAACCAGGCTTTTCATTTCGGGAAGGGGTTTAAAAGAGGGCTGCATTTCGATTAATATTTTTAAAACGCGATTAATCGCGATTAAAAAAAATTAATCGCACTTTCAATTAAATTTTTAAAGTTTATTTTTAAGTGATCAGAATTCAAATAATTCACTCTAAATACTAAAAAAGTATCTCACTCTTTAACTGTACACGGTCTAAAGTTGCAAATGCAGCCAGTTGCTCAAACAAACAAGTTTATAAACATTGTCTGCTGACAAGGGTGCTCGCTGTTTATTCAAAACGTTCCCGGAGACAGACAACAATCGTTGCTAGGCGAAAAACGTCCTGCAACCCTTGATCAGTTACAATGGTTAATGGGTCTGCCATTCAGTGCAATAGGCCTACTGTGTAGCTACAATTGCGTTTGTCATCGCTTCATATTCTCCATGATCCATTGTTTTACTTTGAACCTGCATGTCCACAAGCGTCGGTTGGCGTTGATTTACACGATTCTTCGATTTTCCGAACCACGTGCTACGAAGGCATGCTTATAATAGTAGGACCTATGCGGTTGGTAAGACAACGACGAATTAGCCTACTCCAGTAGTAGGCTATTGAAATTCTCGGTTGCAGTATCGACAAACAAATAGGGCCTACTTTATCAGTTTTAAATAAATTTAAATTGTTCATACATAACTGTTTGCGTAATTTCTTAAACTTTCGACACAAATGAAGTTTATTTTTTTGTAATTAAATCGACACGTTTGTTTGATGTCGACAAAAGAATGAAAAAAACATGATCCGGAGGACCGAATGTAGGCCTATACGCATGTAAGATGTGCGCTATAGGCCTACCATGCGAGTAGCGCTGGGTGACTCAACAGAAGTGTGCGATAACAGATTACCGATTATTTGAAAAATTCTGATTACAGACTTTTTTATTTTGGACCTTTTATCCAGGGACTTCTAACGTATTTTTGCGCTAAAATAATTAATCGCAAAATTTTTAACGCATTAATCGCGGGCGTTAACGGTGATCAACGCGCAGCCTTAGTGTACAAATGCAAGGCGACCGAAGAAACTAATTTCCGTGCCTTTGTATGCATATACGTACTTACGTACGTTATAGAGGGTAAGTCCATCTGGCCAAAAGCTCCAAAGACGTCTGCCAAAAGAGACGTGTGATAAGCGACTCAGTAGAGTGAAACTAAATCCTTAAAATCCAGGTAGTTTGGTGGTATCGGACCGTTCCCACTCCGATGTCTTTGGGCCCACACTCTATACGCCTGGTATCCAGCAGGGTCTCTCTCCTACACATTCTGTACACTGCCGACTTGGGACGGATGCTCCTTCCTATGGGCGTTGCTGTCCAGCAGTATGCAGACGACACCCGCCAGGCCTTTGCTCAAGGCGTGGCGGATGTTGCTCTTCCTTGGAATGTTCTTGATGCAACATCTGCCCTTAATCCTTGGATGTCCTCCAACCACATCCGATTACATTGTAATAAGAACCCAGTTCATTTGGCTATTAAAGTGGTTGTGCTCAATTAGGCTAAGTTAGCTCAGATCGATATCTTGTCTTTATGCAGCATAAAGAATGCCCGGAAACCTGCAGCATAATATGCTGCAGGTTTCCGGGCATTCTTTTTTCTCTTCCACAGTCCGTGATCTTGGAGTTGCCCGATAGACCAGTATCTCTCCTTGACTGATCATGTCAACAGTGTCTGCCGCGCTCAAGATTTTACCACCACCGTCAGTTTCACACCATCCGACGCTCCCTCTCCTTCATGTTGTCACTATTTTAATTCACGCCCTTATCTGCACCAGAGTGGACTTTGGTAATGCTATCGATTTACTGCACTTTCACTAGCTTTCTAAGCTTCAGTCTGTTCTTTATGCCGCTGTCCATCTTATTGGATGTGTCCCCGGGTTTGTCCTTATAGCTTCCTTTATGCGGGATACCGTACACTGGCTCTCCATCCAGCAGCGTATTCAGTTTAAGATCCTGACCCTTATGCGCTGTCGTGTTGTCTCGGAACATCGCTTGATGGCACCGTGTTTCGTTTCTTCAGGTCTTTCTTTCTTAAGTCGGTGCTGCGAATTTGTTGATTCTAAATTTTATTTTATGTCATAAATTAAAATAGTGTCAAAGGCGGAAAACTGTTTTGAACGGAAAGTTTATCTTTAAAACCAGTGATACTGTGGTTTACAAATACTGTAAGAATGAATTTTAGTATCATCGTCTCTCAATTATCACCTGAGAACGAATGAACCGTCGACATCGGCCGCGTCGTCCACGAAAGTTGCATCGGCGCCCCGCCGACCTACACCTGATTGAACTTCAGGAGAAAACTGATGGCAAGACAAATGGGTCAAGCGAAATACAGCAACATTATTGAGCAATATGGGTTGCTGAGAATAGTCGACTGATCAACATTGCCCCAGTGACCTCAGAGATAATGCAACGGAGTGTGAGGAAATTCACTTTCCATAAATTGCGCACATCACTAATAGGCATATAGGCTAGGCCTATGTTCCCCATTTGCATGTTCAGAAAAGCGACTCTGAGAAGTTATCGCTCAACAAGCGCTATAAAAATGCGCAACCGAAACTACAGTATGCAATCAGCTGAAGTTAGAATAGGGAACGTATAAAAAATCGGAACAATTCTTAACGAGGTGCAATGTTCCATGCGCAAAGGAGCCAAACGTTTTTTCACGTTATAATTCGATATCGTTCACTAAAATGTATTTATGAGAGCAGGCATAATCTATGCTGAAGAGTTTGTCAAGCATTGGGTGTGGTCGTGACGGACAAATGCTTCTGGAAATACGACCCCTATAATTAGTATGTATTAGTGGCCTCTAGTCACAATCATGTATGTATGTATGTATGTATGTATGTATGTATGTATGTATGTATGTATGTATGTATGTATGTATGTATGTATGTATGTATGTATGTATGTATGTATGTATGTATGTATGTATGTATGTATATATATGTATGTATGTATGTATGTATGTAGGCCTATGTATATCTGGACTTTATAGAGCGCATTTTAGAAACCCTTCAAAATGTAATGTAAAAAACATATTGTATAGCGCCCCTTCAATATATCTACTCAGAGGCTCTCTCTGCACTGGCCTATATGATGTTAAATGTCGTTACGAAGGAATACATTGCATCAGTTGAGAAATCGCTAAGAACACAATGACTGTACATGGGATCTGAACAGATAGAACTTGAGGAGAGTTGAAAGGGACATCTCAAATGTCAGCTGCATGAAGGATTGTTCCAAAGGGAAGGATCAACGCACGGATGAGTGCACGGTGCACTCGTATTGACGTACAGCAGCGAGGGATCACCTGGAGACCTTCACGGGCCGATGAACGCGTGGCCTCTGGTCACAATCATATCTGCTGTTGACAGACATCACTTGTATAGTAGCGCTGTGTCCCTGCTGTCCTGTTGGACTGTATGGGATGTCGTCAACCACTGGATCACCGCATGCGCCCACTCATTCGTAGGCCTACACGCAGCTCACCATGCGACCTACTGCATGCGGTGGTGGACTGTCCACGCTTCCACCCTTCCACCACCCTTTGTTGTGCGCCCTGGTGACGGGAAAACAGATCAATGGGCTCAAGCACACACATCCTCCTTCTGCTCCAGCTCATCCTCTCATTCTTCCTCCTCCACCTCCGTCCTCTTCCTCCTGCTATTCTTCCTTCTCCTCTTGCTCTTTCTCTTCTCTTCTTTCTCCTCTTCTTCCCTTTCCTCCTCCCGTCCTCCCCCTAACTTCCTCTTACTCTCCTCCTTCTCCTTCTCCTCCTCCTGCAATGGGAAACTATGGAACTCGTCACGCCTGGATGCACGGTGCGTCGATTTCGCTTCATATTATCCCAAATAATCCATAAGTTAATAATATAGGAGTATCTACGCATCTCATAGAAACAATATTAATGGTGCTCGTTAGCTGTATTCACTTGTGTAGGCCTATAATGTATATGCGTATTTTATATACGTAACCATACGCATGCATACCCATATAACAGAGCCTATATATTTACATATGCTGCCGTAGTACGTGGTTTACCTATTGGCATTATCGTTATTCCCATAGGCTGATGCATTTTCCGTAGACCTAGGCCTATATGACAACCGGTTGTATAGGCCTTTGCGCAGTCCTTCGCTTCAGTTGGATCGAATTGTTGTTCGAACGCTTTTCGAGTGTTAGTCCGGCGCTGTTCGTATAGCAACATTTTGTTTACTATAGAGACTATGAGAACAAGTGAGTATAATTATGTAGCTTCACACCTATAGGACTAATCTGTTGTTGTAACATTATTGTAGGCCTCTCCTTGATCTTCAGGCTTTCATAATAAAGAGACCCTTAGAACGACGCTATGTAAGATCACACAATTATTAATCAGTGATTAAAATGTACAACGCAAATGAAGGGTTTCGATCAACGGTAACAGCAGCTCGAAATATAACGATATCTTCTTGACTCCGAGGTCTTTAAATCAAAGACGAATTACAGACTACAGATGTGCGTCCACGTAATAATATTTATAAGCTTATAATAATTATATAAATAATATTAGGGCCTACATTCATAATTACATGTATATTATGAATGTAACGATATCTCCGAGAGGTTCGTGGGTAGGACTGGGTGTCAAAATATATATCAATGGGAGACAGTCTGACTGAAACAGTGGGAGAGGGAGACATTCGCCATATCCCTACAATTCGTTGCCAGGCTGAGAGCCCTTAAACTTCAGCAGCGACCTGGCTTCGAATCACGTAATGATGCCAGTTAAATTCGTCAGAGTTAGTTTACAGAAATCATGTCGCCGTTAATTGTTCAAGAGAGACTAGAATTGGCTCAGTTCTCAGGCAGCATAATTATATACAAAGACCTAATGAGGAAGCCTAAGAGAACATCAGATCTTTGGGAGGGATGTGTGGTAAATGGGTGGTTAAATTCAGCCGGATCCGGCTGGATCTGAGATCCGGCACCTCGGATTTGAGAACCGCAACCTGAACCATGAGATCCGCCACCTATAAGAGATGAGACCCGCCACCTAAATGTATGTTTTTTTCCAAAAATCGACCATATATATATAGATATGCACCTTGTTTTATACATCTTATGCTTATCCGAATAGAAAACAGCGAATACATCAGTAATATATAACTGATGTATTAGCTGTTTGCTAATCTATAGATTCGCCAGTTAAACGTAAGTTTTAGATTTGTAAAGATTTGGAGATCCGGCATCTCTAAATGAGTAATTTAATCATAGACCGTGGGAGGATGAGATCATTGAGATGGGTTAAGCGTTTTCAATTTTTTGCTTAAGGCTGTTAAGCTTTGTATTCGTTGCTTAGACAATTGGTTATGTTACACTGGACTAATCTATACGATATCAGAATAGATCAGAATAGATTATATTAGTTTAGATCAGATCAGAGCAGGTCTCATTGCATTATGTTGCAATATATATCGACTGCGTATACGCTTCGATTGACACCAGAAGGCAATTCATATAGGCCTATGACAACCTAGGCTGTTACGACCTCTAAATTCAGGTGTATTGATCTGAATTATCTGCTAATCCTAATCCAGGTGTAACAGTCCAGGTGACCTAATCATAGACAATCATGACGTCGGTCGGGCCAATGGTAACCCATGGCCAACAGCTGCCAGGAAAACAGAACCAACTGGCACCCTACCAAAGACAACCTCAAAACGGTAGAGTACATGCAGCATCACATTCGAACACAAAACTCGGTATTAAGTACAAGATTGCATTAAAGTATACCCACGGTATTGCATTCGAGTATTCAACATTACAGTACTTACTGTATTAGATAAAGAACTCACGGTTTTCCATTAAAGTACTATATACAACATACTTTAGAGTACTCAACGTGGTAGCACATTAGAATTGGCCTGTTTTCAAAATAAATTTGTCATTTGCTGACTTGAGTACATTTAACTGTAGGCCCTAAACGTGCGTCGTGTGTGCATGTTATATTGCAATGGTAAAATGATAAAGCATCTTTACTATTAATATAAGTAATAATGATGCATCAACATCATGTTATTGTTTCTACAAAACAGGTGGTGGTGATGGAGGTGGTGTCCAGAGAGGTCCTCTACAACCAGGCTACGTACCTGGTGGAAGCGGAGGAGTGGTACTTTCCAGTCCAAGTAAGATGGTCTAATTTCAATTCTAGGGATTCCAGTTTTTCTAAATGTCAAAAATTCCCTTCCTCACCCAGTAGGCCTACTTGTCTAAATTTAAAAAGCATCTGTAACCAATTGAAACTTTTTTCTTAGATCGTTAAGTAGTCATTAGCCTATTGAAATGGATCCTATGGGGTCGTTATTAGATTGATTTGACATTTAATGAACACAAGAAGCATCCAGCATTACAGTCATTCAGAGAAAACACTAATATGCATCCAAAGGCAAAGGTGATGGCCTACAACAGATAGTGAGTGCAACAAAAGAAGAAATACGGAAACACATGCACATACATCGGTGCACAGGCGTCGTTCTTAATTCATTCATTCATTCATTTCAGGAATTTATATAGCGCCTCTTCAAGAAGCCTACTCAGAGGCGCTCCCAGTCTACCACGGCGATACAAGTAAGTCTTAAGCAGCCTGTAGCTTGTACTCTGAAGTGGAGTCTCTGGAGAGAGTCATACGACGGTGCAGTCTCGGGTGTGGTGGCCGCCAGGATGTCCTCAGCATGGTTGCGCTCGGAGGTGTTCGTTTGGCGACATATGGGCCAAATCATGTTTGAGGCACGTCCGTCGGTCGAAGGCGTTGACACCGTTATGTCCCTGCCACTGCAGCCGCTGTTCGAGCTTCTTGAGTGGCCCGTAGAAGCTGTATTTGTCCGTGTTCTGGGACATTCCTCTGGAACACACCTGTAGGGCCTACCACTCGGGAGACGCACATGCATCTCGGGGAGTGACAGCGACTTCAGCGGGCGGTTTAGCAGCGATCCACCAGTGGCAGCCTTCATGGAATGAATCTGGAACTTCTTGGCCACACAGCCGGCTTATGCGCCCTTCTTTGCAGACTGCCCGTTGTCTCGTTTGAAGTATTTTATAAAGGCCAGCTTCTTCCCCCACAGTGTCCCGCGGTTGCAACTTGCAAGATAGTCTTGTGTCCGCACAACCTTGTCTACCTGCCTGTGACGCATCCAGCGTATACTCGTGTAATTTGCATGATGGGACACAAATTAAACCTCTGGGGCAAACTACCACCATACGACTCCACATCCACGGCACCAATGATGTTTGCGTTCACAAGAGGGGTGGCAGGCAGAGCGTTGCTATACCGGCGGGATCATCGACTGGATACCGAGTGTCTCACGCGGCCTCAGCTCTGCGGAGGACACATTCAGAAGCGCAAACAAGGACACGATAGAATATGTGGCAGACGTGGCTATCAAAGAGTTTGTTACGACCCACACTAGAAGGACCTCAGCGACAAGAGTGTCGAGTTTCTGAAGCAGCTGGGCACCGGTGTCCACCAGCACCCACGACAGCTAAGGTCGTTGCTTCCCCAGCAAGCAAACCTAAAGATAAACAGTCGCATCGATGAGGTACGCTCCAAGTCTCATCCTTGGACCGGTTGGACCCGCAGCTCTACCAAGAAAGTCTTGGGTTTAGTGTTCGAGGCCTAATGAGAACAAAAATTAGGAATAGGTCGAGGTAGTACGAAAAGTCGTCCCTCAACAGAATGCTGCGCAAAAACAACGATGCATAGGGCCTATAGGCCTACTCAGATTTTATATTATTATTATTCCATTGTTATATTAATAATATAGGAGCATAATAATAATAATAATAATTATTATTATTATTATTATTCCTATTATTATTATTATTATTATTATTATTATTATTATTATTATTATTATTATTATTATTATTATTATTATTATTATTATTATTATTATTATTATTATTATTATTATTATTATTATTATTATTATTATTATTATTACTATTATTATCATATTGCTATTGTTATTATTATTTTTCTCCTAGGTACCTCAGATCCCTCAGGAATAACAATTATCCAAAGCATATTATCATTATCATTATCATCATAATTATTATTATTATAGAGAAATCGTGTTTAGGCCTACAGTTAAATGCGTTGTTGGCAATATGTGATTTACCGATTAACGCTGTTGATGAATATTATAGCGTCCATGGACTTAGTTTTATGGGTGTCTATTGAGAGCTCTTTACATATCAGGATAAATATACCACTGCCTTTATTATTATTATGATAATTATTATTATGATAATAATAATAATAATAATAATAATAATAATAATAATAATAATAATTAATAATAATAATAATAATAATAATAATAATAATAATAATTACTACTACTACTACTACTACTACTACTACTACTACTACTACTACTACTACTACTACTAGGCTACTACTACTACTACTACTACTACTACTACTACTACTACTACTACTACTACTACTACTACTACTACTACTACTACTACTACTACTACTACTACTACTACTACTACTACTACTACTACTACTACTACTACTACTACTAGCCTACTACTACTAGCCTACTATTATTGCTATTATTTGCCCCGAGATACATATAGCCTATAATAATAGTGGTTGATTGTCTTGTCTGGTGAGCAGGAGCAATGGGTGGCGGCGGTGGTCGTGGCCAGTCGCAGCAGCGCCCGCAGGAGCTGATGGCTAGACCACCTGCGATTCCAGGAATACCACCTGGACTCGAATACCTAACCCAGATCGACCAGCTGCTTGTCCATCAACAGATCGAAGTCTTCGAAGGTATCAAAGCTCATAAGATCACTTCGTATGGCGCTATAGTAGCCTAGAACCGACAAGACGGTGATGATGATGACAATGTCGATGAATATGCATGATGAGAATGATAACGACGGTGATGATGTATAATGTGATGATGTGATGGATGATGCATGATTAACTAGTGTTGAAGACAACTGATTAATAGTAATTGATAAATGATAGCCATAATGATGACGACGACGGTGACGATAATGAAAAAGACGACGATGATGATAAATCTGTGGATGACATATCCATTTGTTTGGTGAATGATGATATATTTTTATTAAGTGATTAACCGATTGACGATGTTGATGATAATATGACGTGACGTCGATGACGGCGGCGATAGTGATGATGGCGATAATGATGACGACGATGACGACAACGATTATGATGATGATGATGATGATGATGACGACGATGACGACAACGATGATGATGATGATGATGATGATGATGATGATGATGATGATGATGATGATGATGATGATGATGATGATGATGATGATGATGATGATGATGATGATGATGATGATGATGATGATGATGATGATGATGATGATGTGATGATGATGATGATGATGATGATGATGATGATGATAATGATTGTGAAAGTAATTTTTGCCCTGATTTGCTTGGGACTGACTGAATGGCTTTCCCGCGTCTTTGGCATAGTAATTTCTCTGATGCAGTGTCTCTAAGCTATCAATCAGGTGGTTTAGGCCTAATATGTGCGATTAGGCCTAGTGATGATACGCGCATGTTAAATAGGCGCTTCTGATCGGTGAGCTGTTGCATGCAAATGTTAAAACAATATGAGCTACATGTACGTTTTGATCGGCATTCGCGCGCAATGTATGACGTCAGTTACGACCGTTTAATTGGCAGAAGAGAGCTGCCGATGATGCTGATGATGATTCTGCTGCCGATGATTTTGATACTCTGTCTCTTGCCTGGGTTGGTTTATTTGCTGTTAATCATTTGTTCATGTAGTTCTGACGGGAGTCGAAACGTGTAACAGGTACGTTGTGAAGAACACGCTTGGACAACAGGTCTACTTCTGCGGCGAAGGTCAGTTCATAGCTCTGTATTACGTCATCGGTGGAGTAGAAAGGCTGGGTGAGGTAACCAGTGGTTGCAAACTGGTTTAAAAGATGAGAGAGGATCTGAAAGCAAATTGAAGTTTTAATATAATTTATCAGTGGGGTCAATATGTTTAGACTCTGCCAAACGTTCCTTATTTTGAATTATTGTGAATGGTTCCTTAGCTGGCTTCGCTCCTATGTGGGTCACTGGTGCAATTGATATGCGATACTGTGTTGTATTGTATTATAGAGGCATTCCTATAAATTAAATGTGTAGGCCCCAATATGTATGTGTGTGTATAATTTTAGCCTTAAAATCAAGAACGTATTTATAATCGTAAGCGTAGCAAAATCACGATTTGTATAGAGAAACGTGGCAGACCGCGAGGATGTCGTCAGCATGGTTGCGCTCGTAGGTGTTCGTTTGGCGATATATAGGCCACATCATTTTTGAGGCACGTCCGCCGGTCCAAGGCGTGGACACCGTGATATCCCTGCCATAGCCGCTGTTTGAGCGGCTGTGTGTCATTCCTGTATGTTTAGCCTGACAACAATTCATGCAGATCACAATAAAGTCATCACGGTTTCAAAAGCTCGCATGTATAGGACCAACGGACTTCACGAACATGGTTTTAGAGAATAGTGACATTTGGCTGAGATGGGCTCCTAGGTTGAATAGATAATTAATACACGCTTTAAAGGTTTGATTGTCAGCGGTATTGTGTGTGTATAATATCTATTGTGGGACTGTGTATAACGAGCCAATTGATATGCTTGGTTGAACAGTGCGTTACAAAATAACGCGGACAAAATGGCGCAGGACAAGATGGCGCAGGACAAGATGGAGCAGGACAACGTAGCAACAGACTAAACAACAAGCCAACAAGTGTACACAACGGTTGTTATAGATGAAATACAACAGTTACTGCCGCAGTTTCTCGACTCCAGTTACAGCGCGGTTGCGAATCGTTGGATTTGTTGCACTAACCTTTGCGCTTTCATTGTTCGCTTATTCAGGAGCATAATTATGGTCCGAAATATTTATGCTTTGATCCTTGCTCGTTTTAGCTCTATCTCGAAAGTTGCTTTAACTCCATAGGCGTAGCTACATGGAGGCAAGAGGCATTTGCCTCCTCTTGCTTTTGTTATATAGTGGAGCTTCAATTGACCAATGACGCAAATGACCATGATTTTGCTAATGGTCTGTGAAGTTGCCTCCTCTTGAATCGAAGTCTTGTTAGGCCCCTGTGTTCCAGAGTTCCGACTGAGGATTTATTCTTGGAAAACTCTTGTTACTACCCCGCCCCCCCCCGTCGAAAATTGGTGTAAACCTGTCGTTAGTATGCTAGTATCCCGTCCCTGGAGAAATGTTTTGAGAACTGGTTGTTAGTACCCCCCTCGAGTAAAAACGCTCGTTACTACCCCCTCGAAAATTCTCTGAAAAGTCTCTTTCCCCCCCCGTCGAAAGTTCTTGGAGATCACTCGCTACTCTCCCCCGGTCGTCAACTTTTAAAATATCTTGGGTATCCCCGAGAACCCTCCATTCGCCCCACAGCAAGGGGAGTAGATTAAACACTGGTTTCTAATAATGTCTAAAAAACCGTCATTGGGAAAAATATGCACTGGTCTTGCACTGGTCTGTGAAGTTGCCTCCTCTTGAATTTAAGTCTGGCTACGCCCCTGTTTAACTCATCTCTATTATGTTATTGCTTCGTCTATATTTCGTCTGTCCAGTCTGTATCGTATCTCAAATTATCAAATATGACAGCTGTGGCTTTCCTTTTTGCGGCTGTATCATTTCCATGATATGGGTTTAACTACGAATAGACCAATGAAATACGGAAATGCGGAAATTCGGAAATTCAATTCAAACCAAAGACGACGACGGCAAAAATACGAGGAAGTTCGATAGCGCACTTTCTCCTGCGCCATTTATTGTCCGCTATTTTGTCCTGCGTCATTTTGTCCGCTCTATTTTGTCCGCGCTATTTTTGTCTGCGCTGTTTTGGCCCGCCACCAGTTTGTACAGGCCTACATGTAGAGTCGCATGGGGCGCGCGGAAAATTTCGCTACAAAATGAGTAGGCCTAGACTTGTGTTGAGTGAAGATCGTTTGGAGTGTAAAATTGAGTTTGTTGTGTTGAATTGAAAAGAATATTTTTAAATGTTGTCGAACTGAGTACGTTATAATCAGTAGATATAAGCACAATATGTTAGTTAGACTTGAGGTAGGCTATATACTATACAATATCAGTTATATATAAACTAAGAACCCTGCATGCAGGCTGCAGGGACATAATTATGAATGTATGGATATTGCATCAGGGTTGTTGCGGCTTGACCTTTACAAGCGAACGATTTCGGACATGCATACAGATTCATCTGCCATTCTTCTGCTATTTTAATTCTAGTTCTATTGTTATTTATTTTCTATTTTATTTGTTACTAGAAGTTAGTTTGTCTATTATTTCCTATAATATTATATTCGTCTGTAGAATCCGGTCTCTTCATGCGCACCTGTTGTGGCTCGCAGAGAGGCTTCGTCATGCATATCGTCGACAACTTTGGACAGGTAATACATTGATTTATAGCGCAGCCATACGCACATACGTAGGCCTATACGTAGGCCTACGTATATTCACATGTTTGCTTTTGGTTCATATAATGTTTTCTGTGATTAGGTTTGCTATTAACCCTGGGAAAATTGCATTCGCATCTTCAAAACTGGATCGGAAGTTCTCTCGAAGTGTCCTTAAAGTGCTTACAATGTCCATATCGCGTGACCGGTGCCCGTAAATTTCGCACATTTTCTTAACCCGCCCATGCATTACTTTCTGGCTGCATGCCTATCAGCGGGAGCGGTCCCTCGACTTAGAATCGAATAAATGCATCTACGCCGAGCAGAATTCCTGTTAATGTGGGGTATCTATAATAGACGGGTAATCTGTTTAACCTTTGCAGGAAGTGATTCGAGTGAATCGGGAGTTCAAGTGTTTCGCCGGTTTCAATTGTTTCGCCTGCTGTCGATGCTGTTCCATGGAAGTCGAAGTCCAGGCTCCGGTCGGTCAAACCATCGGATACGTCCGCCAACTGTGAGTACCCGCAAACCTAATGTCGCCCGCGACTATAATAGAGATTGCTTGAAAAAGGATTTGACGACCTGTCACCCACGGATCCGAGTTAAACGCCCATCAAAGTGCTAGAGGCTACTTAGATTGCTAGGATCAAGGGTCGACCGCTGAAATTGGGCCTAAGCGCCCATCAAAGTCAATGTGATCATCATGGATTGCTTGGTCTGCAGCCATCAAATTACTTGGATAATTAATTTGTTGATCCTCATAAGTTAACGCCCATTTCAGCCAACGCAACCAATCAAATTACCAGACTAAAGTTAGACTAACCGGCGGATTATGATTCGCTTATAGATTAAAGTCACATGACGCAGGGAGGGGTTTAGGGGAATGGTTAAGACTCCGGCACGAAGAGCAGAAGATTAGCATGTACGCGGGATCGATTCCCGCAATCCTCCCAAAGGTCGACTCACCATTTCATTCGCCAGACGACGTGGGTAAAATGAGCAGTAGGACAGACGAGCGCCTTGCATGGCTGCCATACAGTTATATTCGACTCCTGTAATAACTTGTTACTTGTGATCATCCGTTTATACTATGTAACTTATTTCTTGTAATCTTATAGCTTTCATGTCAGTTTGAATGAATAAACGAAGATTATTATTTAGAGATTTGGGGTTTACGATTACGATTATGAAGTACGCGCTTCAGTCATGGCGTACACAGTGAATCCTAGAAATCTCCATTAGTGAACGTTCAAGTCTACTCTCACTACAGCTTACCGCGGATTACATGGTTCGAAGTTCGATGGTTCAATAAAAAAATATGAGTTTTATTCTGTGAGAAAGGTAATTTCTAGTGTTGCGGCTAAGTTGTTTCTTTTGTGTAACAATTATTCACAGAGCCAGCTGCCTTGCACCGAAATTCATCATCGCTGACAGTCAAGGTCAGACAGTCCTCGTGCTGGATGGTCCGAGCTGCGCTTGTTCCTGCTGCTCAGCCGATCAGGACTTCAGGGTAACTGATTCATTGGATCAACTGATTGAACGATCGAATGATTGAATGAATGATTGATCGATTGATTGATTGAAAGCAATCATAATCTCCGAATTTCTTCAGCTCCATAATGCAAAAGTGGCGGGAACGAGCTTATAACACCAGGTGCTTAATCAAAACACTGACTAATACTGACTGATGAAACTGCTCTGACCTGCTAGATTCATTATCTTGTTCATCTGAAACTGCTAAGCATTCAGTTCCTCTAAAAATGCCGCCATAAACTCCATAGAACTTGTTGCAGCTGTTGCTCGTTTCTCTCGCAGTTTCCTTAACTGAGTTCCGCTTAGTTTCGGTCGCTTCATTTTCGAAGAAGGCAAGCGATATGCAACAGTTATGAAAAAAATACAAATAAAACTGGATTTTTGAATAGACAACTTACAGAAATTCCACGACAGTTTTTTGCGTTTACGGCAGGTTTGCAAAACGTAAAGCGGCCTCCGTGTCTAGTGTGACATGTGCTGGGAACACTACCGTATACGAGACTCCGTATGCTTCGTGATGTGCATTGAATTTAAGACATTTATGTCGAAGTCACCTTTGGAGTCATCCTTATGTCGGAGTCATCTTTGGAGTCATCCTCATTTAGGAGTCATCTTCGGAGTCATCCTCTTAGCAAAGTCATCTTTGGAGTCATCCTCAGGCCGGATTCATCTTTGCAGTCATCCTCATATTGGAGTCGTCCTAGGTTACGTACAGTTCGACAGTGCATGCGACGTCGATCTCATACGTGGGTCTAAGAATCTAACCCGTGTCGCTGAGGGGAAAGCCGATAATCACTATGCCCAAGGCCTTTACCTTGTAAAATGCTAACCGCTTGGTGGCGCTGTAATCGTCGAGACTGTGGACCCAATCAATAACGAAGTCGTATTATTTAAGGGACCTATAATGAACGCGGCTCTATTGGCCACGCAATCGACAACAATGGAACTTCCATTGTTGTCGATTGCGTTGCCAATAGTAAGACCCCTCATTTTTCTTCTTTCCAAGGAAAAAGACCCAGCTTTTGAAGCATTTCTTCGTACGGCTTATATCTTTGGCGTCTTCCATAATGGAAGACGTCAAAGATATAAGCCTTGAGAAAATACAAAGGAGAGCTAGCATTTCGTACGAAGAAAGGCTTCAAAAACTGGGTCTTTTTCCTTAGAACGAAGAAGAATGGGAGGGGGTCTTATTGAGACCTACAAAATTCTTCGTGGTCTCGAAAATATAAGTTAGATAAAATACTTTCTTCAAGAAGGCAACAGTGAAATTATGAGAGAACATAATATGAAACTGTAGCATATATGTGTGTCTAGACATCAGAAAATTCTTTTTTAGCCATAGAATTGTGGATCACTGATACCGGGTAGGCCTATATACCACAACACAAAAATAGTAACTGCAACAAGCTTGACCACCTTCTATTGTAACTGGTTGCAGTCTGTCAGAAAATAAAACGAATATCTATCTGCAAACAGAAACTGCACAGTTGGATGGAACGATATAGGCAATAAAAGCTCACACAACTCAGGGGCCTACCTAGCCTATGAACTGTAACTGTAACTGTGTCACAACTCACAAGACGTCCCTAAACGCATTGTCATGTGGCTGTGTTACATTAGTGTCGTGTGTGACCTACACCATGTTTATAGTGTACTTTATCCAACCTTCCGCTAGCGGCTAGCCTATATATGGCACGGCTGTGTTTGCATTATAATTGTCGAGCCTAGCATCCACGTTACAAAACATAACAGGTGTCACCGTGTCACGTTAGTTTAATCTAATATCTTTGGACAGGTTTTTAGCTTCCCGTTACAGGCTTTCGACCATGGATAACCTAGGCCTACCGGTTTTAAACCGTTCCTCCACCAATCTCGCCGCTCACCCATCATCGACCTCTAGCTTTCGATCCACTCCACACACTCTCACCTCTTCACGAATTCGTATACCCTGATTCATTCACTCCTCCATAGGCAGAGGCTTTCCGCCTTCCAATCTCTCTCTGATTCTAAACGAAATCGCCTTAGCAGTGCTTCTGCCTCCTTCCATTCTTGGTCTTCATTCAACAGTTATTTTGTGCTTCATTTGGCATAACAGTACAACACAATACAACTGCATTTTGATATTGCCCTTCTCCCAAAGTTCAGAAGTGCACACACGTTAAGAGGCGCGATCGTAATCGTAATCGTAAACTCGATATTTCTACAGCGCCCACAAAAGCGAAGTCGCGGGAACCAGCTTATTCACAGGCGCTTAACCAAAACAGAATCGATAGGCAGGGGGTCAAAATCCAGAGAGTCAGGCAGGCAGACAGTCAGACGGCTAAGGTGGATGATGCTTAGAGTTGAAATGGCGAGGAAGGTGAGGGGAAGAGAAGGAATCGGGATAGGATTTGTGAAAAAGCAGTGTTTTCAGTTTTGAGTGGAAGACCTGTGGAGAGATAGCAAGAGGTGAGGTTTTGGTGAGTTCATAGGATGGATCGGATATTTGTCGTAGCACAGGCGGGAGTTTGTTCCAAAGAGGCGGGACAGCTATGGCTATGGAACGATTTGCAAATTTAAGCGATGAGGTGACGGAAGGGCGGAGCAGTGTGAGGGTGGAAGATGAACGGGTTGAACGAAGAGGTTGGACCGAGAACAACTGACGGAGATACGAGGGCTGAGAGGATTGAAGCGTATTGTAGGTGAGAGATAGGACTTTATATTCTATTCGTTCAAGAATTTTGAGCCAGTGGAGTGATTTCAAGACAGGTGTGATGTGGTGGTGTTTGGGGGTTTTGGTGACAGCACGGGCGAGGGCATTCTGAATGGCTTGGAGGCGATTAATTTGAGTGGTATCTATGTTGAGAAAGAGAGCATTGCAGTAATCTAATTTAGCGTGAACTATTGATGTGGCGATTGTTGATGAGGTTTTGAAGTCAAGCATAGGGCGAATTCTACGCAGGTCACGGATGTGCATGAAGCAAGAACGGGAAAGATGGGTGATGTGATCGGAAAAGCTAAGATTCTGGTCAAAAGTCACACCTAGGTTGCGGACAGGAGAATTTGCTATGAATGTGTGAGTGGATACAGAGTCAAGGCTGAGGGAAATAGAGGGATCTGGAATTTTCTTGAGTTGCTCACGGAGGCCTATAAGAATGAATTCAGTTTTAGAGGGGTTGAGGCACAACATGTTTGAAGTCATCCAGGAGGAGATTTGTTTTACCACAACAAGAAGATGATCTATGGAGTCGGCGAAGCTGCTGGGAGAGAATGAAATGAATAATTGGGTGTCGTCAGCGTATAGGTGATGGTCAACTGAGGATGCTTTGATGAGTGAGCTGAGTGGAGTAGTGTAAAGGATGAACAATAGGGGCCCAAGAACAGAACCTTGCGGAACACCACAGGTGAGAGGGCATGATTGCGATGAGGTTTCTGGTGTTTTAACAGAGAAAGAGCGGGAAGAGAGATAGGTCTGAATCCAGAGGAGAGCAGTGTCGGTAAAACCGAACCAGGTAGACAGTCTTTGGAGTAATATGTTGTGGTCAATGGTGTCGAAAGCTGCAGAAATATCAAGGAGGCACAGACAGGAGACTTGTTGATGAGAAATGGCAGAAACAAGTTTATTGTAGAGGCAAGTGAGAAGGGTTTCGGTTGAGTGCCGCTTGGTAAAACCAGACTGGTGCGGGTTAAGGAGTGAGTTTGAAGTCAGGTAATCATTTATCCGAGACAGGACTATGCGTTCGGTTAGTTTAGAGATGAATGACAGGTTGGAGACAGGTCGGTAGTTTGAAAGGATTTCTTTATCAAGTGATGGTTTCTTGAGAAGTGGAGTGACTAAAGAATGTTTGAAGAGGAGGGGAAAATTGCCAGTAGACAAGGAGAGGTTGATTATTTTGGTGATGATGGGAACGAGAATAGATGAGCAGTCTTTCAGTAAGGAGGTAGGTATAGGGTCAAGTTCACACTGCTTATTTGGAAGAGATTGTAACAGATGGGATATTTCAATCTCTGACGTTGGTTGGAAGACAGATAATGATGATCGAGGTGGGGAGGGTGGACGGTCGTGAGTGGTGGGAGGAGTATCTGGAGGTGAATCGATGGTGGTTTTTGAGAGTAGTGATTGAAGAGAGAGACGGAGGGTAGTAATTTTGCCAGAGAAGAAGGAACAAAACGACTCAGCTATTGAGGAAGGTGGAAGAGAGTTTGGAAGTGGGCTTGAGGAGTTCCGGTGGAGGAGTTGGTTAATAGTTTTCCAAAGAAGGCGAGGATTAGAAGAACGGGATTGAACTAGTGAGGAGTAAAACCTCTTTTTAGCCGTAGCCAGAAGGTGATGGTATTTATTTGTGGCTGATTTTAGGGTAGATAGAAGTTGAGGATCACGGGTTCGTTTGTAAGTGCGCTCAAGGCGTCGACGGAAAGCTTTGAAGGACTGGAGATATGAATTATACCAAGGGTTCTTGGAGTGGGAGCCGGATTTGGTGATAATAGGAGCGTGCTTGTCAAGGAGCATGGAGAGAGTGGTGTTGTAGGAAGACAGTAGGTCATCGAGAGAGGATGGAGGATTTAGGACGAGGTCTGAAGAGGAAAGATCTTGTGTGAAGGCTTCAATGTTTATGGAGCTGATGCGGCGGAATGAATGAGAGACGGGGTCAGGAAGTGGAACAGGAAGTATGTTGAGGCGTGTGAAGATAGGGTAATGATCGGAAGGTGTGTCAAAAGAGAAAGAGATATCGGGCGATAACTTTGAGACAGATGATGTGATGATGAGGTCAAGTGTATGGTTGTGACAATGGGTGGGGAAATTGACATGTTGAACTAGGTTAGTAGATGACAAGAGCGTGAGAAATTCTGAGGCAAATGAGTCAGAGGGATTATCTACATGTATGTTAAAATCCCCCGTGATCAGGAATTCATGAGGAGTAGTGGCAGCAGTGGAGAGTAAGGTTGTGAATTCTTGCAAGAAGACGGATGTAGGACTTGAGTATGAGGAGGAGGAAGGAGGGCGGTAGACATTGAAAATGGTTAGTATTGTGTTAGGGAGTTTTAGAGTAATTGAGGCGCATTCAAAGGAGCGAAAACAGTAGCCAGGTGAGTGAAGGACGGTGGAAGGTTCTCTAGTCAGAAACGCAATGCCCCCACCAGTGGTGTTCGTACCGGTTTGCGATTTTGAGGGACGAGGAGTACTATGGAGATGGTAACCAGGAGGGATACAGTCTTGATATTGAGGAAGAGTTGTAGTGGAATTGAACCAGGTTTCAGTCAAAGCAAATAGGTCTGGAGGGTGCGAGGATTGAGCCAGGTCGTTAATTTCGGCAGAGTGTGTAGGTTGAACTAATGAGCGGATGTTTAGGGAGCATAGTAAAAATTTGTTATTGTTTGTGTCTTGAGCTAATGCATTAGGAGGAGGAGGAGGAGGAGGAGGAGGAGGAGGAGGAGGACAAGACGCGGAATACCTATTAATCGGACCAGGATTCACGTGCGTGTCACCAGAGAGAAGGATTAGCATGGCGAAGAAACTAAGGTGGGTTGGAAGCTGAAGTGGTCTTTTGCGGCCAACAGTGAGGAAGAACGCGATGCAATTATGTTGCAGAGCACTAAGGACTTTCTCAAGCTCCCTACACAGTAACCGCATCGGACGATGATCGAACTGTCTAGACGCAACGCTCGTGATTATGATAGTGCCCTACGCAGCTACGCTGCATCATATCTACGAATTTCTAAAGCGCTTCTATACAAGTAGCGCCATAGAAATTCGAAGTTTAAGGTTACAATAGCGAAACCAACAAAGGGAGCCACGTTCACAGTGGACGCGTATAGGCCTATCCCACTTGTAACACTCGTCGCTTTCAACAGAGTATCCGATTGCTATAGCAGGGAGAGGCTGTATACCTTTAGCCAAGTGCTTTGTATGTGCAGTGAAGCGTGAGTGAGTGGTATAGATCGAGCTGAGTGCAGGATCGATTCAGCTGAATCGATGCTCTGAAAGTGTCAGGTGCGTAAGGGCATGTGTTCGGCTGCTCTGTGACCATGGGGAACTATGCATGGTCGACACAGGCAGCGTCGTAACCATGGAACTTCGAATGAGCGAGACGGGCAGTTTACGCTTTCGCGCGCGCACTATAAATATTTGCTCTGAAAACTTGTTGTGCAATTCCGAGGCTGGTCGAACTATAATATACACAAATGCCACGGTAATAAACGATGCATGCCAAGCTGGAAAAGCCAGGAACGACCTTAATTGTAGCCATACAGAAGCCCGGTCCATTATCGGCAAAATTTACGGTAAAACGGCTAAATTCGATCCAACCGGTAAGCCTCATGACGACGGTACACACTTTCTCTGCCTTTACAATGACTGGTCGTGGCTAACACTCCAGTGACGCATGGCATGCAGCCCCATTAGAATTTAGAAAGCCAATTAAAGGAGAAAAGAGGAGCAGTTATACCATGGTGGACACTCAAGCCATGACCCTTAAGTTCCTGGTAAGTTCTGATGGGCAGGACCAAGGCAGAATGCACCAGCGCATGCACCTTGATAATACACTACACTCTTTTAAATAAGCACTTGACTACGAGACGACTTTCAGAGCCGTTAAAATGATGCAATAATCATTAGCAACAACAATGAACATGAGTATTAAAACTTCAGTACAGGCAGCAATAAACATATTATTGTTATCGTTGCCTGACTACAGCTTTTGTACACATTAATTCATTCCGAGAATTTATATAGCGCCTCTTCTAGAGACCTACTCAGAGGCGCTCCACATATCCGTATTATTATGACTAAGACTAACTGCGCCAGTTAAATGAACATAAACACTTATAGTTAAATAGCCCTATTGACATTCGATTATTTTTTTATCTTGTGGTTTTCGTTTATTGTTCTATCCGTTTCCATAGTCTACCTCCTCCACTTCCCCTCATCCTTAAGTTAAGCATCCTCCTCTTCCGCACTTGATCTCCGGATCAAATTCTCCAACTTCCATCCTCTTGGTATTACTCCTCTCCTCCTATATCCCTTCTTGTAACTCCTCTGCTCCTGCTTTCCTTCTTTACACCTCCTTCCCATCATCTTCATCATCCTTCGTTCCTCCTCTCCTTCCATCCTCCCTACTCTTTCTACTGTCTCCCTTTCTCCTTCCATCTTCCTTCCGTATACTCTTCCTACTCTTTCCTTTTCTCCATCCACCCTCCCTCCTCGCCCTCCTCCCTCCTCTTCCTTCTGTTCCTTCTCTTTACACCCGCCCATCTTCCTCGTCATTCTTTCTTCCACCTCCCCTTCCCTCCTCTCCTGGTTCTTCCTCTTCCTCCTTCCACCTCTATTCCTTCTCTTCTTCTTCTCCCTTTCCAAATTGCTCCTTTCCTCCTCCTGCGTCCATTCTTCTCCTAATCATGCTCCATTCTTCATGCGACTGTGAAGACAATCCCTGAAGAGTGCACACAAGTCTTGTTTCTGCATAGATACTTGCACCGGACATAGGAACCGAAGTAGGAGTAATCAGCAAACAATGGAGCGGCTTCCTCAAAGAGTACTTCACAGACGCCGACAACTTTGGAGTAACCTGTAAGTATACGGTGACCTTTCTGTCCGACAGGAGATGCACCGGATGTACATATCTCTAGCAAACGCATTGGTCTCGAGTTATTAATAATAATAATAATATCTTTTCTTTATTGAAGCGCCTGACAAAAGCACTGCGCTGTACATTTACATGTTATGACAATTATTAAACAATTCACAAGAACACAATTAAATGACAGAAGACATACATCTTAACTATACTAACAGAACAGACAGCCTGCAATACACCGTTTATACACGGCGCTAATAGCAGCCTACAAAGCATGTGCGCCTACGGGTTCTATATCGGTACCTGTCGCTCTCTATGCCAGTGTGTTATCCAATGCGCTATCGGGCCTTGATTACTGTAACCAATGGCGAATCCAGGATTGGTTGCGTGGGGGCAAGGTTTTTAAGAGTGCCCCGTTCTAGAGTAAATGGTAATTAACAGGGGCGTAGCCAGACTTAAATTCAAGAGGAGGCAACTTCACAGACCAGTGCAAGACCAGTGCATATTTTTCCCAATGATGGTTTTTTTAGACATTATTAGAAACCAGTGTTTCAAATCTACTCCCCTTGCTGTGGGGGCGAATGGGCGAATGGAGGGTTCTCGGGGATACCTAAGATATTTTAAAAGTTGACAACCGGGGGAGAGTAGCGACTGATCTCCAAGAACTTTCGAGGGGGTAGTAACGAGACTTTTCAGAGAATTTTCGATGGGGGTAGTAACGAGCGTTTTGAGAGAATTATTTTACTCGAGGGGGGTACTAACAACCAGTTCTCCAAAAATTTCTCCAGGGACGGGATACTAACATACTAACGACAGGTTTACACCAATTTTCGAGGGGGGTAGTAACAAGAGTTTTCCAAGAATAAATCCTCAGTCGGAACTCTGGAACACAGGGGCCTAACAAGACTTCAATTCAAGAGGAAGCAACTTCACAGACCATTAGCAAAATCATGGTCATTTGCGTCATTGGTCAATTGAAACTCCACTATATAACAAAAGCAAGAGGAGGCAAATGCCTCCTCGTGCCTCCATGTAGCTACGCCTATGGTAATTAACCTTAAATGATAGTAGCCTATATTTGAGACGATGCCACATGTGTAGTAGACCAATATAGTTTATAGGCTATTAGCCCATATAAAAAGTGACAAAACGTTCCGTTTGCTGGACCTAGATATTAGAGCTCTCTTCTTATCTCTCAGTTCTTCTCAGTCGCTTATTAGTCATTTTGTTTCCGACTTATGACTCACCTTTTTCAAACTGCTTATCCACTACAAACTGGAATTCTGACTTAACGGACTTATTAATTTTTCTGGGTATTGTCCTGATTATGGCTTGCTTTTGGTGCGCCATAGGTCGATGCCTTTGTATTAGTAGTAGTTGCAGTTTAACGACACTGTGTGATAACAAAGATCATTAGATTCTCCCTCCTTATTCTTCCAGGTTTGGACTGGCACTGCCCGACGCGATAGAAGTTACTAATTACACTTACAATTACACTGAAATTGGTTTCCATAATAGGCCCTATAGTCATCATTGCCGTCGTTACCACAATCGGTATAGCTTAATAAAGCTATAAGTAACTGTCTATATTAGGCCTATATTAATGGGTAATCCGGTAACGGGTTAGACAATCTATTTGGGGACTATGGGACATAATGACGATCTGTATAGTTTAATTATCTTTAATATTATTGATGCTTCAGTTTTAGTACACCAAAAGGCGGTATGCAATTGGTTTCAATAAAGAATATAAAATATTATCCATCTGTCATGTCTGTCTGTCTGTCTGTCTGTCTGTCTGTCTGTCTGTCTGTCTGTCTGTCTGTCTATCTATCTATCTATATATATCTATCTATCTATCTCTATCACCATCGTCTTCAGCTTCAACTATTCACGTCATTATTTTGACCGTTGTCGCGATTATTATGCACCGTCATAGATGACGTCATAATAGTTGAAGATCTTATTTATAATATTTTTTCAATCAGTTTACTCAACTTTTCATTTACATCTTTAATTGCTAATTATTACTGCGTTGCATATAACAATTGTCTTATGCTGTAATGTCCCATTGTTTCGATTGCAAGTGGTGTAATAAAGAATATACTTAGGCCCTACTTCATAATAATTAACAGCAAAAAGATACCATCACGGTTGTTGACGTCATTATTATCACCGTTGTCGTGATTATTATACACCGTCATAGTTGACGTCATAATAGTTGAATATCTTCTAATGAGATTGATTTAACTGATTTAACTTGATTCAATAATTGTTTGTCGTCTTTCTTTCAGTTCCAATGGATTTAGACGTCAGAGTCAAAGCAACACTTCTCAGCTCCGTTTTTCTAATCGTAAGTCAATAGTTTTAAATAAGCCTATTTAAATACATGAATATAAATAAATTGGCCTCTTACTAATAGACTGATATAAGCCTATTGATGGAGACCGCTAAATTTACGCCTGTTTGTAGACTAATGGTCACGCCATGTTCACTTTTCAATACTAGAGGACTCCGATCGTCGACGAGAGGGGATTTCACCGTACTTCGCACAAACCGGAAGTTTGGAAACCGTGCTTTCTCTACCTCAGGACCATTAGAATGGAATCGTCTTCCAGCTTCAGTTCGACAGTGCATATCTGTCGCACAGTTTAAAACAAAATTAAAAACTTATCTGTTTAACCTGCACTATGACTAAGAATGTAGCGAAACGTGCTCTCGTGCAAGACTTGTCTTGTTAAAGCGCGCTATAAATTTTCATTTGTATTGTATTGTATGTAATAGGCCTATTTATGTAGGTGGCTGTGAGTGTGAGTGTGTGTGTGTGTGGGGGGGTGGTAGTCAATCAATGCAACCATGCAGATTGATTAGACACAGTCGATCAGTCATTCAATCAACTCCATGGATTGATCAGTGACTCAATTGATCAAGGAAGACAACCAGTAATTCCTATCCTTCAACTGTTAGCTCATTCAATCAAACCAATTGCATGAAATTGAACATTTAAGCAGACGTTTGTTCTTACAGGATTACATGTTCTTCGAGAACAACCAAGGCCAAACCAACTGAGCAACAACAACACCAAGAAGAAGCAGGAACTTCTCATTACGTTGTGATAAACTGTTTTATCATGAAAACGTAACTCTGTAGATTCTAGTCGCATCCTACAAGAACATTCTAACGATCATAATTTATAAACATATCTAGTCAATTTAATTTCTCTGCATTTA
This sequence comes from Aporrectodea caliginosa, assembly GCA_020284085.1. NCBI lineage: Eukaryota > Metazoa > Annelida > Clitellata > Crassiclitellata > Lumbricidae > Aporrectodea > Aporrectodea caliginosa. The sequence goes on from JACEVL010000900.1 coordinate 265,222, forward strand.
TTCAGCATTTATTCATTGCATTAACTTATTGTATTAACTTATTGCATTAACTTATTTGATCTGTTTAGTATTTATTTACTATTTTACTCCATGGAACAAAGGGTGCCCGATAATGTAGTGGTTAGCGTACTGGAGCGTCAAACGAGAGGTCAGAGGTTCAAATCCCTGAAAGGGCAGAAATTTGGTTCGAGATCTGTTCCAACTGCACCTCTACCCAACTCAACTAGCCTATAATAGTACACTGTCGGTGGGAAGCGGAGAACGAATCCCAAGAATGTTCGTTAAAAAGCTAGACAACAGGCTTTCATTCATATATAAATAAATATATATATATATATATATTTATTTATATGTGAATGTCCAGCTTATATAAGTATATACATGACATGTATTGGTTGTCCTTGGGACATTTAGTGCAGCAACACAGGACAGTTGGTAGGGGTCTCCTTTGTGCATAGTAATTTTCCATTGGGCCAGAGAGGACAGTTTGTCCATTATCTGCACAAAACTCTAACAATTTACTGTTCTGCTAATTAACTATGAATTATATTTAGAATTATTATTTTAGTTGATGCACTGATCTTTCAGAATTGAAGAAATGTCAATATTATAAATACCATTGTTATTCATATTATTATGATTATATTTATATTTCCATTATTATACTGGACAATAATATTCTTATATGAAACTTTCAATTTTTTTATTTAATCCAAGCAGTTGTTGTGATCTTAACATTTTAGCTTTAACTGATTCCTGTCAAGTGAATGACTAATCCCTCTCCAGTTCTGATGGAACCCATGTTTGGACTTGTACTGTGGATCCATATCTGCACCGTGTTATATCAGATGCATTGTATAAAGAGCATAGGTATGGGCCAAGTGAGGTGCATCCTCACATGTTTCTGCACTATTTGAAAACGTTTTATACGTTTTTTTTACAACAGCATTAATAGGGTATCAATTCACTGGAGATTACGGGGAAGATTGTCAAGCATCATGATGGCAAATAAGGTCATCAAAATTTTGATGATGTACAGTACGCATTTAGCCAGACACTTAGGCCAAAAAAATAAAGGTGTGTTTCCGGTAACAGAGGTTTAAAAAACTGGGTAGGTAGGTAGGAAAATACTTTTTTTGTAAAATATTTTTATGCAATGCACAACGGTACATGCTGCACTGAAGTACATATTCTATGCAAGTATAAAATGCCTATTTGCAGAATGTCTGTACAATGTACCTACAAACTGCTGTAGAAAACAATCTTGTTTATTTCATTTTTCTTGACATCATTTTTCTGGCAGCCGTCAACAATAGTCTAACAAAATAATTTCACTACAGTTTGTACATTTTGAATAATGTCGGTGTAAATAAACTTATTTCTACTACCTAATATGTTTGTACAAACCTTGTTTTATGGGAAACACACTTCTCTTCTGCTTCTGACATCATTATTTCAAATGCAGATTGATCTGACAGATGTACTTGCAAGGACTGTTATTGTTTCCAGAACGTGACATCTCAGTTGGATATATTTCAAATCCGAAAACTTAAAAAAAACTTCCTGCAGTTGCTAAGGAAGACGGTTGCTAAGGAGAATTGTTGCTAAGGAAGTCGGTTGCTAAGGAAAGCTGCAAAGGAAGATGGTTGCTACGAAGGGCAGTAGCTAAAGAAGGTGGTTACTAAGGAGGGCAGTTGCTAAGGAAGATGGTTGCTATGGAGGGTGGTTGCTAAGAAGGTGGTTCCTGAGGGCAGTTGCTAAGGAAGACAGTTGCTAAGACTTATTGGTAAGAAAGATGGTTCCTAAGGAGGGCGGTTGCTAAGGAAGGCGGTTGCTATCTAAGCTGGTTGATAAGGATCCTGGTTGCTATGGAGGCTTGTTGTTAAAGCTGATTGCTAAAGGAGCAGAAGCTGTTAATTGTGAGACCAGCTGCTAAGGAGACTGGTTGCTAAGGAATGTGGTTGCTTGGAAAGGTAATTGCTAAGGAGACTGCTTGATAAGGAATGCAGTTGCCACAGAGGTTCGTTGTTAAGGAGGGAGGTTGGGTAAAAAAAGGCGGTTGCTATGTGACTGGCTCTTTAGAAGGCTGGTTGCTAAGAAGACTGGTTGCTAAGAAGACTGGTTATAAAAAAGACTGGTTGCTACGAAATACGGTTGCTAAAGAGGCTGAGGCTGGTTACTAAAGATGTTGAGGCTGACCTTGAGGATGGTTGTTAAGAAGGTTGGTTGCTAAGAAGGCTGGTTGCTGAAAAGCCAGTTGCTAAGGAAGCTGACTGCTATGAAGGCTGGTTGCTAAATGGGCTGGTTGCTAAAGACTGACTTTGAAACTGGGTCCTAGAGAGGTTTAGGATGGTGTCAAACCTACTTGCTACAAAGGCTGGTTGCTAAGTCTTAACAACCATCCTTCTTAAAGAAGGATGGTTGTTAAGAAGGTGAATGCTAAGGAGGTTGGTTGTTAAGTAGACTGGTTGCTAAGGATGTTGGCTGTTCTGGACTACTGATGGATCAATAAACATGATCTGATTTGATGACTGATCTTCAGGCTGGTTGCTAAGGATGTTCTACTTGTACAATAGAACGCTTGATAATCGTACATGTTGCTGAAACATTGAATATGGCGGTCGAAATTTGGAAAATAACCCTTAAAATAACTGTGAGAAACTCCCCGACTTGCGGGCTATTACCTCCCCATCTGTCCCACGTTTGTAAAACTGACCATTGGAAACTCTTACCCCTTTTATTGGTCTATTAACGATGCACTTCATTACAGATAAAGACCGCTAGTTTGCAAACGTCGTCTGCTTTTGTGAGCACACCTGTAATGTCACAATTCTACACCTCTGACATGCAAAGGGCTTCATGTGTAAATACAAATTTTGTCACAAAATTATCCGAGTCGCGCCAAAACAGTGACTCAGTCGCGTTACCGGAAACAAACCATTATTTTTGTGGCCTTCCCATGTAGTGCCTTTTATAATTTCTAGTTCAAGTGCAGAGGCGGCACAAGACATTTGTTGTAACCAGGGCATAGACAGGGCAGCCATACAAGTAACCAGTGCAGGGGACGATTTATGGTGAGTGCAGGGCACATATTCTGGCAGCTTTGTGGCAGGGCAATGACCAGGGCAAAGGTGTTTTAACCAGGGCATTTGCCCAGGCTTGCCCTGCTGTAGCGCTTCCACTGTTCAAGTGGTGTTGAAGTCCACTAAGAAAGTTGGTCTACATGTATGCAAATAATGCTCATATAAAGTATACTGGCGGCCAGGACTGGTAATTAATTAATTTACAGATAGGCTAATTGTTTTAATGCACAGCAATGTTGCAGTTGACAGACCAAAGGCATCTATTTGCAGCCGGGCCAACAGACTCCCACCCAACCTAAGTTAATCAGCGAAAATCCGGATTAAAAAATTAAAAGATTAAATATGAGAAGAAAAGATGTGTTTCATCAATGTTCAGAACAGACCCAGGCCACTAATAAGGAAGCTGCAAGCTGTGGTATATTACTTAACAGTAGTAATTCAATTCTGTGGATTCTAATTCACTTTAATTTTTTACAATACAGTAACAAAATCAACATTTCACTGTTAAAAACTGTATTGTAACATCATGACAAAAATACTACAATACAAAACCAAATCAATGCGGCAACAGTTGTTCACGATAAATTCACTAATATTCATAATCTAGTTTACTCGATTTCAATTGGTCCATCACAGCTAACCAAATAAACGACACAATTAACTTCTACAGCTCTAATTTAAACAGGTTAATTAACTTTTAATTAATTAATACACATTTAATTAATACGACGCTTAATTCGTAATTTATTCACACATAGTTACTTTAATACACAGCATTTTGCAATCGACAAATACACTAGAGGCGTATACACATTAGCGAGCCAAGTTTCAAGTCAATTAATGACTGAATTTTGTTAAGTTCAATTATAAACGCAGTTTAATCAAAGATCTTATAGTACATTAAGATATACACTAAACAGTCCTCATTTCAAAGGGCTTTACCTTATAAAATACAAACACCTGGTGGCGTTCACAATCGACAAAGTTGTCGGCTCAGTCAATAAGGTGATATTATTCAGTGAGCCCACTGAACATGACTATTTTCGGATCCTGATCAAGTTATAAATGTATACGGTACCTTATCCAATCTTCTTCATAGAGAAAGAAACAACCTTGCTATAGCATACTTGATTTGATATAGCGCTGGTAAAAGCCGGTCTCCCTGATGTGGCTTTTATGTTCTCCTGGGAAGTTTTTGAGATCTACACTATGTTGCATTCTGATAGGTGGCAAAGCTATTTTGCATTGTTGACCACCAAACACGCAAGTCAAACTCCAAATATACAGAATGTCTTAGTATCCTCTAACACCTTTGGTTTAATGATGTTAAAAGCCATTTCAAGAAAAAATATGTCAACTCTAAATTCAATAACTCAAACTTAAGTTCTGTTTATAGACATGACTGGTTTCTCATTGGCTGAATCACGCTGCACCTCAGCGACTATGCTCGTAGAGGCTGACCGTTAATCACTCCACTTAGAAACAAGACTCGCTCTAGAATAACAGAGTTTTCTCCCAAGTTAACCTTGGATTTTCTCCCAAGTTCTCCCTGTGGATCAAGATGTCTACAAATAGGGACAAGTGAGGCAATACCATATTTTTTATTGTTGACTTTCCAATTTTTTGGCGACTTGACTTTATTGACATTATTAAGAACCTCTGCTATGCACACAGTCATATAGAAACATAAATCTGAATTTCAGCTAGTCAGCAGAAAGGGGCAGTGCAGTTTTTTGCACTTTTTCTTTCCTGGTTTTTACCAGTTTGGGGTAAAAAAAATTGAGTTTGCTCCAAACTCACATAGCCATGACCCGATTAGCTGCCCCTGCCTCAGTAACTTAGTCTGAGTATACATGTTCTTGGAGTCTTCTTGGTGTGTACTCAAATGCGGCACACCACACGTCGCTTAACATTTGTAAGAGTTGCGCACGATACATTTAGGATCAAAACCCATTTGCACACCACAATGGTATTTTGAGATCACACAGCATCATCGAACTAATTCGAAAATAATAATCACTTCGGGGAAAACTCAACTTCCAACCTATGCTGTAAACATCTTCAATTGCCCATGCAGGGTGGATTGCTGGTCAAGAACTAAACCCTCCAGTATTTTCTTACTTGAAATTTTCAAACAGATCCGTTCTCCTGGTTCTTTGCAAAGACGCTACAAGTGCACATAGTGAACTACATGGACATAAATCTTTCCCTTTATTGAGCTTTTTAAATGGTTTGAATGCATTGTTGTTAGCGAAGTGGTGCGTTCGTCTCTTGCTAATACAGATGACTTGCTTTCTTACATCCCAAACTACTTGAATATGCTTGCACAATGTTCCTCAGCAGTTTGAAGTACCCTATATTGAAGCACTCAGCCCTGTGACTGCATGCACCCCCATGGTGCTTTGTAACGCTAGTAACATATGTGCAAACCATCATGGCATTTTAATTGTTCAGAATAATTCAACCCAGAAAATGCTTCATTAAAGCAGGTTGCTCAGCAAGAACTACACACTTCAGAGACTAATCCCTTGGGATGGGACCAAATACACAAAATCCACATTATACGCTCATCCTTTGGAGCAGGTCACTCAGCAGGAACCACACCCTCCAACAACGCATCCCTTGGGGCAGGTTGCTGTTCTAGAACCTACAATCTCAAAACTGGACTTCTCAAGACGGTCACTTATCTGAAGCCACTCATGCCAGAAAATCCACAGAAGCAGTTGTATATGAGCAGTCATATACTGTAGTGCACTTTGCACATCCCTCAGATTCAATTAATACAGTTCAAGGGTCAGTGTTCAATTCATCCAGGATAAATGGTGACGACCAAAATTACAATAGAAATGTATTGTATTCGTCAATTCACACAACAAAAATTACTCAAGGCTGCACAAACCTACCTACAAACTACCATTCAGTAAACATATCAAGCACATAAAAATAAGACGGTTGCAATAGTATGAGCCTCTATGAGGGTGCACTCCAAAGAGACGAATTCAAATCCCCAAAGTACAAACGTAAACAAAACGTAATTGTAAAGGTAACACAACTGTTTACCCACAGTCAAGTAATGTTGTCCACCACAACTCCGACTACAGAGCGGTCAAGTAATGTTGCTAGATGTCAACTCTCCATACAGAGTGGTCAAGTAATGTTTCCAACTACCGGTAGCAATTTCTAGTACAGTGTGGTCAAGTAAAACTGTCCAACTGTCAACTCAAGTGATCAAGTATCGTTGTCCCACTGCAACTTGTAGTACAGAGTGGTCAAATAATGTCCAACCACTGACTAATAGATAAGTAATGTTGCACGACCTTTTCCTAGCAAACAGTTGCTGCTTTTTAATACACCAGAGGTTCCATGCTGTAGTTGTAATCACAGATGCATATGTGTACAGTAATTACTTTGAGAATAATTTGTAGAGCACTTTTGCAAGAAGTGCTGTACAAAAGAATGTTCTCTTCACAGACGGTCCAACATACATCACAATCGAACTACCTAAACTGTTTTCAAACATCGATGGAAAGGAGGCCAAGAGAGGCCAGAGAGCTACCGTCATAGGTCGCTACGCAACCTGTTCCAGAAACATGGACACAAAAGTCATTAAAACACAGACTGTTACAGTACAGTTGGTCGGTCCACAACAGGGATTGCAGGTTTCAATTGGCTTTAGAACAGGAACTCACTGTATCTACATAACAATATGCTTAGTTGTGGCTACAAGTGGTCCATGGACAATTTAGTACACTTAGAACCGGACATGTTTAATGCTGTGTCAACAAACAAAGGAACAGCAGAATAATGCAGAACAATAATGGAAGAGAGGGAGAGGGACAAGTTACAGAGACAGAGAGAGAGGAGAGATGTAAAGACAATGAAATACAGCAAGACAAAGGCAGGGAAGGAGTTGGATGAGAATGGCAGAGGAGAGGGGATGGGGAAAATGAGGAGCACTGTGTGAAAGAGCCTGTCCCACTCTGAGTATCTCCTCACTAGTTTGGCAAAACTTCCTTTCTGGAAAAATTAGGAGGAATTTCCCCAGAAAGGAAGTTTGGCCGAACTAGTGAGGAGCTGTTCAGAGTGGGGACAGGCTCTTTCACACAGTGCTTGACAGCTCCCAAAAACGTCAGATACGAAGGATACATTGCACTCTAGCCAGCGCAAGTACAGCCAACAGTCACAGTTATAGAAATTACCCTTGAATAACTGACCAGTTACAACAATTATGGCTGCACGATCAATTACAAGCAACTGACTGTGCTTGATTGTAGTCTACCTGGTTATTCATGTGATTTGTTTGCCAGCAAAACTGCAGGAAGGTCAGGTAACAACGTCAAATATCGTCAGGTTATGAGTTCACGAACTCAAACTCAAATGACGAATCAGTGCAATATGAGAAAGCACCACCTCAATCCTTCTGCTTAACATTTACTGAGTCTAGGCAATGTAATATTATGTAAAAAATGTGATGTAATGCATTTGACAGCAATGCAACGCAATTCAATGCAAAGTCACATGAAGCCATGTGAAGTAATGCAACTGTGATTCCATGTAATGCAATGCAGTAAGTCAACGTAATTGTGATGCAGTGTAAAGAGATGTAACGTGTACCACAGTGTAATATCACAAGACAATCACACATTGCCTTATAGAAAGAGAAAACATGAAAGGGGTTGTCCATCACAAATTTCTGCAGAGGGGGAATGAGTGTCACGAAACGTGGACAGGAGGTACCACGGGTGTTATGTCCACTGCAGGCGTCCACTTAACAAATTAAAGTGTGGATTCATTGATGTGAAGTCTTCAATGGATATGCCTCATGATGCAGCATGTAAACCAGGTCACATGTAAAAAGGGTAATGCTGGAAAAGTCAATATTCAATGCTATACTGCATTTCTTTTGTTAAGTTAATAGCACTGGGGAACATACATGTAGGACCATTTTGCCTTAAGCAGAATGACACATAAATGAGTCTACACTGTAGCATACATGTAATTACTGCAGTGCTTAAACACGAACTTCAGTCAGACAGCAGAAGGTCTGGATTGCATTGGATCCATAAAAGTATCACAGTTGGCCCTGCATGATCAACAGAGACTACCCTGATCTAGGTCTTAATACTTCGTTGAAGTGCAGACGTCCTTAGAGGGACATGGGAGAGGGTAATACCAAGGGAGGTCATTTTTTGCAGATATCCTTTATGCATTACCCTTAAGAGTCAAGTTGTATAAAGCTTTTACAGATTATACATTACAGATTACAACAGGTACAGATAATAGCTTACAGATAAAACTTGTACGGGCTACAGTTTACAGATTACCACTCGTACAGGTGACGGACATAATGTAGTTACAGAAGCATTTTCCACTGATACCAAACCTATCTTGTGGCCCTCCAACAAAACCAGTAACTCAAATATTTCAGAAAGAATCATGATTTAAAAAATCATAGTTTTGTTTAAACATAACAGGATAGCAACTTCATACATGTTATGAAGCAAAAATCAAAACAAACTTAATGCAGAAGAACAAAGTCCTACAAAAAAATGAAAATTCCTGTTTGAAAACATACATTCCTGAAGTGTCTTGTGCATTTTTTGTAAATTGAAGAACAATATACTGACTGCTACTGTTTTAGGCTCAGAGCGAAATTACCAGTACAGTGAAAACTTATTACAGCAAGCAAAATTACAGCACAGGTTCAGTTATTTTCCAGAGTTACTTACAACACAGACTTAGTTTGGCACGTATTTGCTGATTGTGGGCTTATTTGGAAATGATGCAAATTCAGTAGCAGTAAATATTTGACAGTAGGAAAAATCCAGTCACAAAATATCTTTGAAAACTGAGAAAATTCAGTCACATGAAATATCTGGATATGTGGCAAATGCAATTGGTTGGACAGAGGTAGTTAACATGCATTTAGGTCAGACTGACCTGGTTATTATTCACATGTATTTATAGCAAAGATGTAACGCTGCCATACAAGGTGGTGGCAACTACTCCAATCCTTCCTCCCTTCCCTCTTTCCCCTTCCCTTATACCTCACATCTCTCTCCTCCATCCCCTTCATATGAATTTAGTATGCTTTGTCGCCACTTAAAGCCACTCACAGGTAACAAAGTACATGCTTACATTGTGTTTTACAACTGCTAATATGTCGACAACACCGAGGCCACCATAGAGCTAAAATACAGTCACGCTGCTTGAAATTGCTTCAAACCACAATAATGTTGTCATGCAGTGTTTCCGTTAGAGTCCAAAAAGAGGACGTATTTACGCCCTAACCTAGAATTTTTTGGATCTAGCTCATTTTTCGGCTATCTCACCCAAAAATTTGGACGTTTTGGATGTTTTTAACAGACGTAAAAACGGCCATTTGAGTGTTAACGGAAACACTGTTGTCATGTCGCAGAAAATGTAAAGCACAGGGCTAAGCATTAATGGAGACCGTCACAACCACTTTTATATATGGTGGTGTGACCGGACACCACCTTCAAAATACAAAGTTACGCTATGATACATCTAAATAGTGCCACTACCTAATGTCAATCGTCACCTGTGAAAGGTTCTTTCAGGTGCAACATAAATGTCTAGATACAGTCACACAAAGCAACTAACAATGTCTCTATGCAGATGTATACAGTAGAAGGAAAATGGGAGTTTTAATTCACTTCTGTTAACACTCTCACACTCTGTGCCACAGCATGAGGGCTCATTCATGGCATTTGTATAGAGCCGAAGGTGTCTACTCCTCAAAGCCCTTCCAATCCAGCCTAGAGCTGCAAAAGAGAATGGTTCTAAGTGTTGGTGAAAGGTGTTTTAACATCCTCAGGACACACAGATTGAGGGGCAGGCAATCCCAGGTAGATGGCCCACCCACTGAAAAAGAATAATGTTGCGTCGTCAAAGTGTGCGCATAAATAGCAATTTCAGACTTTTTTGGCACAGATTCAGTTAGGTTATAGATTTCTACATACCCGGTAGTTCGGATTCACTTATGATCTGGTTAAATCACAGATTCAATCAAACTGATGCAAATCTGCATATTTACTTTCATTGATTAATTTAATGATTGCACGACCGCCTACACCAGGTCAGCAGATCTGAATCTGAGGTGCAATACGAAGTGCGAACAACAACAACGAGGGTGCTACATAGTAGCTCATCATCATCCTCATACCCACAATTACACTTCGCTCATGACTTTACCACCTCCGCCAGCTCCATACCATCCGACTCTCCCCTCTCCTTTCATGCCATTATTACGTTAATTTACACCCTTATCTGCACTAGGGTGGACTTTAACTCTATCTTTACTGGACTTTTAGTGGCTAATATTTTGAAGCTTCAGTCTGTTCTTAATGCTGCTGCCCGTCTTCTTGGATGTGTCCCAGGTTTGACCATGCATGCATAATAGCATATAGCTTCCTCTATGTTGGATACTTTGCACTGGCTCCCCATCCAGCAGCGTATTCAGTTTAAGAGCTTGATCCTTAAGCGTAGCTGTCTAGTCAGTTCAGCTCCAATCACACCTTAGGAACTTCTTCATTTCGGTCTCCTTGGTCCCAGGTCGTGGAATCCTTCGGTTGGCTGCCCATGGTCTACTGACTGTCCCTCGTATGTGTACTATTACAGCGCAGTCCAGAAGCTTTGCCTATGTTGGGTCCATCAGCTTGAAACACCTTTCTTGAGAGCTGCAGGTAGAGCTCCTCAGCTTGTCCCTTCCACATTTTTGCAGGCGCCTGAAGTCTGTTTTATTCGAGAGTCATTTAACTGGTTCGGGTCAGGAGCGCCACTGATGAGTCTATTCTTGAAGTGGCACTTTATAAATGCCAGATTACCGACCCATTGTGCATCAAATATACAGACGAAATGCTGCATGTCTGTTAATTGTAGGTATGCATCTAGACATTTAAACAGTGCCTTTAAGTAACCTCTCAGAGTGTTGTACAATGAAATCAAACAGATCCAAGAGGTCTGAACATATGTGGAGGCATGCACCTGAATATTTATATAGCGCCTTTTAAAGTGCCACTTAAAATGGCTGTCTAACACAACTAAAGACGTGTAACAGAAGATAATCTAAAAGACGCATCTTAAAGTCAGTAAGAATTTCAAGAAAGTTCAACTTACGGTGAGCTGAAAATGTGCGGTAAACATTGTTATGACACAGTCCCTGTTATGACTTAGTTGTCAAAAAAGAGCTGCATGGGGGTCGAAAATTTTATAGATTACCAAAGTACACGAATGCAAGTCAAATCTAATGTTGTTAAAATGTTAAACACTAAACGACTGACGATTCATCCGTTATTTTAGTTTTCTAAAACCCCACCAACATCTTTTCAGTTACTTAGCTGTGGAGTTAGAAGAAGAGCAAAGGGGGTTGACCCCTTGACAACTAAAACACTGGACTGCAAAGATCTGTATTAACATGAGGTCCACTGTACAACATGAGTTGATTGTAATATATTAATGCAATTAAATGTTTAGTACTCAGGCCAAAGCCTATTTCCACAAGGTGCAGAACAGGGGCTATACATTTACAAAGATCACAAAAAAAGATTATTACCGTATTTTCGCGGATATAACACGCACGCGAATATAACACGCACACGAATATAACCCGCTACTTTTAGGGATTTGAGTAAAAATTGAATTATATATCACGCACCTGATTATAGCACGCATGCATTTACGTGCGTCCACCTACGAGGTAGGCCTAATAAACGAACGTGTGCGCTAGCGTTAATGTTAATTTCCTTATATAGCTTATTACTGGATATAGTCATAACTCATTCTATTATACGCAAATTAAAATCGTCTGTTTGATAAAATATTCCTTTTGTAAACAAAGTGAAGATTCTTGCAAAAAATGAACATTTAAAACCTGTAAGCGAAAATTACATTGTTCCTACTTCTTTACTGGTATCTTCACAAGGTTAGGTGTTTCCAGTTGGAAGATTATAGCGAATATACGCGAGGAATAATTTCCGAAATTCTCAAGAAATTAGAAGGCCAAACCTTGTTTAAGTGTCTGCTGATTTTAGTCATTTTGTCATTAAATCTTGTCCAAATGTTTTAAATTGGAAAATTAGTATTGAAGGTCAAGTCTCCTAAAATTATAAATAATATACATTACTAAAATCCGTTAAATTCAGTGTCAGAATCATCACTGGCAAACTTTGGACTTATAGTCCCATGGAAAGCAGTTCATTAATTTCTTCAGGTGTTGGTTCCACTTCTTTCTTTTGGTTCTCTGCCTTGCTAGGCAGGTTCGTACGTCCAATTTCGCCATTATCACGTTTTTGGTTCCACTTAGTTATAGATAAATTTTATAATTATTGACAAAAGAAACTATGAGGATAATCAAGATTTTATTTTGAAACGAATAATGTAGGTTCTATCACATATTTGTAATAGAAATTGAACACATTCAAAAATTTGTAATATATTGGACAGCTCATTTGATTGACGTAAAATATGCACACGAGGCTGTTGTTCATTAGATCTGTACTGCCATCCTGGAATTTAGTTGGAAACGTCATCCAACTATACGCAAGCCATAACTAAATTGCAACATATCAATATATGAGCGATTTCATTAAAATTCGTATTATTGGTCGATTATCAGATTTGTTTTATAGGCATGACGCCGTAGATTACAAGCCATACGTTTGCTAGTGCTTCTCAATAATGACTGCATACGCCTTACTTACAATGAGGACCTGCGGGGAAACAGTCTACCGGAACTACGGGGAAGCAGTCTACCGGCGGCAATGTGTTTACAAGTTAATAATGGCCGTTGATAGAGATCGAATATAGTTTTGAAAGCTTTAAATGACGCCAGTAGGTTACATATTTTGTCTAATAGAAGTTAAATTTAGATTTGTCTTGATTATATTGCGAATATCCCAATTAATGCTCTGAAATTCTCCATAAAATCACGATATAATCGAGTATCTACGGCAAAGGTCGGACTTCATGTCTCGTCGATTCGTCGCCGTCCATGCCTCCGTATTATCTGTAAAAACTTTTCATAGCAGTTTCTGACCATGACCTGAAAATAATCTGGTGCAAAATTTGGTTGTGTAAAATTTAATTTATATAACTCGCCCACGAATATATCACGCAAATAGGGTGCGTGGTTTGTAAAACTTTGTATACCCCGCGTGTTATATACGCTAAAATACGGTAGTTATAATATTGTTACTTTTAACAGAATCTAAATTTGTCAACAGAGTTCAGCACTTGCTGACAGTTCTGCATAGTTTTATCCATCAGAATCAACACAACATATTTAAAAATAAAAGGTATTATTATTATTCAATCCCGTAAGAACCTCAGAAAAAAAGTGGAATAGATGCACAGATATCCTTACCAAAACTTACAATAATCTTATTAATAATAGTAATAACAGATACACCTGTTGATAACATAAATAATAAATATAACTGTAATTAGTGACAATGATTAATGACAATATACAGTTACAGTTTTCAGCAGTGTGTGACATTTGCTAATGAATGTAATATCATGCTGCTCAGTCAGCGTATTTGTACTGGAATTTTCCAGCGTTAAACCGATGAGTCATTGGGATGTTGACATGTTTGTACATGCTTTGTGCCAGTAGTTACTGAGTGTGCCTAGCTGACATGCATTGATCACAAATCAGATTTTTGAATGTGACCAGTGGCCATGCATTGAATGTGCGGTGGTGTGTAGTGTCACATCACCTGGTGTGATTTTCTCACATGGACACTAACACAGGAAACAAAGCAGTGACGTTGTGATGAGTCATGAACCGGTTCAGAAGAGTCTGAACTTGAGTCATGAACTTGTGCTGTCTTTGACACAGCATGAGAAAGATTTTGTAGTGGTAGTCTATCATTGCTCAGCTGAGGGTTTCAAATGGTATTCAAATGTTATTGAATGTGATGACTCAAGTACTGTTGTGACTGAACTGTTCATTTAATTAATTAAACATATGAAAATCAGAGATTTTCTCAAGTTGGAAGGTCAGAGTCCTATCGACCGACAACTTCAAAAAAGTTTGTCAACACACGGCTGGTGATCAGAGACCGGTGAATGAAGAAGGAATGAAAAATTCCAATACAAACATTTACTTAAAACTTGCTGACTACTCAGTACAATATTTATGCATACAGCATCATTATTTTATTTTAAATTATTGTTACTACTATTTAGTTTTTTCCCTTAAGAATAAAAAAACTGTGTAACAGCTAGAACTTGTCAAGATCCAGCAGAGGAAAACGCAGAAGAGGGCAATGGTATTATCATTAGTATTTTATTATTATAATCATTATTCTATTACTACTGTTATTTACGAATTTTAGAAATGATTCTGCATGATTATCACCAGTTTTGGTCTATTCAATTATTTTTACTGTCAATTCGGTTTTCAAACTTCAAACATCATTTTCATCACATTTAAACAATTTTATCACTTGCAAAATTTAACCAGTCCCCAAAACCTACTATACAAATCCACAATCAACATCAATGCCATTTCTAGCAAGTTCTAGCTCCAACAACTCACCCGAACTTCACAATTCACATTCTACCGTACTCGTCTCCAAAACTGTTCGACTGTACCGAAACCGACGACACCAATGCACCTCCAAAGATTCCGTCCAGTCGTAACGTGAGACCGCTGCTGAGCGACCTGTCCAATCAGTAGTGGCCGAACGCTCCGGAGACGCCAGGTTCTTCAGTCAGTCGATGTGACCAGTCAATCTGGAGATAGCTATCGAGGCTTCCACGGCTACCATGATATGAAAAGGACTGGAAATAGGGCATATCGGACGACTCTTCCGTGATCGAAGCCAGCTGGCGGTGTGGATGTTCCGGTGGTGTCAGCTGGACTGGTTCATTGGCAAACTCGTCTGGGATGTACTTCGTATCAGTGTCCGACTTGATATCCGGTTTCCACGGAGGTTGGACCTGTATTGACGCAAAGAGAGTTTCTTCAGAAAACTAATAGACTGCAGGTGCAACTGACTGTCTTTATCAATTGCTCTTTCAGAATATCTTTCAAATTTCAGATAGGCAGACAGACATACAGAAAGACAAATACACAGAGACAGATAGAAAGTCATAGATGGATAGACAGAGTCTGAAAGACAGAAAAACAGACTAAGATAAAAGACAGACATAGAATGACAGAGCGATTTCATTTTTCTTAGCCTCAGCCCAAAGGCAAGCGACCAGTCCTTTTCCTTGCCAACTAATCTTCCCAAGGACGTCTTGCGCTCTGAAGACAAATTAGAAGCCCTGACCTCTGCATTGACAGTGCAACAACTAACTACTAAACTAGCACGTTCCCAATACAAATGTCTACCTATTGGTGGCGACACTAATCCATGCTGATATAATCTGGAAACTTCTAAAGTACCATTAACGTAATGCACTATGGTCGCTTCTGAGAAAATTTGCCGTGTGAAATCACAAGCCATTGGGGCAGAACCATTTGAGATCCATGATGCTCCACGGTGCCCAGAGACCAAAACACAGGCAACCAAGGATGAAGATGAGACGACCTAACCATCGGCTGTTGGCAGGTTTACTGTTATTGTTAGCATACCTTTTTATCGTAAAGATCTTGCCAGTTTATAGCCTGAAAAAATGGATGCCGCATGATTTCTTTTGCGTCATCTTCTCCTCCACCCAGTCTATAAAATCAGCATTGATCAAGTCATTAAGTTATGAAACCACAACGACAATGTTACCACTGTCATGGTGATAATAATTCTTTAAATCCTGAAGAATCACATTTATTTTATGAGCAGACCTTCAAGAAACGAATAATAATATTAACGAAAGGCCAAAGAATAAGCCCAAATTTGAAACATATTCTTTTCTGAACAGGAAGCCAATGCAAAGATTTAAGTAAACCGGTTATGTGTCTGGATTTGGATGTATCAGCTCTAAACATTGCCCCAGTCCTGTTCTTGCCACCAATGGATCAGCTGATGGAGCAGACCATTGCTAAAGGTCATACCAGTGCATGCATTGGAATGGAGATGTTCTCTTACCTGGATTTTCCCAACAATGTCGCCCCTCTTGCCAAATACTGGAGATTCTGGTCTCTTCCCCAAAAATACTTGACTAGGGAGCAATGGCGATCAACTGGACCAAAACCAAGATTCAGACAACAGTGGATCACATAGAGGTTGCAGCAAACAAGGTGTAACGGATATGAGTTTCACCAACCTCTGGGGGTTGAGCATAGAGGCTGATGGTAGCTGTGAGCCAGAGATTCAACAACAAATAGCAAATGCCTTAGACTTTATGAACAGCCTTATGGCACACAGCACCAAAGCAGAAACGTATAAGCACAATCCTGAAGATGATCGAAATAAGAAGACTAGATGTTTGGACACTTGTCATGGTGCAATAACAAGCAGTACCATGCTAGGGCATTCTAAGCCTTGATTTCTGGCCACCAAAAGAGCTGGGAGACTGTCGGATGACCAAGCCACATGTGGACCCTTATGGTGGTGGTGGATCTTCGTGCACTGAACTTTGGGCTACGCAGAGACTGGAGATGAGTCCAAAAATCCAGGGAATGGCAATGCTCTGGAAAGGGACATGTCACTGATGATTATGATGATAATAATTATGATGAATAGTAACAATGAATACCTGGCTTTGGGATCTTTAATGAGCAGACCTTCTAGCAGTGATCTTGCATTTTTGGACAGGTTCCTTGGAAACCTCACTTCCTCCATGAGGATCAGTTCAAAGAGAAGCTCTGGGTCACGATTATAGAAGGGCAGTCGGCCGATCATCATCTCATACAGTACGACCCCTATACCCCACCAGTCTACTGCCCGACCATAGTCGCTGTCCTCAAGCACCTAGCAACATAACAACATAACATGGATTTGATGTAAGTATAGTGTTTGCATACAGATGCATATAATATAGACTATGTATTTTTATTTGTATGCACACAAGTAGGCATATACAAATGGTACACATGGCATGATGGTCTATCCAGTATCATGCTTGTTGCATAATCCAATGATTGTGGTTCAAGCCTGCTTAATGGACTCTGTGTAATGACGATGGACAAACTGTTTGGGCCACCTTGTCTCTGTCACCACGCAGTAGAATATGGCAACAGCATGAGCTGGGAAGTAAATGGAAAATCATGAGATATAAAACTGGCCCTGTGTCCAGGACCTTGGAAGTCATCCACTGCCAGCCCAAGCGCCTAAGTGTAGCTCATCTGCTTGGTATTCCACCATAGAACATGGGAGCTTCACTAACTGAAATTCATCACCAACAATGAAGTCATTGTACACATTGTCTAGCTGAGCTCGTTAGGTAGCATAGGATCAGCAGACGTTATAGCAGTTGCACAATAGAAGTCTCTTGAGCAGACTCCTTGAGCTATTTCATGACTTAAAACAGAGATGTTCATTTTTCTTCATGCATGACAAACAGACAGAGCTGGTAATATTCAAGTAGAACAGACAACATGGTTTAAACATCAGAGCTGAACATACTGTACCACAGTGGAGTTGTTAGTGTTTCCTACCTCAGGTGCAAGGTACTCGGGAGTTCCACAGAATGTCTTAGTGCTTGCTCCGTAGTACATTTCCTCCTTGCACAAACCAAAGTCTGCGATTTTTATATGTCCATCCTTATCAAGAAGAAGGTTTTCCAACTGAAAGAGTCCACAAAACACACAAAAATTCAGTTTCAAAACACCAGGAGGATTACTTTGGAATGGGAACACCAGTTAGAACATATTTTAACGGAACAGTAGAGGAGCCTTTTTACAGATCTCTGATTGCTATTTTCCAGAGGTTCTTAAAGGTGCTGTACAAACATCAGATATATACTGCATACATCTATATACATACACATACACACATACCATACAAACATACATACATAAATACATACACCGTGATTCAATGAAAAGTAAGCCAAACTTTGTATTTAATATAAGTACTTATAACACGAAAACAGAATTTAATATTTTTTTGAAGAAACTCTCAGTAGTATTGTTTGATTATTTAATTTTTAAAAATGTTCAAAATGTCCTCCTTCTGCTTGCACGTAAGCCTGGAGGCGCTGGCGCCATTGGGCAACGTTTTCTTCAGTGCTCGATGACCTTCGTCTGCCACAACCAATGTCGCGGTCGACTGACCCTGTTACGCTAATTTTTCAAAGCAATTTATCTAATCCGCTTCTGGTCCAGTGTTTTTCGGGAAACTCTTGTAGAAATTGACAGCTGCTGTAATTCTTGGATTCCCTCAAACCTTTTATCATGTGTAAATCTTCTTTACTAAAAGGATTTTTTTCGGAAATTGTTAGTTTCTTGTTTATGTTTTCAATCGTATTATCGTCTGCTTTTTTGAGTAGGAAATATAAACCGAAAGTCATTAAAATGAAAAAGTAAGTATGTGCATATTTTTATTTTGAAAATATTATTAATAAAAATATAGTTCAAGTTTTAATATTTGTTTATAAAATTTGGCTTACTTTTTATTGAATCACCGTGTATATACATCACTGCATTTGTGGGCAGACATACTAGATGCTCTGGTTTAGGGGAAAGTATACATACGGGTGGGAAAATCTGTGGCAGTATATAAAGGTCCATTGGCCATGTGTTCAAGAGAGACTTAGTTGGACTTTTGTTTGGTAGTCGTGTTGGGTTGTTGTTAGAAGTCTCCTAACGTTGTGTCTCTGCATGGAGAACAGTTGTGCATTTTCGAACCAGACATGTTTGGTCTCATTGAAACTTGCTGGTTGTTCGGTAGTCTCATTATCTGCTGGGCTGACACTTGTAAAGGTATATTTTTCTCAACTGTACACACCACAACAAACTTCATTTTACCTTAAGCCACTCACTTTATTCTACTCCAGACAACAACTAGGCTAACAAAATACATAAATACATACCAGTACATATTTACATTCACACATCAATATATACTGTGTGTGTGTTTGAGTGTGCACGCTTTTGTGTGTGTGTGTGTGTGTGTGTGTGCGTGTGTATGCATGCGCACGTGTGTGTGTGTGAGTGCATATATATACACAGTAACACACGCAAACACACATAGACACATATTCCCCCACATACACACATACATTCTGAACGTTATAGCCGTCACCTTGAGATCCCTGTAAATGATGTTCTGTTCGTGAAGGTAAGCCAGCGCCAGAAGGATTTCCGCTCCATAGAATCGCGACCGGTCCTCTCCAAAGACACGTTCCTTTGACAGATGAACAAAGAGTTCTCCGCCATTGACATACTCCATGACGAAGCACAGCCGATCCGTCGTTTGAAAGGAATACTTCAAATGCTGAAACACACATATGGAAGCCAGTTTAACCTACGACCCCTAAAGCAGGAGAGACAAGACTACTTCAAATGCTTAACACACATATAAATGCCAATTTATCCACAATCCTAAGTGCACTCATTACATCATTCAGTTACTCATTCATTAAAAAGCATTTATATAGGGCCCCATCACAAAGTCCACGCAGAGACCCTCCCAGTCCAGCTCCACTGAAGTGTTGATGTACCGATAAGGTACATGTAGCATCTCTGGTCAGAAGGTCACGGAATCGATAGAGGGAAGAGGGAGGCCATTCATGCGTACGTGTCATTTTGAATTAATAAAAGAATATTATTAACATTATTGAAGTAGATGGACCATCCACTGTAGCACTGTTGAAGTGCATACAAAAGGAATATGTTAATCTTACATCATGATGCAAAGATTTTAGTTGCAGTCACAACTGAAACACAGACTAACAAAGCTCCCATAGAAAGAAATTCCTTCATTGGTCCCTAAATAGCAACATGGCCGAATGGCAGGTACATTCCAACGAAAAAATCGCCAGACCCACATCAAAATCTTAAATTTCACACACATTTATACAGTGCTTCTGAAAGAAATTTTTTAATTGCTCTCTAAATGGCAACAGAGGAACCAGTGTTTCCGTTAGAGTCTAAAAAGAGGTATTTACGCCCTGACCTAGAATTTTTGGACGTAGCTCATTTCTTTCGGCTATCACATCGAAAAATGTGGACGTTTTTTACAGGCGTAAAAACGGCCATTTGGGCGTTAACGGAAACACTGAGAGGAACGTGATCAAAATGGCCATAAAACGTATCAGTACATGCTCTAGGGAACAGGCATAGCTCTCGAGGGAGGCCATTCCAAATCCTAGGGCCAACCACACAGAATGCGTTGTGATAAGCAGTAGTTTTTCACATTTTTAACAGAGAAAGCTGCACAAATATTATCTAGCCGTGGCACCGTGGGAAGGGGGGTGGGGGGTGGGCCCGTTAGAGCATTGGATAACACACTGGCATAGAGAGCGAGAGGTTAGCCTAGTTGTTGTCTGGAGTAGAATAAAGTGAGTGGCTTAAGATAAAATGAAGTTTATTATGGTGTGTACAGTTGAGAAAAATATACATTTGCAAGTGTCAGTCCTGCAGGTGATGAAACTACTGAACAACCAGCAAGTTTCAATGAGACCAAATGTATTGCAGACTGTCTGTTCTGTTAGTAGTTAAGATTTATGTCTTCTGTCATTTGTGTTCTTGTGAATTGTTTCAATTGCATAACTGTACACTGTAACCGGTAGCGGTTTGTCAACCGGATTGTTTCAATAAAGAATATATTATACCCAGATCAGGTTCACAGCACCCTTGAGTGCCGTGGTACCCAGGTTGGGAAACACTGACCTAATGACTTCTATAGTGCTGTGAATGTAGTCAAACATCAATTGATGTTTGCTTTCTGTGAAACTTTAGTCATAATCAGAGAAGCCAGGTAACATCAGATATGTCAGAGATGTGTAACGTGATGAAATTAATAAGGCAATTAAGGGTCATGTAGGATGAGGTCAGTTAAGGTGTGGCAATATACATCATGATAATTATATTACTATTACTAGCTGCAATGTCAATTACTCATTCACCTCTCAGTCACCTCTCAAGTCACATGACTAACCGTTAGAAATGGATGCCGCGTTGTTTGCAGGACACGATTCTCCGTTAAGGTATGAACCACTTCTTCCTGAAAAACAAGGATAAGCTGACAACTTATGCTAAAGTGAGTAAAATTACCCTTAAGCCACCATTTAGGGCATCCCCACAGATGAGATGACAAATGCCGGCTGTTTAGCTTCATTGACATGATGCTGGCAGATGCAATTAAGAATATTAGCCCCTCAATCTGATCCTAACAAGCAGTCATACATACGGTATAAAATGCTGATTAAACACCATTTTCTGTTCTATTTATTTCTTTAAGTTAAAGCACTGTTAACACATACAATCAGTAAATTTGAATATGAGGTGTGGATGCATGTTTTCTTAAGACCAACATGGAGTTAAATAAATAGAAACTTAGCAAAAATGTGAGTCTTCACAAGTTGAATCTTTTGTGGTAGACAATTCCAAACACAAGGAGTGCAGCAGCTCACAGCACATGATCCTACAACTGTCCTGAAGCTATATTCTAAGAACAAGCCAGTATCACAAAAATGCAACAGCAAATACGTAGTTAGTTAGCAATGTATCATCATAATTAAAAATCACACATCTATAATTCTCCAGTTCTCTTATTTTTTGCTATACTAAAATTTCTTATTATTACTTAGCCTTTCTCACACCTTCACACATAGCATTTATTGCCTTTCATCTTTATAATCTACCGTCAAGCCATCTGCCACAAGCTTATTAACTGGGCCCCTAACCAGCGGGAGTCTATCCCTTCTAGCCTTTTGTTCCTAATGATATAATGTACTTTCATCTACAAGTGCAATCACTATAAACTTTATTTAGGTTAAACAAGTAGAATAATAAAAAATATTGTATAGCACATTAACTGATCTACTTGCTTATTGTTATGATTGTACTGTTCTGATTATGTAATGAACTGGTTCAATAAACTCGATTGATTGATTGATTGATTGATTGATATGATGGAGGCTCATATTCTTGGCCTCAAAGGTCAAGCATGTAATCTTAAACTTACTAAACATTCAAATCAACAGGAGCCAGTGAAGTTCATGCAGGTCATCTAATGCATTTGATGAAGTACAATAACCCCAGTGAGTTTTGAGCTACTGAAACTATATAGGAGTAGTTGTGTATTATTATTATTGTTGATTAACACTTTAACAACAAGCATGTACTAAAAGTGACTGGGAAACCAATGCAGCTTGTCATTAAAGACTTAAAGGACGGTACACCATCTAACACCACATTTTGCATAGTCTAATCCAGAACCAACAAGCGTACATGCAACTGTTTCAGCCAAATCATCAGTCAGAGAATGCCTGAGGTGACGATATGCTCTCAGGTGGTAGAAGAAACCTTTATACAGAATAATAGAAGATATATGTGTGAAGTCACAGTGAGTAATTTATCAATTGTGAGACCAAGAGTTTTAGTTTGATAATGGGATTTTGGTTACTGCAAGATCAACCGATGAAAGGGAAGAGAAAAACCGCATACGCTGGTGAGTTGTAAATAGAAATACCCCAGACATGAGTTGATTGCAAGGTCATTAAAGCAGAACTAAATGTGAAGAGAGGACAAGCAGCGTCCAGTTGAGCATTAGCTGAGAGATCTGTGGCAGAGAGACCAACACAGAGTTGAGAATCATCAGCATATTGCTGGGTCATTGTATTATGTACGCAAACATTTGACAACTAAAGTGAAAATAAAACCTGAAAAAGTAGAGGGCTAAGGGCTGAACGCTGAGGCGCAGCTCAACGATAAGCAACAGGATCAGAGTGAGATGAGTTTATTGTTACCTGTTGACAATGATCATCCAGATACAAGGCCATTCAGGGAAGATATTCAACTGCCCTCACTTGGCGAAGGCCAAAAATTATGAGCACTGCATGGCCATGGCTGCATTTAGCGGTTAGTTAAACAGACTGGTTTCACTGTATTTATCAGCATTATATCGACAAACTCAATTCACTGTGATAGCTGTGGTCCTATACAAGTTAATCCACTGAAGTTAAAGTAAGGCTCCCATGTCCCATAATGGAACTTAGGATGGATGTCCATTTCCTTCTCTCCAGCCTATCATCTGGGATAGGATGAATCCCACAATCCTGGACATTGGACCAGTGCATCAATTGCTTTCATCATCTCCAAACAAGTTTGCCATCAGCTGTGACATGTTTCCTTAATGGATTGCCTCAACAATGAATATTTTGTATTATGGCAGCATGGTCTACCAATAATATTGTACGAAAGCTTAACTTGTATAGTTGCCACAGCTACCACAGCAGAATGATTCTGCTGATTACAATGCTGGCAGAAGCAGCGAAGATCAATCCCTTAGCCTAAACCTGAGAAGAAGCCATGGCTAGCCAGGTCACCACCACTTTTGAAAGTGGTGCTGACACCGTGACAGTCACCACCACTTTTTGGCCCTGAGCTGAAATAGTTTTACGACATGACAGCATCATGCCCACGATTTACGAGTGACTCTTGCTTTACTCTATATCGGGGTCTCGGTGTTGTCAACATATCAACGGTTGTGAAGCAGAATGTAAACATGTACATTGTTATCTGCGAGTGGCCTTAAACTGGCCGACAAAACATGCTAAATGCGTATATGGGAAAAGGGAGGGAGTGATGAGAGAGAATAATAATAATAATAATAATAATAATACGACGATTTGTATTCCGCCATAGCACAGCCGAGGCCAAAGAAAAGAGCGCTGTACACGAGTTCAACAAATCAATCACAGTCATACGATTGTTTAAGGGAGGAAGAAGGAAAGAGAGAGTAAAGCGAGAGAGATTGTGGGGCAAAGTGACGTCCTTGTGGGTATAGTGTTCATTTTTCTTAGCGTCAGCATGTGGGGGCAGATGGCCGGACTTATCCCTGCCACCTGATCTTCCCAGTGATAGTACAGTCAGTGTACTCATTGACATCTAAATTTGCTAGAGGTACAACTAAAGCAGAAGACTTGAAACAGCTTTCTCCCTGGTGCAGATTTGAACCCCAACTTCAGGCCTGGCAGTCCAGCAAAGTAACCAAATAACCACCCTCAAAGAGCACCTTTGTAAAGGGTATTAATAACAATATTACGCATCCAGGGGCACGTGCTAGTCTAGTGGTTAGTGTGCTGAATTATAAGCAGAGAAGTCACATTTCAAATCTCCATCACGGAAGAAATTTATTTTGACGTTTCTGCTCCACCTCTGCTCCTTAGCCAACTCAGCTAGACTGAATACACTACTTACACTCTCAATGAGAAGATCAGGCGGCAACGGAGAAGACCGTCTACCCACCCTCATATGCCGAGGCTAAGCAAATGAAGTCGCTAACACTTCATACCCATGGCTGCCTCTCAGGCTAGCTTAAGGAGCTGCTTAAGATAACCCTGAGAGGCATTGTTGAAATATGAAGTGTTAGTGACTTTATTTTTCTTTTACTTGGCATATGTTGGCAGGTGGCCAGCCCTCTGAGTTGGCTAGGAAATGCAGGTGAAGCAGAAATCTCGCAACAAATTTTGTACCCTGGCAGGGATTTGAATCCCCGACCTCTCAGTTGACAATTCAGTAAACTAACCACATGACTAATTGTAAATAATTATACAGTTGAGTTGTTCTGTGATAATAGATTTTTCAGGTTGTGAATGGTTTGTATATGAGTGAAAGCTGTTCAGAACATAACTGGAATTAAATTGTTTTAATTTATCTGGTATAAACAGATATGGTTGAATCCTTAAAACAGCCAAGTGATCCATTATGGCCAACGTCTCTTTCTACTACCATGCCTTTTCTGGAACACCAAGCAACCTATACTAAATGTTTTGTACCTGATTATTGTCGTTGAGAATTTGCATAACAATTAATACCAATTAATAGCAGATAAACCGGACTTAAAGTGCCTCACGCTTCATCCTTCATCATGCAGAAACCTATGCAAAATCGCAGAGTTTAAGATCTTAATGCACTTGCGTAATTGTCATGTACGCTGTGCTACATCTTACCTTATCGATAAATGCACCCTACAATGGTCAAAAAAAATCTACCGTATTTTCGCGGATATAACACGCACGCGAATATAACACGCACACGAATATAACCCGCTACTTTTAGGGATTTGAGTAAAAATTGAATTATATATCACGCACCTGATTATAGCACGCATGCATTTACGTGCGTCCACCTACGAGGTAGGCCTAATAAACGAACGTGTGCGCTAGCGTTAATGTTAATTTCCTTATATAGCTTATTACTGGATATAGTCATAACTCATTCTATTATACGCAAATTAAAATCGTCTGTTTGATAAAATATTCCTTTTGTAAACAAAGTGAAGATTCTTGCAAAAAATGAACATTTAAAACCTGTAAGCGAAAATTACATTGTTCCTACTTCTTTACTGGTATCTTCACAAGGTTAGGTGTTTCCAGTTGGAAGATTATAGCGAATATACGCGAGGAATAATTTCCGAAATTCTCAAGAAATTAGAAGGCCAAACCTTGTTTAAGTGTCTGCTGATTTTAGTCATTTTGTCATTAAATCTTGTCCAAATGTTTTAAATTGGAAAATTAGTATTGAAGGTCAAGTCTCCTAAAATTATAAATAATATACATTACTAAAATCCGTTAAATTCAGTGTCAGAATCATCACTGGCAAACTTTGGACTTATAGTCCCATGGAAAGCAGTTCATTAATTTCTTCAGGTGTTGGTTCCACTTCTTTCTTTTGGTTCTCTGCCTTGCTAGGCAGGTTCGTACGTCCAATTTCGCCATTATCACGTTTTTGGTTCCACTTAGTTATAGATAAATTTTATAATTATTGACAAAAGAAACTATGAGGATAATCAAGATTTTATTTTGAAACGAATAATGTAGGTTCTATCACATATTTGTAATAGAAATTGAACACATTCAAAAATTTGTAATATATTGGACAGCTCATTTGATTGACGTAAAATATGCACACGAGGCTGTTGTTCATTAGATCTGTACTGCCATCCTGGAATTTAGTTGGAAACGTCATCCAACTATACGCAAGCCATAACTAAATTGCAACATATCAATATATGAGCGATTTCATTAAAATTCGTATTATTGGTCGATTATCAGATTTGTTTTATAGGCATGACGCCGTAGATTACAAGCCATACGTTTGCTAGTGCTTCTCAATAATGACTGCATACGCCTTACTTACAATGAGGACCTGCGGGGAAACAGTCTACCGGAACTACGGGGAAGCAGTCTACCGGCGGCAATGTGTTTACAAGTTAATAATGGCCGTTGATAGAGATCGAATATAGTTTTGAAAGCTTTAAATGACGCCAGTAGGTTACATATTTTGTCTAATAGAAGTTAAATTTAGATTTGTCTTGATTATATTGCGAATATCCCAATTAATGCTCTGAAATTCTCCATAAAATCACGATATAATCGAGTATCTACGGCAAAGGTCGGACTTCATGTCTCGTCGATTCGTCGCCGTCCATGCCTCCGTATTATCTGTAAAAACTTTTCATAGCAGTTTCTGACCATGACCTGAAAATAATCTGGTGCAAAATTTGGTTGTGTAAAATTTAATTTATATAACTCGCCCACGAATATATCACGCAAATAGGGTGCGTGGTTTGTAAAACTTTGTATACCCCGCGTGTTATATACGCTAAAATACGGTACATGGCATGGAGGGGCCGATAGCGCACTGGATAACACACTGGCATAGAGAGCGAGAGGTACCGAGATCGAGACCCGTAGGCAGACATGCTTTGTAGGCTGCTATTAGCAGGCTGTCTGTTCTGTTAGTAGTTAAGATTTATGTCTTCTGTCATTTGTGTTCTTGTGAATTGTTTCAATTGCATAACTGTACACTGTAGCCGGTTGCGGTTTGTTAACCGGATTGTTTCAATAAAGAATATTATTATTATTATTATTATTATTATTATTATGCCACCATAGCCAATCACTACATGCTCGCTTCCTCAGTTCCTGGTTAGTCTAGGACAGAGCTATAATCAACTATGGTCTGAAATAATAGTCATGGTCACACATAAAGCAATGTCTGGTTCATCTGGCCAAAAGATCTGGAATGTGATGTCTGTCGAATTCTATGCTTCAGAACTTTCTATTGACAGATTCAGGAAGAAACTGAAGGCTAACCTGTTGACATCATTCAACTAGGCCAAACTACTGTTAGCCCACTCGCAGTACATTTAGTTACGGTATATCGAAGAGGAAGAAAGACAACAGTACATTAAGCTAGCATGAGAAGCAACCATGGGTATGAAAGTGTTGGCGACTTCATACTCATTATAGCTGAGTTGGCTTTGGGGCACAAGTGGAGCAGAAATCTTGAAACACATTTCTGCCCTGCTGGGAATTTGAACCCAAACCCTCAGTTGACAGATCACCATGCTCGCCACTACGCTATCGCGCACACCCATTTAGTTATATTAACTTGTGCTTATACTAACAAAGATCATAACTGTGGAGAAGAGTTGGTGTGAAGTGCATCACGGCAACAAGGGTCAGTGTATGTGTGGAGGGTCCCACATATGCATGGTGGTGAGAAAGTAATGGCATTTGATTCTTAATAGTGATAGGCCAAGCCCGTGTGACAAAGATCTGTTTCTGCATTAGCTGTGAAAGGTCAAGTCTGTCTGACAAGCACCTGTGTGAACGTCAACAACTGATTTTGATGTTCAGGTCAACTACTTTGTTTATCAAACTTTTTGTTTTTACATAACAGACATTAAAACTTAGAGACTATGTGTCTTGTTTTGAGTTGTACTACACTATGACTAGGTAAATTGACACTGAGAGGCCCAATAAGCTACTTCAGCTTTATCAGTGCGCATGCGCAGCCAGTTTACTTTTACTTCCGGTGATAGTTCACCTTTCATAAACAAACTGAATGGTGCCGGTAGCGATGTTGCTATGATCTACTTTGACGCAAATATTAGAAGGTATTTGATTGCCACGAGTTCATGTTTAACTAGATGAAGTTGTCTTGTGGCATCTTTCTGTTATAAATTTCTTCAAATCATCTACATTCCATCGATTAAAGTCGTCCACTTTGAACGATTCGTCTAAGCTATCCGCCATGTTTCGCTTTGTTTATGAACGGGGAACATAGACATCTTACATTTAATATATGATGTCTATGGCGGGAACTATCACTTTTCCCGTCATGCCTTGCGGGAAAAATAAAGCTGAACTAGCTTATTGTTAAAGAACTTCTTCAAAGAGTCATCTTACAACAACAAGAAAAACGCCATTGCATTTAGAGGCTCTTTTTATCAGCATGTTGCGGACAACAACCTCTAACCCAGTTCTAGTTTCCTAGACCCTAAGAGATTTTTTTACCTCAGGCAAAAAATTACAAAAATAATAATAAAATGGTATCAATCATCCATACCAGGCCATAGATCGTTTGCTACAAGTTACAAGGCTGTCCTGCAGGTCCAAACTTTCACAGTGCAGCACAGAGGTTTTATTGTTGTTCGTCCATATTTCTAGCAACCATAACATGAGGTCTGTGGTCTTTCTTTCCATCTTTTGCAAGTTTGAAAATGATTTTGTTCAATCACAGTTTTGTGTTTTTAATTCAGGAATGCATCTGAGGCATCTCTCGTGGAGGCGCTACACGAATTCTTCACGATTACGATAACAGTTACAAAATAAGCTCTTACTTTGGCAATGATGACAGTTTTCTTTAGGATCTTGATGGCATACAACTGGCTCGTGACCTTTTCACGACACAGGATGACCTTTCCAAACGTACCTTTGCCAAGGACCTTGAGATACTCAAAGTCATCTAACGTCTGAAATTCAACGCAAACCATGATTACTTGACATGAGGCCCGGTGTGTTGTTTACTGCGATAAATTACATAACCACTTAACAATCTATATTCAGAATTTAATAATTTTTACACAAAACAGTTACTGATATCCTGACCTTACCTTACACAAGGGTAGACTGCTGCTGAAAGGAGAAATCAGTTATTACCATATTTCATTAGTGTGGCAATTATTACATTTTTATAATTCATAGCAGCGCTGGAAATACCCGGTAGGTATTGTTTTCTACAGCTAATGTTTCATGGAACAACAGCTTCGGCCTACGAGTGGCGATAGAATAAATCCTACGATCCTGGATATGGGACAGTGCATTGCTTGACTTTTCATTAAATTCTCAGCTGTCACTACTACCATGTTACACTGCTTAGTGACAGTGACAAGTGTGTACAAACAACTTCCCAAGGGTCATTACACAGGTCCATTCAGCAGGCTCAAACCCACCCCACAATCATTCATCTGCAGACCAAGTGCACTACCAAAAGGCCACAAGACAACATGTGCACAGGTGCAATCAGCCACAAGATCCTATAGCTTGATTGAAGTATCAAACTGTATCGTATCTGAACATTTATAAAGCGCCTCTTGCAATATGGACTATTCAGAGGCGCTTTCAGTATAGAAGCCCCAGGGAAAGAGAAACGTCTTCAGGGAACGAGCAGACGAGGAGGAGAACCCAGACAATAGTACTTTGAAGTTGGCTACAAACCACTTTTTTCTTCTTTGTTTCTCGTTCCAAGGTGCTATCGTCCATTGCCATGGGTCCCTCGACCATTTCTAGCGTCTTGGCGACCTGTTGGATTGCATGAATCCACTCCTCCCTAAACGAAGCACAACAAATTATCAATAAAACAATAATAACCAATTAATACGTAAATCCTTGCCTAAGGTAAGGTAATAATGCACAAGACATTGATCAGTAATGCCCTAACGATTATCCACAAATCTGGCTCTTCGTGACATCAATCATCATTTTGTCATAACTGCCATCAACATCATCGTCAGTTTCTGACACCAGCCAATTGGCGGTGACAAGTGCGAGTATAACACTTCCATTATTTTCCGTCACTGGTCACATCTAATGCTCTCCTAATGTTTAACGTGAATCATCTTATGCATTTGTTTACATTGCCTATCCAGCAAACTCTTCGTTTTCCTTTGTTTCGCTTTCTTTCTGATCTAGTATGTAGTGCACTGTGTGGGATTCAGTTAACAGGCATTCTTTTCAATTGAACAAACCATCAGAGTTGTCGCTCAATGACTTCATCCAGCGACTTGTTTGCATATTGTTTTATTTTCATCATATCTACAGAGATATCTTCTAGATTTTAGACCAGCTTTGCAGACAGGCATTTAAGTGCTATCGACTTAAGTCGATGTAAGTCTGGCACATTATTGGATGCATAGTGACACTATAAAAGTTCTATTAGATTTGTGGATTACCGTTCAGCTGGGGTGTCAACGTAGAACATTCTTTCGACAACCGTTGTCCATTGGAGTCCACGAATCACGAAAGTATTCAACTTCGGTTTTTCCAACTTCATCAATTGGCATTCTGCCAACAAAATTTCATAATACTACAACTACTACTACAACACGCACATATGTGGTGCATTTAGTTATAATAACTTGCACTTAATAAATCTTCATACATTAATAATAATAATAATCAAATATAATAAACGTGCTGTCTTGAAGTCACTCATTCATGAAGGCAACATTTATGTTACGCTAAACTTTTCATGACCATTCGCTAGGGGGTGACAAGAAAATCTTACACCAACGACACAACTCCTGCAAAGCCGGACAAGTACCAGACACATTCGTTAGGGAGCGACAATAAATTTTACATAATGGACACGAATTCGTTGCAGCTGGTTGGTACGGCCACATGCGCTAGAGGGCAGTGGCTAAAGTGGTTTGGGTGAACAGTGGGAACTCCGAAGAAGAGTTTTGTTGGAATGCTTATGCAACCAGGGTTCCATTGTAAAGTGAGCAGTGGGAACGTAAGCAAAGAATTTCGAGAGCAGTGGGAACGCCATTCCCACGTGTTCCCACCCACTTTAAACGCTGTTAGGGGCAACAATATATTATTTTCAAATTTCTTTTCAACCATCTTAGCATGGCTACATGCATCAATTTTCAAATTCTTCTTCAGCTGTCTTAGCACGGGCAATAATCTCTAAACCAGGTCACAACGTCTGGACCTTTTCTTCATTGTAAATAGTTCTATGTACCATAACTGAAAGTGAAAATTTTACAGCTGCATTATGAAAGTAAATCCTGTATGACTTGGGATTGGATCACTCCTTTTTATTATGCTTTTGACAATCTTCTCACTAATTGCAAGATTCTTATTGAATGGACACACTTTTGATTGCAAATTTAGCTTTTTCTTTTCTTCCTGAGTATATGAAATCCTCATTGAAGGAATTTACCCATCTTAGGATGGGCAAACATCTAGTAGTAGTAGTAGTAGTAATAATAATAAAACTAATAATAAAAATAATATTATTAATAAAAATAACAATAATACAAATAATAATAATAATAATAATAATAATAATAATAATAATAATAATAATAATAATAATACACGCAATGTATAATAATAATAATAATCGGATGAACATAGCCAGTCAAGATATCATTAACAGTTGCCAGACAATTTTTCTCCACATGGGTAAAAACAAACAATAACAACAGGTATCTTATAAACATTCGAATACTTTGCCCAGTCTTACATTACCTGAGACAAGCATACCTTACATAAAGAGCAGGAAAGAGACCAGTTAACCTTTGACTGTGAAGTTGTTAAGAGGTTCTTGTAGATCATTTCCTGGTTTCGTTTTGTATCCGAGAAAGCTGCCGTCCTGTCGAAGGATGAAGTATCGTCGCCTCCAGTTCTTTATGTGCTCACCTGGAAAGTGTTACCACCACAGGTAAGGTTAGATAAAGTAGGGCAACATAATTGTACATTAACAGTCTGCCTTTGTGCAATTCAAACAGTAATGTTTCACTCACTACACAAGCAGATAATAATAATAATAATAATTCTTCCTTTATTGAAACAATCCGGTTGACACATCGCAACCGGTACAGTTTACAATTATGCAATTGAAACAATTCACAAGAACACAAATGACAGAAGACATAAATCTTAACTACTAACAGAACAGACAGCCTGCAATACATGGCGCTAATAGCAGCCTACAAAGCATATCCGCCCTACGGGACTTGAACTCGGTACCTCTCGCTCTCTACGCCAGATGTTATCCAATGTGCTATCGGGACCCCCCATGCAAGGGTTAGATTAGATTAGATTAGATTATACATAAGATTCATTGCAAAGCAATGTGACTGATAAAACAGCAGAGAAGAATCTTTATAAGGAATTAAAGTTAACATTATTCCTTTAATTAAAGATTACACCAGAACAGATCAGATTAAATACACCACACTTGATTAGATAACATTTTCCATTTGAATACGTGTTCCTTTTCCAGAGCCAGTCTTCTTAACATTCTCTGATAACATTCCAGACTGAATAATACCAATTAATATTAACACCACACCAATCAGACTTACCGGTAAATAGGTTGGATAAAGTGAGATAAAGTAATAAGTAAAAGGTCCCGTGTTTCACTGTGGAACATAGAGGAGGAGCTTCCTTCCTTCTCTTCAGCTGGCAGTATATAAGTTCCAAGGACCTTGACATGAATCCCAAGCAGACCCTTAGCCAGAAATAAAGAATAGGTGTCCAAAAGCCACGACTGTACGAGTCTGAATGCCCCAACCCTACACTGAATGACCTTAGAAGGGTTTTGATCACATTTATGCCCGTCCAAAATACTTTCCACCCATCAAAAGGACAGGTGGACAGATGGCTAAAGGTCTGGTCCCAAGTTTCTTGACATAGTCCCAAGGCCAATGACATGAGTCTCAAGTCCCTTGACACGAGCCCCAAGGTCCTTGACATGAGTCAATCTCACGGTCCTTGACACGAGTCCCAAGTCTCTTGATACGAGTCCCAAGGTCCTTGCAATGAGTCCCAAGGTCCAAGGTCCATGACATGAGTCTCATGGTCCTTGACATAAGGCCAGTGTACAACAGGACTTCCAGGGTCATTGCACAGAGTCTGCTCAGTAGGCTTGAACCTTCGACCATTGGATTATGGACCAAGTGCATTGCCAAATAGACCACCCCATTCACAAATACTATCAACTGAGATTTCATTTGATTATTCCACTGAATAATTTCAGA
The DNA here is from genome assembly GCA_020284085.1 of Aporrectodea caliginosa. Lineage (NCBI taxonomy): Eukaryota > Metazoa > Annelida > Clitellata > Crassiclitellata > Lumbricidae > Aporrectodea > Aporrectodea caliginosa. The sequence continues at coordinate 298,448 of JACEVL010000900.1, forward strand.
GCATATTTTCTTGAAAACATTCTATATATATTGAATCACAAATTAGATGAGGTTAGATTAAGTGAGGTTCCTAGGTTAGGTTAGGTCAGATGAGTCAGTTGACTACTTGCCCCTTTTCCAGAGCCACCCTTCTTTGATGATGGTTGTTCCTGACTGGGGAGAACAAAGGCAGTCCATCGATTCATCCATTTCCAACTGCCTTGCAAATCAGATGCCTTCAAATACCAACCAAACATACAGGTAAAGAGAAGGCAACGGCTAAATGCAATTTAAGTAATGCTAAAGATAAACGTAATGCTAAAGGTAAAGGTAATGCTAAAGATAAAGGTAATGCTAAAGGTAAGGATAATGCTAAAAGTAAAGGTATACTAAAGGTAAAGATAATGCCAAAGGTAAAGGTAATGCAAAATAAAGGTAATGCTAAAGGAAAAGTAAATGCGAAATGTAAAGGTAATGCTAAAAGTAAAGGCAACACTAAAGACAAAGTTTAACGAGAAATATAATCTATCAAACAACTGTGACAGAAAACTTTTACTGGAGTTAAGCTTGCAAGTACAGTACTGAGAAACTCAGTTATTGAAATAATAGTTAAAAACAGAAGAAGAGCAGTCCCATAACCTAGCCCTAAGGCAGCCATGGGTATGAAGTGTTAGCGACTTCATTTTCTTAGCCTCGGCATATGAGGGCGGGTGGCCAATCCTCTCCCTCCCGTCTCAACTTCCCACTGACAGTGTACAGCCAGTGTACTCACTATAGCTGACTTGGCTAGGAATGCTGGTGAAACAGAAGTACACTACAAATTCAGTTTCTGTATTTTAAATAAGTATAACTTACAACTACTTTTTAAAAGAAGTTAACTATTTTTAACTACTTAAAAAATAGTTTAACTACTAGTTTTCACATGTAAAGGTAAACACACAGGTTATTCTATATAACAACCTATAACCATAACCATAACTACATGAGGCCGAGACTGCATGACTGAATTATCCCTAGGGCGGACAGCCTAACGAGGAAAATGTTTATGACAAGGATGCTTTATCTTGTTTAAATGTCACGTAAACCAAAGTGCGGTATAAGCAGTTGGTCGTAATAAAAAATATACTTACTTACTTACTTACTGTTAATGACACCTTATAATATTTTCATTTATTGAAACAATCCGGTTGACAAACCGCAACCGGTTACAGTGTACAATTATGCAATTCTAACAATTCACACGAACACAATTAAATGACAGAAGACATAAATCTTAACTACTAACAGAACAGACAGCCTGCAATACACGGCGCTAATAGCAGCCTACAAAGCATGTCCGCCCTACGGGACTCGAACTCGGTACCTCTCGCTCTCTATGCCAGTGCGCTATCGGGCCCCCTTGAATTTATGAGGTGAGATCATTCACCACCACCCCCCCCTTTGAATGGGCACATCTCATTTAACATTAACTACAGTAATTACTACCTTTCACTGGCCATATGCCTCATAATACAACCGATCTCCTTATACAGGTTGGAATGTTGGACAACGCAAAATGGAAGATGAGAAAAGAATTCTTATAGCAGAAATGAGCTGGCTGTGGAAGATCGCAGAGATTTCAAGACTACAGAAAATAAGAAACGATTATATGTCAGTGAAGCTTACTTAACGACTGTGCCAAGTCTCAACTTGCTGCTAATTAGTTGAGTAAAATTTCTTATATTCCTCCACTATTAGGTATTCAAAGAACTCTGCTACACAGTCATTCAATGAAGACTCCAATGGTTTGGACATGGCAGAGAGAATGTCAGCTGACAGAATCCCATACAATCCACTACATGCAAGATTCTAAAGGAAACATAGACAAAGGCAAACCCAGACTATGCTGGATATAATAACAATATAAATGAGGACATAACATCATTTGGACTGCACTAAGGTGAGTAATGGACTTGAGAAATGACCGCGGACAATGGAGATCATTTATTCGTGCCCATCCCTGCCAAATGGCTGGGATCAGGAAGTAATGATGATGATGCCTCATAACAACCAATTCGGTCACGAACTCAGAATATTAGTGACTCAAATGTTCTGCTACTCTGCGACCATGTTCTAGACAGTACCTTAGCTGTAGAACACAGTGAACATGGTTTATTGCCAAACAACAATGAGTGCTTCAGTTGTGATAATAGCTTCACACATTACCTTTAATAGCAAAGCAGCATTAAGACCACTAGGAAAATCCTGAAAAACTCTAAACTTGGGGCTGGACTCAGAAAGTACACTCTGGAAACCCAAGCTTAAAAACTGGGTCAACGAGCTGAACCAAGCAAACAGCAAACTGATTCCTACCAAAAACAGCTAATGACTATGCACTCTGCGCCATCTAGACCTCCCCCAAATTCTCTCCCTCCGCTCCACTGCACTCCCCTTCTCAAAATACCAGTAACCAGCTGGAGACAATAATGCCAGACAACACCATCAGGATGTGTATATCGGAAGATAAACTGTTCTGTACAGTGGCAACTGTCAGTCTCTAATTTGATGCGCAATCAATGGACTTCTGAAAATCGGACCAAACCTAAAACTCTAACCAAAAACTGGTGGACAAAAATCTACATGATGTTGTCGCATTACTCGGGCAATGAACTGCAGATCACAAGCTTAGAAAACATACGCACAGTTGACACTTTAATGCATAAGTCAACCGAGCCATGACTTAAGGCCCCACGTTTTGAGGGCCCCAACTATCAAGAAAAATTTCAGCAAATTGCACCAAGGTCCTAATTGACAAACTGACAATGGTAAATGCATATATTTATTATTTAGCTAATATTTCGTACTGTTCGAACTTTGTGTTCACAGACGCGTACTTTTGCTTGGCTTTGGGGTTACGGCCCCGGATATCTTAACCCATCTATTGGCTAAGGGCCCTCCGCAAGTCTTAAACCGGCCATGACGATTAGTGTGTACTAAAAGCGACTGGAAAAACAATGCAGCTCGTCATTAAAGTGTTAAGGATTTTAATAATGTCATAAAACAATATTAAATTAAGAAGAGTAAGCCCTAATCGCAACAGGCAACCAAGTACCAACCACAAACCACCTCACAGAGACAACCATAGGTAACAAATGTTAAGGAGTACATTTTCATAGCCTTGGCACATAAAGGCGGCTGTCTAATATTGCCACAGTCTGCTTCCTCAGCCAGTTGATCTTGCCACTGCTTGTATGGTCAGTGTACAATGTCTTAGCCAAGTTTGCACTAGTGGAGTAGACAACTTGACATATCTCCATCTTTCTGAGAATTTGAGAATTTGAAACTTGACTTGTGGGCTGGTGGTTCAGCACACTAACCAGTGTAACGGAGTGTACATTAGTTCAGTGGTTAGTAACCACTGGACTAATGTATACTCCATTACACGACATCAGACACCTCATTAACTTCTGCCTTTGCAACTATTTCCATGTATGCTCCATGGTCCATTTAATGCATTTGAAAAAGGTGACGCAACACCAGCAGTGTCGTGAATATGACAACAAGAAAGGTTGAAGAAACGTGGAACAAAGAGGATTTCCCCGTAACGGAATGAATTAGCGCTCAATTGTTGTTGCCCCAACAACAATTGGGCACTGCTGATATTATTGTGACACTGACAGAAACTCCATATGTTAAAAAAGCTTGTGCCAATTGGCCTAAATAAAACTGACGCAGTTGTGCCGCAGTACCTAACAAAATGCATTCAAAAGTGGGTCTCATTTTGTGCACAGCTACTGTCTGTAAGACATCCATTGATTGATCTACATTGGGAAGATAAATCCTTCTGGGCCTGTTCTGCTTTAAATACAAGACGAGAAGCAGGATATGTTCAAAGGTTTTCAGGTGTAGGAAAGCACCAGTTTAATTTGACAGAGAACTTAGCACTTCAAGACTCCAAAGAAATGTCTGCACTGTGAGATTCTAATTATAATATCAGTACTCTTAGACTATGATGTAACCACAGCCCTTCAGAAATTCTCATAAAATGTCAACTTCCAACTTCCAAGACAATAATTTCATGTCAACCTCCAAGACTTTAACTTGACGTTGACATTTTAATCAATCTTTAATGTCAACCTCCATATATGTACATGTCTCAATTTCGTAACAACACTCACAAGTATGGAAGTCAAAATGTTAGTACCCGATATACCTCACCACACATACATTGTAAGCGGGTACCCGAATGACCCACTGGGAAATACCTCCATCTCCACACTGATAAATACCTTAACAAAAACAGTAAACAATTCTGCACTGAATGCACTATTTTCGGCTCGTGGCTCACCAGTCAGTAATTGCTATTATACACTAGATTAAATGCAACCAACAGATCATTAATAATCAATGCATATTGTCGTTCAAACAGCTAAAACATTACCTGTGCTGATACTATTAAACAGTCAAATACAATATAACATCAAATTCTGAGTTATTGCTAAACATTACTTTTATTGAACAAGCCAATGAGATCTTGTTTACAAATATCAAAAATATAACAGTGGGTACATAATTTTGAGCAGGAAATTAAACACTGGTCCAAAGGGCGTCAAGTTATTATATGCACTTAGGCCTACTTCAAAGTTAGTCATCATTGTTTATTCCAAAGTCTCATAACTGGGAGCAGCTGCAAAAGAAATCAGTCACACATCTGTACACCACCATCTGACAGTCACCCACCGCCTATACTGGGATATCTCTTCAGCCCATCAGTGCAAACACTGCTGGCCAATTTGTGTTGATTAGGCTACTAGAGACTAAGAAAAGTCCTTATTCTTAATTCTTCACCCACTGGTACGGGTAACTGCAGCCGGCAAAGGACCCGCACCCTACAGGCCACGACCTCACAGGCAACAGTCCACAGCCCATAGTTCATGACTAAGCTAGCTGCTTAAATCATCATGTTTCTTTGGTCACATGTTGGGTACTGTATTTGGAAACTGAATGCATGCCCTGTTGACAGACCAATTCACAAACTTTATTTAGCCTTTCTAAGACTAAAGTTGTAATAAGTAAGTAAGTAATCTTTATTAGCACGAGACAAATGCTCATACTTTACAGCAACTATGCATACAGTGGCGAAAAGTAGCACTACAGCACAATATTCAGAGAACATAAGTAAAACGAAAACCGATGCAATATTATAAACAGTTAGAGAATGTCTGATTTATACATAATGCAATGTAATGTACTGCAAAGAAGACAATTTATACAGAGAAATTTAAGTGTACAGCAGTTTCAAGGCCACATTACTAAGTCGTGAGCAACAGTCTCAAGTTGCACAAACTGAAAAGTCTTCATGAGATCTGGAAAACAAAGAAGAAACTCTGCATGCTGAATCTCAACTGGAAGACAATCATGGTCCTATACTAGGACCTGTCGCAATGAAAACACCATAACATAAGTCTACGTTGCTGGTTGATTAGCACTGAGCAAGAAATTAGAGTGAGGTAGCACTTGATGCATAAACAAAACAAAACAAAACTGGATGTCTGTGGATGTGTGCCTGTCTATAGATGTATATGTTAGGGACCTGCGAATTAAAATTTTTCACTCGATTCGAATCTCGAATCGAATCGGGGTAAAGGTTCGAATTCGAATCTCGAATCGAATCAGCAGGTACTAGTTTCATATTCATATAGTGTGTCCTTGATAGCACAGGTGTACCACAGTAACACAGTTATCAATAATTATATCAATGTAGGCAAGATAACTTTTCTGCAAGTAAAAATTAATGGGAACTAAAAAATTAAGTCAATTAACAAAATTAAAAAACACAAATAATCTAAAAAATATTAAAATTAATTATACTGCTATGTTCTGATTCCATGTTCATTAATTAAAGTCATGCATTTTAGTGCCTAACTCACATGTTTACGATTCATGAAACCGCTTAATAATATAAAATGTCAGAATAACAAATCTTTATTATGTCGTGCCCAAATCAAAGTTTCTTCATTTGTTTTAGAAGAATTAAAGCGTAACTTCATAAGCCTGTTATTATTTGTCTTCCGACTGAATTAAGTCTCTCTGACAAACAGTTTGTGGCTTGAATAACAAGTAAATCATGTGCAGCTCTTGACAACAGTGGAATCATCCTTTTGTTCTCCTACCAAAAATGTATCCAGTTGCACTTCTAACCCTGTGCCAGCTAGATGTCAGCTTGTTGGCCATTGTGGCAGTCGCAGCCGCTGACGAGTTAAATGTCGTCACGTACCGCATTGCACACAGCAATTCAACAATCAATCCACGCATAATAAACAGTCAAACAATTAGCTTATAACAAAGTGTGTCAAGGGTCATGATTCAAAAATGTTTTGAATCAAGACGTCATTTTCAAATCGAATCGAACACTGCTGTTCAATCTGTTTTCAAATTGAATATCAAAGCTTTGCAGCTCCCTAGCACATGTCTGTGGAAAATTACGAAAGCACCTTTTAAGCAGCTCAAAAAAGCTCTGCTTGTGCCAAACTGAATGATGTTAAAGTCATTAAGACTTCAGTGAAAGGTAAAGTCATCAAAGTCATAAAAAACAATAAATAGAACTCTTGGTTAATAGCTAACGTTGAGTCAGCCTGTTCACTGATTCAGGACATTACCTTGAAAGTTTTGCGATCTTATGCATAGGCCTAATCACTCCAAAGTCCCTTTCTTCCTCACCAGGGGCATAGCCAGGAAAAAATTTCGGAGCGGGTTTTAAGTTTTCGGTGTGGGGGTGGGTTTCCATTGGAAATGGTCGTATTTTTCTCTATTTATAGTTTAAAAAAATAGTAATGCATTTATTTGGGGGTTTTAAACCCGTAAAACCATCCCTAAATACGCCCATGTTCCTCACTTACTTTCAATACCTTGCCACCAATTTCATATGAAAGCTGTTTCCCACTCCTCCCTTCGATATGTAAACTCTTTCTTGTGTGTTTTTATAATGCAATTGCATTTTACAGGCAGTGCATTGAGCCATGTAGTTGCATTCAAGACCCAATCAACTTGCAAGACAAAGTAATTTTGCCAGAATCTGATTTCCAAAAGGCAATTTACCAGAGGCGGGGCAACAGAAAGTCTGTACCCAATGTGCAACGGATGAATCTAGAGGAGGCAATTAACCATCCATAATCTTAGTAGACTTTAAAAACAGAGGACCAAAGGACAGAACAAGAATGGACTAAAGTTGGCAAGCAAGAAAACACTACGTGTACAATGGAAAACAACTTAACCTACTCTAATCTAATGACGTCTATACTGCCATTAGCATAATGAGCTATAGCAGGAGCTGCAACGTCTCCTACGGCTACAGAATCTTAACAAATATTTAATAAAAAGCACAACAAAACTTTCCACTCCCTAGTGGCCACCATCAAAATCTCCGCCTAAAGGTATCGGGTTCTAAACCGGGTTTTAGCAGCTGTTGTATCTCGAAACTAAGTTCTTTTCAACTGCAACACGCAGAAGTGTCTTTAAAACTACATTTAATAAAATAGCAAAATAATGATAATAAAATCATGGTTGTCAACACAGAAAAACATTATGAACACCTCGCAACAGTCCGGAATATATAATATGGCGCCACGATATGAAATGTTTGGTCAAACGAGACAGACGCGTTACGGTAATTTTTCAACAAATTAATCATCAAATAAGGCATCGACGATTCGGAAAAACTCACAGAATAGATTGAAGATGGCGAAAAGACCGAGAACCGGAATTATATGTATGATAAAGTATTGATCTATTGATCATTTAAGCAGAAAAACAACTCAAGATGCGAAAAACATCAACAAACCTTGAGACGATCCTTGTTTACATCGTCTAGTCCCCGGAGGAGACAGCCGCACGGGATGCAAGCATATTTATACTAGTGGCGGTTTTTTTGTTAAATTGTCACTCTCTTACGCATCATTTGTACACGGCCATTTCGAATGAACGACAGATTAAAATTAGCGTTCATTTGTTGAGTTTTTAAATTGTGGCTTTGTATTCATCTTCGTAAATGTTGAAATACAAGAGCTCCGTTTTAGACATTGCTATATTAATTCGTATTTGTTCACCTTGCACTATGACTAAGAATATAGCAATACGCGCTCCCGTGCAAGACCTGTCTTGTTAAAGTGCGCTAAAAATTTCATTTGTGTTGTATCTAAAAATAATAAATGGTTATGGTTTGCGGTGTTGCGACAGTAACAGCAAACGGTTAGCTTTTTACCGCAATCGGTGAGATTTATGCTAGTTCGCTCTCTTCGCCGCTGATTGGCTATCTGCATGCGGATGCATATTTAAAACAGATTTCTTTAGCGCTACTCCACTTGCATTTACTGACCCATTTGTCTGCACTAAGAAAAACTAGGACATGCCTGCCTTTACCTTACAAGGATGCGGAACATCTTACATTGAAGGCTATGATCACATAGGCCTATGTTACTATTTTCTGTAACTAACAGTTTTATTAGCATTTGGCTTGGCAAAATTTTGTGTAAATTGATTTTCACGGCTCTTGGATCAGCCAATTACGATTGGGCAGAATAGTAATTAATAAGGTGAAGTGCATTGTGGGCTTGGTCAACCTGCATTGTACCTTGAACTGACCTTGGCTGAAGTTCACCTGCTATTCCGTAACATAAAGTCACAAACACTTGCTGGCAAAAACAAGTTTACACATTGCTTGCAGGATTAAACAAAGACAGTTTCGATCGCTTGTTGAGCCATAAATCCGTAAAACTTACTGCATGTTACGGTTTCTTACCGTATTTATTTTAAATCAATCCACGCAGAGCATTTTATAGGCCTGTGTACTATGTAGGGCTATAAGCCTGCTGCTTTTCAAATATTAAAATCAATAAAAAAAATTGATTTACAATGAGTGCCTAGCCTATCTATCTAGCATGCTGTTATCACCAAGTTATTTTATCGAGGGCACTCTTCTAACGTTGCCTTCCACTTTACTTATCCTTCACTATTATATAGCCTAAATATTAATTCTGCAGAAAATGAAGGCGCCTTAATTTGTCTTCTATTATAGGCCTAGTGCGCGTTAGAATGATTTTGAAAATCTGTGCGAATGTGATGTAGGCCTAAAGATAAAATCTCCGAAATATCTCTGCGCCATCGAAAATCTGTCAGGTAAACCTTGTTCATAGGCCTACTCAGGCCATAGCGGCATAGCCTATACATGCTATAGGCTCTATAGGCCCTATATAAAATCAAGCCCGCAATAGTTAGGCGTATAGGCCTAGGTCTATGTTGTTTTGTCGGGTTCGGTGCCAGATCAGGGCCGATCGAGGGATTATGGGCGTCTTGCAGAGTTTTTATTAGTGGGGCAACAAGTTTTGAATTGTTGGCACGGGGGACTTAAACAAGGGTGCCGAAAGCAACCCATTAGGCCTACGTCATCCTCAGCGGTCGCTTCCGTGATTAGGGGGTCTGACGTGGATCCAAACAGCCGCCAGCGCTGTTAGAAGCAATTGACATGATATGGAGCCTGTTTTGTTGCGTTCTGGCGGTTCTGGGATCCGTTTTCAACCATAGGCTAGGCCTAACTGAACGTTTATTTGAAGCATAAAACAGTTAAAAGTTCCAATGTTTTTATATAGGCCCTATTTTTAATTTTTCAGGTTATCTTGACAAGTTCGGATAGAAAATTAAATCTGTGGAAAACTATTATGATAGGCTAAGTAGGCCTACATTTTTTAAATATGTGCAAAATCCAGAGGCAAACACCCCCCTCCCCCCTCCGCGGAGGCCTATGGAGGTGATCCTGTTTAAAATCATTGGTCATGGCGGTATGGGCGTACGTTACGAGTTCAACCCCCATATAAATTGCCAAAAAAGTTTATACGCAAATTTATACAAGAAACTTAACTTTTCAAAACTGACCCGTAGCCTATAGGCCTACTCGATCTGCGACCATGTAGGCCTATTTTATGTGCTCCGGCCCTGAAATTTAATGAATTGATCGGGTGAGATCCTGCGCCACCGCTGCCCATCTGAATATAATTATAGGCATCACGCCAAGTCAGGTCCCCTTTTACGGACCGTGCTAGCCCGAGATTTGAATCCCTCAAACAGGACAGCATGGGAAGCGAACCGCTATCCGCAAGCACCCTAATAGGCCTACAGAGGAGTATGGAAAGCAGCCTACGTGCGCTCTAGCCAATGTATTTACCTGGGCCAGTGATACTGCTCAAATGGAAATTTTATAGGCCTAATTGTCTGAAAAATAAATGACAACCTTGAAGTAATTGAGGAACTTCTTCGACTTTCGATGCATGCAATAACCAATGATTCTTTAAATATGTCGAATTTAGGCTATGCTTACAGTAACTGTTAGTTTGATTATGATTATTTCGCACACTTCTCAGTCTCCACTTTGTCAACTGCTTTACAGCTAATGATAGAACAAAATGTAGTCGACGAGGATGGGATTCGAACCCACGCGGGGAGACCCCAATGGATTAGCAGTCCATCGCCTTAACCACTCGGCCACCTCGTCTCACGTTGAAGTCGCACTATACCCTCTCTTATATATAAATCAGAATTACTGTTAAAACCTAATCGGCATTATTAATTTAAAGAGGTTTTTAAGTAATTCTACAGCGCCAGATTATAATTTTCCGAAAATAATTAAATGATAATGGTTATATTTATGCAATAAACCGCGAGTTGGCTGCTACAGCTGTATTCGTGCATTCATTGTAATTTATAATTATGCCTATAAAGCTGATGACACTAGCAGACACTCAGCGACAGTAGCTGTTGAAATTCGCTATAACTTTTTGACAATTATTATTTACTGTTGTATAGGGGGATAAGTAGGTAAACAAATATAAATACTGTTTTTTTAAATTATTGTGTATGTCACTTAGCAATAATTTTAGTAACGCACCTGGCGAATAAATCTGACAAAAGTTAATTCGACTCCTGTAAAAAATTTAACTTATGATCATCCGTTCATAGGCCTACTGATTTGTAATCATCCTGCGTGCTTGTCAGTTTGATATTAAACGAAGATTATTATTAAATGATTTCGTAGCAGGTGTATTATAATATTATAGCCATACTTACAACTTACAAGCAACCAGCGTTACCACTCTAAATTTTCGAAAAGAACATAGGTTATAACTTTAAAAAACATAGAAAAACATAGACACGTTTTAAAAGGAATACGTGTGGAATTAGTAAAATTAGTAATAGTTGGTTTTCTAAGTGTAGAATTGTTCAAATTGGGAGTACAAGCAAAAGAAAGACATTTTTAGAATCAGGAAACAAAGCTGATGATAACCTGATATACTAACATCCTGAGAAATTAAAAAAAATTTATTCGACTTTTGCTGCTCAAAATCCTATAGGGGCCTATAGGTCTACATTGAATTCCGTATCTTCAAATTTTCTGAAACCCTGTGCGTATTTTAACTGAGGCGGTTCAGAGCCATATCAGACGATCGGTCTCTTCCTCTGTCTTTACCACCATAGTACATGCGTTTGTCTGTTCCAGACTATACTACTGCAACTCACTTCTTATGGGTCTCCCGAAACAACGTCTTTCCCCCTTCAATCGGTCTGAAATGCTTCAGCAAGGCTTGTATCCCGACTCCCTTGCTTTGCGCATAGCTCTACCAGTGGCGGCGTCAGGAGGGGATAGGGGGGGGCTAAGCCCCCCTAACTGCGGCTCAGCCCCAAAAAGTGGGAAATCACTGCAAATCACAGGGAGGAAAGGACAAAAGGGAAGGGCTTGGAGCTTTAGCCCCTCCCAAACCTGAAATCCTGGCACCTCCACTGAGCTCTACAGATATGCTTGAAGTCTTGCACTGGCTTCCTATCACCGCATGCATCCATTATAAGATCCTCTTTCTAGTCTCCAAAGCGCAGCTGAGCAATGCCCCGAAATATCTTGCCGACTATATATGCGAAAGCCGTTATTTGCAACCTCATCTCGTTCCTTGTGCTCTGCTGATTAGCTTAATCTTTTTGTTCCTAGGACTAGGACTGTCTTAAATCAACACCGGGCATTTGCTGTGGTTGGTCCCTCTACTTGGAATGACCTTCTGCTACAGGACCTACTATCCTCCCCCCTGTAAGCTGGAAGCAAACCCCCCTTACTCAAATTTTGCAAAATGGGAGTTTAGGGTGTCTGGGGATGGAGTCCCCCTAAAAGCTTATGCTTTTTGCATACATTGACAGTGTTTTGTGCCATTTTTCATAATCTAAAATACAAGTTAAAATTGATTAAAAGTATTTTCTAGCGTTTAGCAGACAAAAAGTGGTATGGCAAAAAATATGTTGTCCCCATACCACCGTAAAAGTATACACACGTTACAAACCGTATAAAATAATAGGCCTACCATTAATACCATAATACATAAACTTTACAGTCCAGAGACTCGATTACAGTCGACAGCTGATACATTGCAACAGTTGATAGTTGAGTCAGCACTGTGAGTTGTACAGCAACATCCATTTCACTGGGGGGGGGGGACTTTCCCCTCTGGCACAAATTGGAAGCAGTCTGTTTCCAACCCACTCACCTACATAGTAGGCTATGTTCTGCTAAACTAATGACTGGATTTTCCTCATCGGTCTCTTGCTCCTTAAAGACGGTTCTTTTCCCCGGGGTTTTCGTGCTGAGAGCGACTCTGAATAGTTATTCAGAAAGAGGCGCTATGTAAATTTATAGATACGAATCATACGATACTGTCGATACATATCATATTTCTTCTGGAATGTATCTGTTAATTTCATCACTGAAAAGCCCATCCTCATTCATCCAGGCTTTGGACTGGCACTGTTAACTAACACATACTGTTATATTTAGCAGTGGCTGAGTGACCTATTTGTTTTCTTTTCAGATTATTTTGTATTTTTTATATTTCAGTTTATTTTTTATGGTTTTTTGGTAACATTTTCTTTACAAATTTTACATTTATGATACACTGTGTGTCATGCTTTCAGTGATGAGCACTATAATGTTTCAAAAATAGATTTCTATTTTGAAAACTACTTTTTGAAACTACTTTTGAAAAATACTTTTGAAAAATATTTTCTAAATACTTTTGAAAAGTATTTGCCCATCACTGCATGCTTTGAGTTGGATTAAATTATAATTGAACTCATTCAGGCTGATTCTCGGGTACACTCGCCAAAATAGATCCAAAATTCATCAAGTTGTAAATTCTGGAAATATGCAACTGCCATAACGACAACCTCAGTATCAACTGTTCTTATAGCAATTTTTTGGAAACCAGTTTGGGCAGCATGTTGAAACTTTCTTCATATTGTACTTTGTAAGAATGATTCCTAAAACAGAGTCAACCGACAGTCTGTGCCTTTCCTTTGTCCATTGGGCATTCATCAAGGAGAACACTCTTTCAACGTCGCCACTGTGTCCAGAAACACAGAGCAAAAATTCTCAAATTTTAAGTAACTCTGAGAAAGAACTTGCATTTGGCAACTTTGGAAAAATGAATGCCACTGTTCATGCAGGAGACTTTCAAGGAACTGCTCATTCTTGCCTTGCATCAATAATTTCAGAGTACAGTATTGGTCAAACAAATAAGTAGATTGGACTGTTAGTCTTGTAGGGCCTGATGGGTAACTTAGGGACACCATGCATGTGTCAAGTTGTTAAAAACTGCCATGAAATAATAGATCAATGCAACAAACATACAAAAAGCCGGACATTTTCCAGTTTTTTAGCTTTGCCTGCCGGACAGAGGACACGAGGCCAAAGAGGAGGACATGTCCTTCTTTTGCCGGACGTCTGCCAACCTTAGGTCTGGTCCAGCACAAAAAACCATGGAGCTAATTTCTGCAGGTAATCGACATACAGATCAAAAGTGACTTCTCGCAATGATCATACAAATGTGAGAACCAATAGCTCAACTTCTAAAACAGTATTCCAATATTGATTTTGTACAGAAGAATTTCCCACTGTTTCCGCCATTCATCAAATGGCATTCGACCATCGTCTGACACCTCTTCACGGAAATTTTTTTATGCTTGCCTATGAGAAATATACAGAGAAGCGAGTACGTTTCACATGTGACACATGAATGAAAGCATCTGCAACCCCAGCAAAGTCACTCTCATCCCAAGTGGTTACAAGGCTGATATAATTACCCAGCACCAATATTTTCCCTTTTACAATTAGCAGGACAAATGGTTTTGACCCTGCTAAGCATCCTCTGACAAAATATACACTTTAATACTCCAATCAATAGTACCCACCCGAGAGAATTCCATTGCTGAGTAAGTAAAACGTAAGTAAGTACATTCTTTATTAAACTGGTTTCAAAACCTCACTACGGTGTACTGTGTAACAGACATCGTAAGAAAATATAAAATCAATAGGAGTACAGCATTATTCCCACATAAGTTTTCCTCAGCATCATGTTATTGTCAATAAGAGTCAAGACCCTGTCATGAGACCCTAGGCTTAGGTCATAGTAGTTTTCCTTGGTAAAACATGTAACCGGGTAATCAGAACAGCTGTGAAGAGACCGGTATCAGCTGGTCAAAGGCTGGGCTGTCAATGGGTAGAGATCCCTGCAGTTTCGCAGATTGCACACTTCGAGTGTCATTATGTTGACGAATCTAACTCAACTTATAGTTTAATGTTTAATTTCTGCCAAAAAATGTTAGAAGTGTTAATAAACGTGATCTGTGCTGTGCACTTAAGTGTCTGTTAAGCCACTTAGAAGGCCTATAATTCTATAGGACCATACATCATTCGTTCGTTCATTCTGTGATTTGTGTGCATTGAATGGTTTTGTGTTTCAAGGTGAAAACTCAGCTGCGCTCCCGTTTCAGCCGTGAGGGAAGAAAAAGACTTCAGCCATCTGTAGTGTCTTGCCAGATGTGTTTCAAGTGCCTATGTTTGGCTGTAAGTGCTAGGTCATATCTTGGAGTGTAAGGGCTAGCAACCGTAATCACGGCTCTGTCTGTCTGTCTGTCTGTGTGTCTGTCTGTCTGTCTCTCTCTCTCTCTCTCTCTCTCTCGAAGCTCTCGACGCGCTGGAACATTCGACACTGGGCGGCAAATATAACAACTCCAAGTAATTCTGCCGCGCAGCCAAGATTCCGCTCTTGAAATAATTGTGGAATCACCACCGATATGATATACGCTGAGACACAGGCAGCCAGTGCAGACACATCACGTCATGTATGCAGAGACAGGATCTAGGAAGCCGTCCAATAAGCCGAGCAGCCGAGCGTAGAACTCGATCTAGTCGCCCCAAAACACCAAGGAGAAGGCCAGCAAGTAGTGAGGAACAGTGGTCAATTTGACTAGTAACAAAAGCATGAACAAGGACCACAACTGCATCATGAGAGAGAGAGCGAGAGACCACTCGAAGCTGACGAAGCTGATAATAACAACTCCGTGCAATTGAGTTCACATGTTGAGACAAAGTAAGCTCGGAGTCAAGAGAAAGTCCCAGATCACGAACTGTGAGGGAAAAGGTTATGTGAGGAAAGAGCAGGGTAAGTTGAGGAAAGTCGATACCCTGCAGTTGTCTACGGCTACCCAGCCAAATGAGCTGAGTTTTAGAGGGATTTAAGAGTAGCCGATTGGAGGCCATCCAAGAAGAGAGGACATCCATAGTCAGACACATCTGACTCACAGTAGCCACCGCATCAGCTGAATGGGTGTGGATGTAGGCTTGCACATCATCGGCAAATAGTTGGTGTAGAAGCCCCTGAGACGTCAACAAAGAGCAGACATCAGCAGTATAAAGAAGGTAAAGCAGCGGGCCCAGGACAGAACCCTGGGGCACACCCAAAGGGGCAGGGACCCAAAGAGACCTGGACGAACCAAGGACTACACAATTTGAGCGGTCAGTTAAAAAAAGATCTAAGCCATTCTAGAGGCTGGTCCACCAAGCCAAAGGAAGTAGCTGCTAAGCTGCTTATTCCATGTTACAATGTAGGTCTTACATCAGATTAAATTGTAATATAGAGTAGGCTAGGCAGTATTTAAATTACGAGCAAAATTTAGCTTCAGACGGAAAAACTCGATTCGAAAACTGTGGTTTATCTTGGTTTGTTACATTTTTTTAAAACTGAGTTCCGTTTCGAGTTGCATTCCTGTTAAGAAACGGTGTACTTTAACGGAAGCAACCCAAGCTGATGTTCTTAAATAACATCGACTCAATGTAGTGGCGCTATAGAAGTTATGGGTCAGCTTAAACGGGCGAGTCTCATAAGACTCTTTATGTTTTAAGATTTCTATGTTTGATCTCTTTCAGAATCAAAGTCTTTACAGATTACTGGCTCGCTGACATCTGAAGTTGATATGCCCCCCAGTCCCTCTATTTCTCTGGCATACCAACCTCGTCTGATTGTAGCCGAGAATAATGTGACACTGTTCTGCAAGATCCCCTTCTCCAATCTAATCTAATATAATCTAATCTAATCTAATCTAATCTAATATTGACATTTCTATAAGGCAGTAGGTCTACGTTAGCCTAAGGTAATGCACGAGGCGTCAATCAATAGCTGTGTCGTTTCTAATCAATTATCACCATCCATATGACAATCCAGTGGACAAAGAATTAGCAACCTCTATAGGCCTACTGCCGTTGTTTACTGCATACCATAACCAAAGCCACTACCGTTGCTAAACTTCTATATGCCTCCCTATCCTGGTGGGGTCTCACGCTGGCTTCCGATAAAGAACGCCTGGAAAAACTCTAAAAGAGCCAAACGCCTAGGTTACCTAGAGCAATCCTTTCCAACAGTCTCTGAACTTGCCAATATAGCCGATGCGAAACTCCTTTTCTCCATATTACACAACCCCAAGCATGTAGCCTACTTCACCAACTCCTACCTCCACTCCGACCTCTCTCCTCTCACCAATTAAGACCTAGAGCACACAACCATACTCTCCCACCCAAGGACAACTCTCAATTTATTCCCAGATCAGTATATAAAAATATTTACTAGTTTATTATAATATCTTCTAATGAACTTTAATTATCCATTATCACTCATGTTAGCATTTCTGCGTTTTTGTCAGATTGTTTTTCTCAATTAAACGAATATATAGCCTATACTGCATGCTGCGATGGCGCGCCAGAGCCAATCTGCATAGGCGTAGCTACATGGAGGCACGATCGAGGAGGCAGTAACTGTTGACTCTCCTCTTGCTTTTTTTATATACTGGAACTTCGATTGACCAATGACCCCAATGACCAGGATTTTGCCAATGGTCTGTGAAGTTGCCTCCTCTTGAATTTAAGCCTCGCTACGTCCCTGCTGTTCAGGTGTGTGGAAGACAGGAAAATTACCGCAGCGGGAGGTGAATACACAGGTCTGTATGAAACAACGGTGTAACGTCGTTACTAATATTTACTCCAATGGTGCCGTTAACAGAATCGAGCCCGAGTACTCGGAAACGAAGCCTACGGGTCTTTGCGTTCCTGGGAAAACACGCAACCGTAACGTTCACTGTCCGATTCAGAGACTATGGCTCATGGGACACTGCAGGTGGAGTAAGGGCCCACTATATACTCCAAACTTTTTCTAATCGAACAATCTTGTTACGGAAATAGGCCTATAAACGAGAAGATACTGCTGGTCAGAGCACTAGGTGAGAAGTACGAAAACTCCAGGTACAAAGGGAGATTAAAGCAGACCAAAATAGGCCTAGTGTAACCGATACACAAAGTCCCGGTAGTCGGCAGTGTGATTTTCGTTAACGATAACGATAACGAAAATGTTCGTTAACGAAAATAAAATGATTTCGTTAACGATAACTATAACTATAACTAAAAATATCATTAACTATAACTATAACTATAACGAAAATAACACTAACGAAAATTCATCTTTATTTTCGTTAATACAAAAAATAAAAATAGGAAGTGCAATATGGACGATACGACATAAATGAGAACGAAAAATGCGAAATTTTTATTGTGAAATTTGTCAGTTACTTTGGAAACTCGTGTATTGATGAAGCTGAATGTATCCATGCTTCAAAGGTTTTCCTAGCTCTGAGTAAATTGTGAAACAGCGTATTAATACGCACAATTTTGCTTATAGACTTAATTATTGTAACTAAGTAGTAACTAAAATTAACTAAAATAAAAATCCATTAACTATAACTATAACTATAACTAAAAATAATACTAACTATAACTATAACTATAACTAAAATAAAAATCATTAACTATAACTATAACTATAACTAAAATAAAACCTGTAAGGAAAATCACACTGGTAGTCGGTACCCAGGTAGATCCATATATGCTTGTCACAACACAGCACTGAGATCTGACTGAAGTGGGGGGGGGGGCCCTTCGTGCGAAGGTCGGAA
Organism: Aporrectodea caliginosa; assembly: GCA_020284085.1. NCBI lineage: Eukaryota > Metazoa > Annelida > Clitellata > Crassiclitellata > Lumbricidae > Aporrectodea > Aporrectodea caliginosa. The sequence continues at coordinate 316,769 of JACEVL010000900.1, forward strand.
CGAAGGTCTGTAGGTCAATAGCAAGCTAATACAGAGAGGACCTTCCCCTCCAAAGTAGAGATCGACCCCTACCGGTATATTCCAAAGCAGAATTTATCACTGTGTTGGTCGATAACTGCCAACACAGAGGACGGCTAAGGGTACTACCCTTTCAGTTGTGGTGCATGACAATAAAATTATACGTGCGAGGTCAGTATTTCCCACACGGAAATGGAGTGAGAGACGTGATGGTGCGAAGACACAGGGGGCTTGTCATAAGTATTCCTATTTCCAGGAACTTAGAAAACGTTTAGTGTCCAATAGGCTATTTAGGCTAATGGCGATAGGTCGAGAATCATGAGATGTAGAAAGACAAGTCAAAGTTTAGATTAGGCGGAGAGGAAGAGGAAGCCCGTAGCTAAGAAGGCATAGGCCTACAAAAAGGAACGACTCCTGCTGGTAAAAGAACGAACCTGCACTGAGATTAGGCCATAATCATGACGTGAACTGCCCACCGGACCACGTAAGAGGCAAGTCGGACCCCGTTCGAACTTCGGAAGCAGAGCTGTATATCGTTGCCTCTCTTAGAGATGCAGCCAACTCGATCTCAACCTCCTCTGACAGGAATGGTCACTGTGGGCAGAGATAGAGAACAGCCAATATTATGTTGAAGTAGACAGGGTACTGACTCGCGAATAAACGGGTGCTCCGCACTGTCTTGGCATTCGAGTGGCGCTTTGGAGATTACAATTATGCGTGGACATTAAATGGCGTACGTGGCACCCATTCAACGGGCAGCAGTGGTGAACAGGAACGTAGACAGACTGAGATTCAAGAGGAGGCAACTTAACAGACCTTTGGCAAAATTCTAGCTGGTTATTGGGGTCATTGGTCAATAGAAGTTCCAGTATATAAATAAAGAAAGCAAGAGGCAACTGCCTCCTCGTGCCTCCATGTAGCTACGCCTATGGTGGCGAAGGGTCTCGCCCAATAGCTTCATTGAACAATCAGCAGGGTCGAGACAAAACGATCGTTAGGCCCTATAGCAAAACGTGTACGTTTAATGTTTGATTTTGTAAACTGCTTCCACTATCGCTACCTCGATTGTCTACTTCAAGCTTGATAGTAGGCCTAATTCCCTTTCCTTGAATAGAATACACCCAAATTATGCTACATATCTAAACTTTACTAGTCTGTGCTGTCACCAGATAGTAGCCTATACGGTCACATATTCAGCTTTTTCATGTGGAAGAAACTGCACTGGTTATCTTTGCAACAGCGCAGTATTAAAGTTTAAGCTCTTGATGATTGCTTATGCGTGATTGTATAGCAGCATATGCTCATAATAATTATCTTAATGAGTTTGTGTCTTGATCGGTTTCTTCCACTCCTGGTCACAGGTCTCTTCGCTCTGCTGCGCTAGGTTACATAGCTGTGACGAGGTAGAGTGACACAGGTCGCTTTAGAACGCTACTGAACCGACACAGAACGAAGCGACGACGCTATTGTGCGATATAGGTCATGTCTAACGCGGCAAATCAGACTGCTATAATACACACGACGACAAAATGCATTCATTAGACTCGATGGACAGGAGCCAACTGGACTCTCCAGCTCTGATGGTAGATGTCCCTCCCATCTCAGTGGAGGGGAGTCAGGGACAAATGCCTTGCTTGGGATACCCTTGTTGTTGACAGTGGCAGAATTATACCTCACAAGACCAGCTGACGAGATACCAGCTGATAGAAAAATATCGAAATACATACATATGTAGACCACCCTGTCATTTTGTCACTGGGCAGTTTTGTGCCCTTGGCCTTTGAAACTCTGGGCCCAATAAATCACATGTACCTCGGGTTAAAAATATTATAATAATAACAATAACAACAATGAAAATAATGCCTCATTATTTAATAAACTCAAAAAGTCAAGACTGCCCATGTAAGATCAATGTGCGTTTGTATATTTTTAAAGCTTCATGCTTTTGTGAGAAGCTTTACCTCTTCTCTTGTCCTCTGTATTGAGAAAGCAATAGAAATTATCAAAGTAATCCATTAAATCAATCAAATAAATTGATCGATTGATAACCAAAGTCATCAATATTTAAGCAATTTTTTATAGAAAAATACACTGTGGTTATCAATATTTAAATAATTATTATAAATTATAAGTAGTTATCAAAACTTTAAAATTATTTTAAACAATAAGAAATGTAAATATTTTAAATAATAATTGGAGGTAGTTATCAGTAGTAGTGATTTAACATTTATCAGCTGCTGTTTGCAAGCGTAGGATACTTGAGAGCCAAGTCACGACGCAGGTTTTCCTGAATCAGCGCAATGTTTGCGTCTAGACTTGCCAGACTGTCCTTGAAGGACTGATCATCGACTGAACCAATAGTCCCAAAAGACGAAAGAGTACAAGTTGTTCCAGTAGATTCCGTTTCTGCAATGTGCAGCGAACCGAGATCAAGTTCAAGTCTTTGTCCGTCTTCATTTGCATGAAGCGATGTGAGGCCAAAGCCTTGCTTGGTGTTTCTCACATCTGTAATGGGCATCGATTTCAGGTCAAAGCCTTCCCTGGCTTCTTCCATGAGGAGCGATGCCAGGCCAAGACCTACCTTACTGGCCATTGCCTCTGTGACAGGAAGGTTAAGGTCAGGGCATTGCCTGTTCCTGGCCTCGGTCTCTTTCTTTCGTGTTGCCGCATTCTCTTCGAAGTCAGTTAGATCGCTGTCGATTTCAGAGCTGTGACGGTGGTCGCTAAGATTGTTGAAGTCGCTCATGTGTATCGAAATCATTTCATCTTCGGTCCGGCTCTCTGGAAAGGATTTATCGTGGTACGACCCGCTGTACGTGGTTGAATCAGGGGAACACTGCGACAGAGTAACGGTCGACTTTCGGTCGTGATTTGGCACTGCACTGAATGCATTTGACGAATGATACTTTTTGAAGTAGTCTGTTATGCTGTGACGTGACATATCTGGACCATTTTGTGCAGCGCTGAGCTCACCCTTTTCTTGGTCACGGATTTCTACAAGGGTTGAGTTGTGATCCTCTTCGACATCTGAGAAACTCTTGAAGTTGTCAAAGTCATTGAAGTTTGCACGAGCTGCACTGTACAGTGCTTGACTCGCTTCAGGATTCAGCAGTTCTTTAACCGTTATCCCAGTGCTTGGCCAGGCGGCTTCTGTCTGTCTTTTCCATTCTTCAATTCTTCTTGCATTCGACTCTTCGAATCTTGTGTCGCATTCTTTGAATCTTCTGGACTGACTTTTTGAGCTGTCGCTCGAAAGGCTGCTCTTTGTCTGACTTGAGTTAATGGTCGTATTTTTCTGCATTTCTCCATTGAAATTTAATGGCTTTGGCATTGCCTGTCTCACAGAGGAATACTGCGGTTCATTATGTTGCTCAAGGGTTGCACGGCTGTTTGATGAACTCTCTTCACTGGAATGTGTCCTGTACAGAAAAATTCTGCAATTAATCAATTCTGTAATTAATACGTCTTTAGTGACTTCACTCCTGTCAAATAATGTCACCATTAAATATAACAGTTCGGCATCAGGACAGGACCCTATTTGTTCGAAACCATTGATCATGCCTTGTGCATTTTGATGACAGTGCTATGAAGTTCATAACTTACCCATCACTGTTCCCCATGTGGCAAGTCGTAGTACTTGTCTTGCAACACGAAAGTTTGCTAAATTAACCCATGTAGACAATATTAAACAAACCTACAACTCTGCAAAGGTTGCTCACTTGTTTAAATTTGAACCCATGAGGTGCTTCACAGATTTCAGGGTTTCATCGAGATTTCCAGAATTCACCATCGTTGGATATGGCCTTGAACTCTGGAGGTCATGCACAAGGCGGCTCATTGATCCCTGAAGATTTCTGTTAACAATGTGAAATAAAACAGGCAATATAAAGTATGGAAGTTTTGCTAAACTTCAATTAAATTTCAACTCCTAGGTGACCTTGTGTTTACCTTGACATAAAATTATTTCTTTGTTTACTGTACAGGTTCAGCAGGCAACCCTCATCCTAACCGGTTTGGATTTGATCATATATCATGAGTAGAAAAAAAATCCTATGGCCCAAACATGATTAGTTAACAACTTCTGCACGTCATCAAGCTGCAACAGATGGTCACTGCTAGGTAAAGCCATAAATGTACACAAACCATAGTATGGAAGTTCATTAGAGAACACAGTATGAAGAAAGCATAATTTTTGTAATTTAAAAGCATGAAAAATTTCTAACTAAATTTCTTTTAAATGTAATAGAATTTAAACATGTAAAGTAGATTTTAACTAAAAAATTTACTTCCTGAATCACCTTATGAGATTTTGTGCCTGGTCGATTTCCTTGTCTTTCTGGGCCAGGTCAAACTCAAGGTGTTTGACCTTGGTCTTCAGTTGCTCAACCTCGACCTGCCGCTCCTTCTGTGTTTCCTCCAATTCCGTCTTTGCTCGGCTGATTTCGCACATTTTCCCCCGCAGAGACTTGATGTGGTCGTCATCCTAAAATGCAATGCACCAGACACTGTGGTAGTTTCTTTCTCCGTCTCTCTGTACATAGTTTCTGTCTGTATGATTGTGTCCCTGCATCTTTCTTTGTCAATTTCTTTTTCTATGCTAATCATGTCTCTCCGTCTGTCTGTTTCTCTCTTGCTCATCGTTGTGTACTTCTCTGCTGTCCTCTGCCCCTGTTTTTGTCAATGTCTGTACTTCCGTGAATGCATCACTATATGTCTCTGTCTGTCTGCCTCCTTTACAGAGGTTAACAGTTTTAACTTGTGTTTCAACATTAGTATTCAGAGTGTAATGACATCTTACAGAGCTCTGCCCCAGCCATTGACCCTGACTTTAAGTTAAATACTACTTTTGAATCCTAATGCCCCAGTAACTGAACGAAAATGATGAGCTATATAACACAGATCTATTATGTCTTCTGAACCACTCGAAACAGATGTCACATCAACATAGCAATACCTTCTTGGCAATGACTTGAAACATGTCTGCTTTTTCCTGGACGACCTTGTCAAACTCCTTCTGCAGGTCCTGGTTGATTTTACGAAGGTCATCCATTTCCTCCTTAACGTCACCAAGTTCCTTCTCCAGATGTTGGTTCAGCATCGACAGATGGAGAACTGTCACAAAATATATTCAAACATCTCTTGTATTTATGGAGCAATGCATGCAAAGTAAATATTTATTGTTTATCCACCACATACTGTCTTATTAAAGGCAGACTTTAGTTTCGGATTAACCAAACTGCGGCATGTTTTGGTGTGGCATCGCTTGATGCCTTGTGCATTAGACACTGGTGCTACAGAGTTGCTAATTAGTAATATCAAACACTAAATATAGCAACAAAAATGACAGCAACTGCTGCACACATGGCTATCCTACACACGAAATCCTACCTTGAAACGAAGGGTCGGGTTTCTCAACAGCTTCCAGAAGTTTCTCTTTCTCCCGCAACTGTTGGTTTAAGATTCGGATGCGTCTTCAAAAATAGAGAGAAAAGTAAGCATTCAATTAATACCACGAAGTTGATTCACATTAACACAAACGAAACTTACAGGTATACATGAACTAACAAACTTAGTACCTCTGATGAGTCTAATGAAGAGAAACTACCAGTATACAAATTTGCAATTAAAAAGTACACACAAATACAATTACTTAATACAGTGCAGGTCCTGGTATGAGTATACTTTTGAAGAATACTTATGGTTTTAGATATCATCAGGTAAAATTTGGTAACATTAAAAAAGTTAAGCCTACAAAAGCTGCATACATGCATCATAAGTATATTAAGTTTATCCATAATACAACATACAATACATACATGCACATACAATACATGTTTCCATGCATACAAATAATAATGCCTAAATGTCTGTCCATCCAAGTAACTTAGTTATTTAAGTATCAGGAGTCAGGAGTCCCCAGCTAGCAGAATCTTAGGGCCCTTGCAATTTACTTGTAAGATATTGTTGTAACATTATGAATAAAGATTGATTGATACACAATAAAAACATTTCATATAAACATGAAAACAGAAGTGTAGAATCAGTGAATACCGTCTGAGCTGTGCATTTTCACTTCTCAATGGCTGAAGTGCAAGGTCTGTTTCAATATCAGTGGACGTAGGGATTGCAGACTTAGTTGGCGTGTTCAACACAACATCTTGTATTTCATTGATTAGACGACTTATCCTGCAGTTTTGCTTCTCGCTGACGACGTCTTTGACTTGTTTCAAAAGCGCCACAAGTCGCATCTTGTCGGAATTTACCTGACCTGGGATTTCGACATCTAAGTTGTCACCAGAAGCATCAAAGTCGTGGTCACCATTTGTGACCATCGAAGACCGGTAGTTTGTGCTCTCTTTCTCTCGTTTCCCTTTTCCAGATGGAGAATCTTTCGACAAGGAACTAGCGAGAAAGGAATTACTCCGCAGAAGAGCACCAGTTCGATCAGAGCTAAGATCTACCATAGATCCACTTTTTCTCTTTATGACTGAAGGGTCATATGATCCTTTTAAATGCTTTTGGTCAAACTGGGAATTGTCTAATTTTTCAAACTGGTCACTGTACTTCACGGACCTTTCTGTAGGCTGCGACATGTGAAGAACAGAATTTCCAACACCAAGTGTCGTTTCACCTTCATCAGTGCTATGCATAGAATACTTTGCACCAACGCTGTAGGTTGAATTATCCACATCAACATTATGCATGGAATTCCCCACACCAACACCATGCAAGGAATTTCCAACACTGACATCATGCTTAGAATTTCCCACAGCAATGCTACGCATTGAATTTTCCAATCTAGTGTTACTCTGGGGGTTCCCAACAGCAACAGATTTCACTGGAAAATCTGAGGGGTTATTCATAGACTTCTGTTGCAATCCAATAACCACATGATGCTTATTTGGAGACTTAAACATCTGCTTCATATCTGCATCCCCAGCATACCCCTCTCTGCCCAAAATCCTGACCATTTTTGCAGAAGAAAGTGGAGCAGAAACAACCTTTTGATCGTGGGAAGCTGCAATTGCGCCAGGATTGGGAACAATATCGATATTGGCACGAACAAGTTTCAAACTGGGTCCCTTCTTCTCCGGTTTCAACATTGCTCGGACTTCGTCAGTTGCATTAAGAATCTGTGTGCCGGTCGAACCATTCAGAATCAGCGTATCACCGAGATCCACGAGTCTTTTTGGCGTTTCATTCGGAGTCGAACATGTCAACCGATGATTGAAGAGAACGGGAACAGGAGGCGACATACGTCTGCCTTCCGACTTGGAATATGATCCTCTATCTGCAAACAATTTTTTAATTGTAATTAATAACTTCTATCATGCAGATGTCTAATGCACAAGATGGTGTTCCAAAACCAAGTCATAATCAGGTCAATATCCAGTAGATCAGTCTCCAAACACAGCTAGGCATCCTATGGCAGATAATCAATTTGCAAAGATAAGTCTTAAGCTTATGGTTGATAAGCAATTTGAAAAATACAAGTCTTAATGCAGAGAGGCAGCCTATGGTAGATAAGCAATTAGAAAAGTCTTAAACCAATGGATAAACAATTTGAAAGATAAGTCTAAGGTTGTTAAAGAAATTATATGCCGGTAAGCAACTGAGCACAACAGACAGATATATGGAAAGAGTTCCAAAAACTAAATCAAGCAGCTGAAAAAGCTCATTGACTATGAACAGTTCTAGTTTTACGTATGACCAGATGATGTCCTGGTTGAACAATGACAAGTCTTGGCAATAAGGACAGATTTTAAGTATTGTGGTTTAATGTCTTATACACTGAGTCCAATTTGAAGCCAAAGCAAAGATGTAAGCACAGAGTTGTATGTTCATATTTTAACCTATTAGTATAGCTCTAGCCAAGGAGTTCTGAACTCTTGGAGTCTCAGCAATCAGCATGTGTGACTTTGCAATACCAACTAGAATTGGAAGTTACAGTAATCAAGGCAACTGGAGACCAAAGCATTTGCCAGACACCCTTGAAGACATAGAGACACAATAAATTCCATATAACTGCATAATTTGATATGCTCTTGTGTACATGTATACACTATAAATATTATACTCCATTATGATTTACAATTATGTTAACCCAAACCTGTAATGTCCTACATTTACTTTATCATGCAGCGTAAAGTACTACTAATTGTACTGCAATGCTCTACATTTTAATAAGTGTTTGTTACAAGACAGTATGGTTCTATATTTATTGTAATGTGCTGTTGTTACATAACAACTAAACACCATTACCTGCCGAAGGAATTCGGATTCCTTTCTGTGCAGTTGCATTCTTCCTTGAATCTTGATCAGCCAGGAAACGAGATATGTTGTTTTTCAGATCCTCACGTTTTTGATGACTTCCCTGGCTCGCCAAGAACTCCCTGCTCAATGAGCTCAGGTCATCATCAAAGTCTCGCTCACGATCTTTGCTTGGAGTTTTAACTTGTTTTAGGGAAGAGCAGGTGGCTTTTGGCTTTCCGTTGAGTTTGGAGGTTCTGGATTTCGTCGATTTTGATGCCACAACTTTCCGTGACAGGCGACCAGTTGTTATGAAGGGCTTGGCGCTGTGTGATGAAGACAATGCTGTGGCTCGCTTGGCCTGAATCCCACCTTGATTGTTGACTGGACCTGAGAATAATGTAATATATAATCTAATAACTTCTATAATGCATCTATAATAATGATTAAGGGTAAGCAAGTTGAAGTAGACTACACTTAAGTATCTTATTTAATCATTATGTAATAAGATTTTATATTCTATTGATTTCAATAGCACCGTTATCATAATGCAGAAGATATTGATCAGTAGTTGGTCACTTCAAGTAAAATTGGTCAAGAATTACAGGCCATTGGAGAAGCCTGGTCAAAATCCAATGGGTCATGGAAATCCGAAACCAGGCTACAAGTTGATGGTCGTTAATTAGTAATTATACTTAATAGAGTAGTTAACAAATATTAATTACCTATGTTAGCAAATGTAATCGTCCAAAGAGACTTAGACTAAACAAGTTAACAGATGAAGAAAATTTATAAGAAATGAGACAGCCACAGGAGGACAATTAAAGTTCGACTGGCATTGGCATCAACCTGTTGCTAACACCATTTGCCATAAAAACTCATACTACTTGGAGGTAGTATGGTATAGCAAATTCGGAAATTCCTGAAATAGAATCTTTGTAGTTGTTTTTGCAACTTATAACAACTCTACAAGAGAAACAACTCACAGGCCTTCATAAATGAATTTGTGTCATACACATATAATGTTCATCAGTAAACGAAATCCTCATCGAAGGAATTTTGACCGTCTTAGGACGGGCAAACATCTAGTAACAATAATTTAATAATACACATTAGCTGAAGAGATCTGCAGCATGCTCAATGTGGTCTTTGTTACAGTATTCCTCTGGCATCATTTGTCTACTGGGTATTTGTAACACATCTACATGTACACTTGCACATTGTGCAAGGATTTTTATTATTAAATATGATTGCTGGAAGTCGTGCATGCAGTATCTTTGCCTTCATATAGCATGGAGAAGCTTCTCTCATCATTGCTAAACGAATTGATAAGTCCTGAATCAATGCTGAGATTCCATGAGGATCACCCTACTCATTACACTATGGCTAAGAACACAGCGCAAACACACTCTTGTGCAATACTTGTCTTGTTAAAGCGCACTATAAATGTCTAATTGTATTGTATTGATTGGGTTAGTTAAATGGCAGCACTTGGTAACCTGTAAAACTGGTAACATCAGGCAGTGCATCGATCCTAGATCACTTAACAAAGTACTTAGTAGGTGTCAATAACAGCTATACATCATGGATTAAACCCTGCCATATTCATCATAGGCAAAGCTTGACATGTCACAAACATTCAGGCATTGTATGTATGTGTGTATGCGAACACTTAATATAATGCTTTTTTAATTATACCTGTATCCTTGTCAAGCATTTGCGACAACAGTTGAGCACAGTGCTGAAGATCTTTGGCAGCCATTGCAAAGCTCACTTTGAATTCAGAGCATTTATTCTGCTGGCTATCTGCCAGCTGTTCGCGCTTTTTAAAACAATATCCGCACTGTATTCTAATTAGGAGCTATATAATTATAGCGATGGCAGTTTGACTTCTTCTCTGTCTATGCTTCAAAGCACGCAAATTTCCCGATTACGCTAACTAAAATACCTTGCGTCAGTTTTTCTAACTCTATGAAGAATATTGTTAACTAAATAAGCAGAATATCTCAGAATTATTCCCAAAACCGAAGACTTCAAGAATTTAAAATATGAAACATGTTTACACTTGCAACAAGGACCAATAATTCACAGGACTTGTTTAAGACGCGTAACTAGATTAAACGCAGACCTCTGGCGGGCAGGAAGTTATTTAAGTAAGTAAGTAAGAATGTTCTTTATTGAAGCAAGCAAACGCTCAGCGCTTTACATACAAAGTCAGAAATAATTTATGTACACATAATAATCATTATGCATTGCAGTTTATTATATTAATGAATAAAAATCGAAAAATAATTACATTAAATTTGCAGAGTGTGGAGAGTAACATGAAATTTAATATTACGTGTAAATATTGAAGAGTATGAAAGCATAATTTATTGTGCACGACTTTCTACATAATAAATGTTTCCATGTAACGCAAAGACAAAGCCGAGGTCTTGGGCAAAAGTCTTATTTTGCGAAGCTTTCTATAATGTAATGCGAATCTCCGACAATTCCTAGAGCCACCATTTAGCATAGCTGAATAAATTGCTTAGTGCATTTCATAAGTGCTGCTCTTACTAAAGAAGCTATTATCTTTGGATTACTTGGAGTCCAAACTCTCTTACTTATCGTAATCTAGAGAAGCGGAATTGAATCCCGGATTAGTACGGTTCGTGAAGGGGACCTCAACTGGCGTGTCGCCTATTCCAACAAGCAGATGGCAAAAGACCTCCTGCGTCAAATTCGCTAAAAAATCTCTCGGAGTTGAGGCCACAAGATTGCTGTGTAAAACGTGCACATTGACAATAATTATCATTAAGTGCTCTCTGCTGACCGGGTATTGTAAAATAATTCAATTCTCTGCTTCTGTTACGCGCTCATCTAAATCGACTATTTCACGATTAAATGTAATCCACTGTCCGCACCTGCCTGATCTAATTACCTTTTTGACACTCGACCAGCAGATTTATTTGTATCTAGTTTACCCTTTAATATGATCGCGCTTCATCATCGGTTTACTTACTTTTTACAATAAACACTGGGACACCCGCTGTAGTCTATGGAGTTGGTTTCTGTGTTAAATATCCCTTGGCGGCATTTAACGTTTTATTGCATTTTTCATTTCTTTCTTTCAAAAGTGCTGTATAGACAAACGGAAAGTTTTTAAAACTGAAGGTTATCTTTATTTTTTAATATATAAAGTGGATATACATTTTCGCTGGAGTTGTTGTTAATTTTTGTCGTAGAATTACAAAGCATAAATTCACGTGTTGGTGGTAGTAAACTTCCCGCCAGTTCGAATAGCTGAATGTGAATGCCTACATTTTTCTACAGCGACCGCATAACCTCGGCCGTGGTCATATTCAATGAATTTATTGCGTGAGATCCTTCACCACCGTTGCCCGTTTGAATGGGTTCCACGCCATGTAACGTCCCAGTGTATGGACGGTGCTAACCTCAAGAGGCAGTCATTTCCAGAGTATGGAGTGTACTCATGAAATTTAATATCAGGCGTTAACTGTAAACTTATATATATTCGTTTTATTGTAAATTCCAACTCAAGGATGTCACACCGCACCCAAGCTCACAGTTACAGAAAGGTTACAAACTCAAAATATAATGAAAAATGAAGTAAACAGAGTTGGCTTATGGTGTTACAGAGAAATTCGCTTATAAAGGATTCTTGAAATAAAATTGTTAGCAAATTCATTTTTGTTAGGATGAGCATATGAGTGTAGGTGACCAGTAATAGCCTTGGTCACCTGGTCTTCCCACTCATAGTGTATTTACTCAGTTGTTTAGCCTTGGAAGTTATCTGGCAGTACTTGTGGCACAGAAATCTTGGATTATCTCTGCTGAGGGGTATTTGAACCCTGACTTTGGTTGACATTTGAGCATGCTAGCCACTAGACAATTATACATTTACCTTTACCTTACTTTAAATTAACACCTGGAATGAGCTTGATAAATTGAATAGGTCTTGGCTGTTTCATACCTTAAAGGCACTAAGTAGGTGATATCTTATCCAATTGCTGGACAGTGGTGTAGCTTAGCAGCTTGCTCATTTGCAATGGCTGTAAGACAGGGACTGCATCAGAGAAGATTTTTGTGGAGGACATCAGCACTGTCATTTAAGCTTTGGTCTAAGTCGTAGCTGGTTTAACCAGAGTGCTTCATGTTCCTTTTTCCTTGTTAATTTCCGTTTCTCGAAATTAAAATGTTTCAGATGGAGAAGACAGTCAGCGAATATGAAAAACTGAGACAAAAGAATGCAGAAGACAACAAGGCATTTGTAAGTTTGAAATTGAATTTTTTTGCTATGTCATGTATTGTTATCATTTGAAGTAATAATTATTATATTTCTAGAGGGAGAAATGATACTCTGAACTTAAAAGTTACTAATAAGAATGCTGTGTTAATTTTATTCGTGGATTTTGGTGCATGTTGTATGCAGACCAGTAGCAAAACAGAAAATTTGCCCTCTGTGTGTTTACTCTGAGAGGGTGTTCTTTTTGACAGATTTGGTCTTGGGTCCTCTTGCAGTTGTGTCATGGGTTATTATGTCTGGCTCAAAAGTTTAAATCATTTGCTTGTGTTTATTTCGTAGCTGGCAAAACTTATGCACGACCTACAGAAGATAACACCCGTTCAGAAGAAAAAAGAGACAAGACTCGTGAGAATTTAGTAACAGTTTTTTCATAAAATGGCTGATAAATGTTTTGCATGGTTTGTTGTGTGATTCTTTTATTTGATAGGTTGGTGTGTTGTAACACATGCCATTAATTTTAGTAACTGTTACAAAACATTTATGTAACACCTCACAGGACCTTCCAGAAGTGCTCAGTACATAAGTGTGTAGCACATATTCAGCACTTCTGGTCGATCCTGTTCGGTGCTATACAAGCGCTTTGTTCCAGTTACTAAGACTAGGAGCACAAGATGTTTACAACACATCAAAATGTACAGTTGAATCCTCGAAACAGTATGTTGGCAATGACTGGGTACCAGCATCATAAAAGCCTAAGAAAGCCTCTGCTACGTAAACTTTAGTACTATGGGTACATGCCTTTGACCTGTTGGAAAAATCCTTTAGCAAGCAATGGATTGCATGTGTGCATGAGCAAAGGAAGCATCTTGAAATGGGTGCTTGGCTTGCTTAACTGTCCTTTGCATCGCTCTGCACTCAAAGTAAGGTGGTTGACAGTGGCACCTGGTGTGAACAGAACATGATGGAGGCAGGCGGTTGATGATGACATAAGTTTTGAGCATAGAATCGTAGAACTCAAACAGCTGTGCACGGAAAAGTTTGGCTTATGCACGTAGCTGACCGAAACAACTGTTGGGCAGGCTCTGGCAGAAGGCTTCCCAATACAGTGACTTTCAACCTCTGCCAGTGATCTCCTTTATTAGTGGACAGGACTGGAGGAATGGACTGCTGTAGGCCAAGAGGCCATGGTTAGAAAGCGGTGGAGGCTCAAAGGCAACCTCAATCATCTAGGTGGATGTTGAGGTGTCCAGTCGCAACCAGCTGATTATTGTCTGTGTGACTGGATTAAAGGAAGACTGAATTTCAAGAGAAATGATCTATGCTGAGATCCAGGTGGATGGATGGCAGCAATGGTAAGTGCCATTTAAGTGTCTGAATACACAATTATACACTGTATACACGTAATATGCATGAATCTGAACACTTAATATGGCACCTTTAATGGAAAGCATGCACTCATTAGCCGTAGAGCTGTTGAAGCTTATTAAGAACATCAAGTTCAGCTGTAATAATTAGAAAACCACTACTGGCAAGCTGTCATACATATGTGAAACCCACCAAATGAGGTCCCATCCTGAGTTGACATTTGACACTATGTTCAGAGTTTATCGTCCTTGTTGCATTGAGGATGACGAATTTCTTGGAATTCCATTAGCAGAGTAAGTTCACACCACAGCAGCTGTAAAATTAGCCACAGATTGTATTGTTAAATTTATATAAATTCACGATGTTTTATATCAATGTAAGGTAAAAACCCAAGAGCGGTCTATCGAAAGAAGGAATCCTGCTCGCAATGCACGTAACAACGTTTCCTATGCTTCCTACTTCACCCTTCGTAATAAATCTGGTTCAATATCAAACTCCAGTTCTCCCAAATCTTCTATTTCATCCGCAGCAATGACTGCCTCATTCTCTTCCGATGAATCTCCTAGTGCTTCATTTCAGTCTAGAAAGGTAAGAATTCAAATTTAGAAATTCACATGTTTACATATTCAGATTATTTTTTAAAATTGCCTGGCCAATCAGAAAACCAGCAAATACAAATAATTTAAATTTTTTACAAATATTCAGATACCTCCTTGAAACAGCTGCAGCGAGGTATCTCTGAATATTTGTAAAAAAATTAAATTATTTGTATTTGCTGGTTTTCTGATTGGCCAGGCAATTTAAAAAAAGAATTCTGCATAAGTATAACGGAATTGCATGTTTTTAAAATTATTTAACTAAGTGCTGCTTGTTCTAGTTTAGCTGTGTTAGCATAAATGCTTTACATGCATGTGTATCTGGTTATTATTTGGAACCTTTTAGAACCTCACAAAGGTGATATCTGATGGTCCCTCAAGGTGCAACTTGATGTGGGCTGAAATATCATTCTTGAGCCATCTTTGTCAGAATATGTATGAATTTTTAGAGGAGGATATTGCCAGAAGAGCAACAACTTTTATTTATGTTGTTCTTCATTTTCAGTGAATGAAAAAAACAATAAGTATATTCTATGAAATTGTAATTGTAATTGAACATTTGTATAGCGCCACTCCAAGATTCAGAGGCGCTCCGAGATGTGTTAGATACAGTGAAACCTCGTAATTAAACATCCTTCAGGGCCAAATCAAATGCTGTGTTATAATGTGGTTGATTTACGATGAGGTAATTTAATGTTGCTGAAAAATTTTGTGTCAGTGTTTCTGACTAGTTACATCAGAATTTGCATTGTAACCTTCCACGGTGAGCAGGATTGACTGAATGGCATCCAGTCATTTCATACTTTCAAGCCATTGTGATAGAAACCGAGTAACTGTATTGACAAATATGAATAATGGTGTGTTTCAAGAGACACTTCTGACCTGACTACACAAACCATTATTGAGCAAAATGGTTTTCAAGCGTGTCGACGACTTCTGAAGTGAATCGATTGTGCTATCAAACGGTTGACTCACTCGATTTGTAGCAGTTCCTAGAGGAATGCATTCAAAAGTTCTGTCATTTATGTTCTGGTCCAAGTTTTAGCTGGGTTAAAATGCTGTACGTGAATAAGCATAATAATTTGAGATGCTAAAGATATGACTTCCAGTCTTTGGGGCATGTTACAGAGCTCTTGCAGTCTTGACTGATACTGTCCAATGGATGGTAATTTCGGAATTGCAGGTTTTACTTAGAAGATATTGTTGGAGATTATGATCATAATGGTATATAGCCTTCCAGATTCTCGTAGATAATATTGCTTACAAAATCTTTTATGTCAAAAATGTATGTTGTAAAGTTGGATGTCAACTGAGTGCCATTTTTTGCGAGCAGTGGCTAAGATCGACGATTGAAAGACAGAAAAAAGACGAGGTGACAGAGGAAGAGCTTGAACAGGTGGCAAATTCAGTATCTGAGAAGAAATTCTGCAAGGAACTGGTCAGTTTCAAAGCATATTTTTGCATCTTTTATGTAGTCACAAATATCTAATAACAAGCTTAGCAGATGTGTGCCGAGGTCCAAATGCTGCAGATCAAATGACTTCAGATAGTGCAGTTTTCTATCAATGCAATTATGCAGAAGGCATCGATAAATGGTTCAGCCATAGTAAAAATCTAAATCTGTTAGAGAATTTCATTTAGAATCAAATAATAACTGCTTCAGAGAAGCAGTCCAACAAAGTCCAATACTGCCATATTTAGCCAATTGTATCCTGTCTCTTAATTCCTCATGTGTGTATATAAAGAAGTTCAGTAGCTCAGTAGTAATGCCCTTGTCTTGGGTGTGCAATCCATATTATAATGACAAAACAGCAGAGAAAGCTATCAATTCTAGTGTCGTTGTAGTAAAGCAAATGATTTTTAAGAGAGTCATAGAAGGCTTAAGAAGATGTTTTGCTATTATTAGTTATTAACAAGTTTATACAAATTATAAGAGCTACTTTTCAATTAATTCAATAATTAAATGGGTATGTTGTCTGGAGTGGTATCTGTTGTTGTACTGTGTTACTTTTTAAACACATAACAATACACTGATCTTTTGGGAATGGTTATTTCACTAAACTTGAATATTCCTCTGTATTGTTCTTTTATTGCAGTAGTTAACTTTTTTATGATTTGCGATGTGTACTTGTAAATTTGTAAAATTTCTTGTGATTTTTGATGGTTTATGGTGTTTTGTAACAATATCTTGGAATTTGCAGGGGACCTCTTGTCACCAATGTCGCCAAAAAACCCTCGACACTAAGACCATTTGCAGGTCGAAGGAATGCTTTGGGGTCAGAGGTCAGGTGAGTTCATTCAGAATAGACCCCTATGCTATTCTAATTGCAATTGATCAAATAATTGTTCAGCCTCTTGTTCTTCTTTTAATTCATTCAAATCAGCTGGCTGTGTTTATTCTGCAGTTTCAGTAATTACAACAAATTCCTGCTTTTGTTTTAATTGAAACCCAACGTAAGTCCACAGCAAACACAGACCTGGCACTTCTTTAATAATTTTGAGCTTATGAGTTGGTCAATGGTCATTATGCTAAGGATTGCTTGATTGTCTCTAGACTGTATAAGCTTCACCTGTGATACTTGTCATGCATCTCCAATTTATGCTTATTAACTCTTTAATGATGAGGGCATACTAAACGACTGGTCAGGAAAAGAATACAACTAGTGTTAAGAAGCCATCTGGTTACTCACAAACTGTTGCTGCTACATTTTTAAACTAACTTCTCACTACATACTGTACAAATCTTGAAGTTTTTTGCCTCTGTTTTTGGTGATTCAATAAATGTCAAAATCAGTTTGCACTTTAACAATGAGTATTAAAAGTGACTGGGACACCAATGCAGCTCGTCGTTAAAGTGTTAATCAATTGGTATTTATCTCCTTCGATGCAGTTATCCTTTATATCATTGTCCCTTCTACGAGTTCAGTGTCGCAGGTGCTTACTCAATCTCCCCAGCCTTCACTTCAGCTTCTTTTTGGAACAAACTCATGTCTTTTGTTTTGTTATCCTTCTGACATATACTCCTTTCATCTTATCTAAAATACCAACATGCTTTTTTATAGCTGCATCTGTTCATTGCCTGTTGCGTGTTTGTCTTATGTTGCGTATTTATGGTAACATTCAGCTGAACTCTGGTCCTGGTAACAATAAATTTCTGCCACCTATACATCAATTAAATCCGGAATAAGTCTCCTCTTCAAAATTACATCTTAAACCATCCAGTGGACATTGTCGTTCTCAATGAAACTCGACTCAAACTGTCTTACAGAACTGGCTTCATTTTGGACTGTCTTTTTCTCCTAAATTAACCTGGACTGGATTGACTTGTTTGTATTGTATCTATCAATTTATATATCGCCTCTTGCACTGCACACCAAGCAGAGGCGCTCGGTTTGGTGAAACTGCTTTCTTTCATTAGTTACGCTCAAATCTTGTTAACATCTCTTCACTTTTTCCAACCCTGCCGATGACATTTTGTTGCAGAGCAGTAGAACTTACTGGTAGATGTCTTAGTTGGTTAAATTTTGATTATCAAGCAAATACACTGGCTTTTGAGAAATACTTGGAGAGGTACTATATCGAGTGTCTTCACACAAACATGCACAGTTGTTCCTATCATGTAATATAACAAAGTTACAGCATTATTATTGTTTTTAGCAGGGATTTTCATGATTTAAAAACTCGAGTGATTTTAAGATTTCTATAACCCTAATCCTAGGATTTGTAGAATGGCAAATTCTCATCAGGTTCTGGCTTTTTAATTAAACCACAGCAGAAGGTAACTGCAATGAGGTTATTATTTTTGTATTTAACATGTTAGCAACAATACAAGGTTAATTAGTTTATTACTGTAAATTGGTTATTCAAGTTATGTCATTTTTTGCTGTTTTTAGTTCTGCGGTCCTTGTTTGAGAAATCGTTATGGAGAAGATGCTAGAGAAGCACTTAGGGACGAGGTCTGTTTCGAAGCTGTACTGAATATTCATATTTTATTAACTTCAGACCTGTCTAGTGCTCTGAATAGTTTTTTATTCAGCCAAGTAGTTTCTTGAATCTGAGTATGAATAATGACTTTGTTACATAAATTGTAATTGCACTATAAAATTTATGCTTCCATTTATGGTTTCCGTTGCTGATCTCAACTCTCTTGTTAACCCCTCCCTTCCTTGCACACATACTAAATGGATGGCCCCATACATTGGAAAGTAATAGCGACCTGTCAAGTTGTCTTCAATTTACGTTGGCACACATCAGTGTGATTTCCACGTTGTGTGTATGTATGTATGTAACTCCGTGATGTTGGGATCTACAAAAATTTGTTCATGCAAAACAATGGAATGCATGATTCTGTCATTCTTTTTTAGTTTTCCAGAAATCTGTATGTTTTCCCATCCATCAGGCATAAATGCATTAATTACTGTTACTGATTACTTACTCTATATTTATTGGATATGTGCCACATGTAGTGCTCTATTTTCACAGTGACGTTGTTATGGCCATCTGTATGCTGCTACAAACGGCTGAGAGCAAGATTACAATATATTACCAAGTGTAACTCTCAGTAATAATTACCATTATTTCGTGTCTGATATAACTTAAAGACAATCAAAATATATATTGCAAGCTTTTGTTCAGCATTTTAAAAATAAATTTAAGAAAATAATGTTATGGTTGACCTACTAATAAGTAGGCTGATTCCCTTTTTCCATTGATCGCTGTTACCATTTGTTATGTTACCATAGATTGCTCTTTCCTGGTGTAATCTAAGTTATTGTATAAATCTGATTATTTTTCTCAATAGAATTGGCTTTGTCCTCCATGTCGTGAAATCTGCAACTGCAGTTTCTGCTGTCAGAAAGCTGGAAAATCATGTACAGGAATCCTTGCCCCAACGGCCAAAGCCTGCGGCTTCACAGATGTCAACTCCTACCTTCAAAGGTAGCACTGTTTTTGTATTTCTTCTGATATTTACATGCATGTAGCACCATCGGGATGAACTGCCGTAAAGTTTGATGGGGTGATGCTATTTAGTGGGTCAGAGAATTAGTGATTAAACAGTCTGTTTGCTCAGTAAATCTCTGACATCATTTAGGTCTGGACTCCAGTCATTTTGTTGTGGTGGCTTACGTTGTAAGTGAATGGCTTATTGTGCAAATCTTGTGCAGGTGGTAAAAGCGCATTTAACATTGTATTGTATTTGAACACTTGTTATAGCGCGCCTACCAGATTTTCCATTCAGAGGCGCTCCTGACTACTGCGCGAACGCTGAATCGGAGTTTCACGCCGAAGCGCATGAGCAATTACGAGTGAAGGACTTGCCCAGGGTCCCTGGCGGCGACTTTGAGGTGGATTCGAACCCGCAACCCTCCAGCTGCAAGGCACCGAACATACCCCCAAACCACCGCGCCCCAGTTGTATTGTGATGTGTTGTATTGTGTGTTGTATTGTGCTCCACGTTTATAATGCGACCGAGCCACCCGCAGTAAAGATCCGAGAAATTAATCTCTGATAAACCGACCCGACCGGGAAGCGAACCCAGGCGCCGGCGTGACGAGTTCAGAATGAGCGAATGAGTGTGAGAGTGACCGAAAGAGTGAGTTTACGAGTGCGAGGGCGTACTCGTGCCACACGCTCTGAGGTCAATTCCTGGTCCAATGTCACACCCAACTCATTTGCAATGGTAGAAAAGAAATTCTAGGGAAACAATGTTGCAAATTTGGCAGATGTTTTACATATCTGCAGCCATGGCTACCACACCTGATGAACTGCGTTTTCCCATGTTTTTTTTATACATAAACACATTAATGCTTATGCGTAACTGCCTTGAGATCTATGCTGCATCTTATCTCAGAAGCTTTGCTTTGGTCGGCCCAATTTTGTGGAATAGGTTGCCTAGCACCCTACGACATGAGCTCTTGGTCTTTACCTCTGTTCTGTAAGCACTTAAAAACCATTCTGTTCAATTTTGGTTTCTGTCATTGGGTTGGGAGCACCTCTGGAAGGGGTGCCACATAAACATAAATAAATTGTTAGAATTACAGTTGTTTGTTGCCATATGCATTGCAATATTGGCAAAGAGGATAATATGTCCAATAATGACTAACCCCAAGTGTCAGCCTTGGATATGCAGTGTTAGCAACATCATTTTTCTTAGCTTCAGCACATAAAGCAAGCAACCAGTCCTCTCCTATGCCAACTAATAATCCAATCTACAGTGTTCTTATTTTTATAGCTGTGTTTTCGTAGATATACAACTGCAGCACAAATATCAAAACATCTATTCTGCCCTGGTATGGATTTAAACCCCAACCTGTGAGCTGGGCCGCAAAGAACTTCATGGGCTGGTGTGCATTGCAAGCGTCATTAAACAAAAACTATTTTCATGTTTATAAATTGTCTTTTTTAGCTTGAATCAAGTCTGATAGTGCAAGAGAAAAGACGTAACTTGATTCCGCAGAAAAACTTGTCACGTGTTGAATGAACAGTTTGAGAAAAGTTTTCCAGTTCATTTACAAAATGTTTGCATTATTAAAGTGTTCATTTGTGGTACATGTAATAATGATGTACTGGAATAGTGTTGTTTACACAAGTGTTTCAGCAAAAGCATGCTTTTATTGTAAGTAATTTAGGTGAGTTAGAGTTAAAGCATGCTTTTATTATAAATGGAAGCCTTGATATTTTATAATAAAGGAGCCACATAAATTCCTGGTACAACGAGACCTATCTAAAGTGCAGAATTTGATCTTGGATCCATTTATAGCAAGTATTTCGTTACATACATAACTGAATGACTTCACATTTGTAATGTTAGTATAATTATCAGTTATCTCGATACTCAGTGTAGTGTCTTTTGTGTAAAACATTTAACTTTGATTGCAGTCATTAACATGAAACCTTTGTGGGTTCAAAGGTTCTGTATAATCATTTACTATGATACTATGTAAATATACAGTGACATTGACATTGCAAAAATATGGAACCATTACTCAGATTTGTTCATTGTATTGGCTGATGATGAAGTTGACAATTTACTCCATGCCAACTATTCAGAATTAGGTGCAAAGTATTGACATTTGTTGTGTTTAGATGAGTTTTGTTTTTAAATTTAAATGTAACTTTTTGCTCAATAAAATAGTTTTTTTTCCGTGTGATAAAATTGTCAGGGAATATTAGATATCTGCATGTATTACCTTTGTAAAAATAGCTCCATTTTCAACGTCTTGTCTCCTTTTCATAACAGTCCATGTTCTAATAACAAAAATGGCAAACTATGCAATGCAGACACTGAACCAGAAACCGTTGTGTGTTTTTGAGCCACATTGCGTAAGTGTGCACTTCTGCATTCAATGCTTCCCCCCACACACACAAGGCTGGAACTGACTCCGAATGCTTGAATCCTTTGTCATACTTTCAGAAATGCCTCAAAACTTGCATCTCGGACTGGCTTTCAGACATTTGGTTATCTAACTGCACTACCACCTAATGACTGATTAATCATTTCCAAAAAATGTATGTATTTGTGTCACTGTTCCATTAAAGATTTTTGTGATAACATGCATTAAGTAAAGTTTACAAGTGATGTTGCAGAAATTGGTTTGTACAGTTATGTCTTGTCTTATTCGTTTGTGTGTCCTGTATTACATGATTTTTAGAACCTCTCTGAATGCCATTCCATTTGAAACAGTGAAGTCAGGTGATGGGTGGATAAACCAAACTTATATCCTATAGGAACATTCACAAGTCACGTGATATCTTTGTGATATCTGCCCGCCAACGTTTGTGTAAGTCAAAACATCGGCTCATTCGGCTGTTGCTGGAAGCAATATTGTAAACAAATGAATAAAAACATTAATATTTTGAGGATTACTAATGCTGTATTCCTTTTTTACATGTCTAAATCAACTGTGAAATATGTTGATGGCATTTTTAAATTTGTTTTGACTTATGTAAACATTGTCACGTGATCCAGAATGAATGCTCCTATTCAGTGGGCAGGAAATGCTTTTTGTTCATCCACATTTAAAAGAATTATTCCAAAAATTTTACGTATGCACGCCTGCACGGTCATGCATGCTTGGTAATAATAATCAAAGAACTTCTATAGTTAATAGTGCTACTGTAATAATACTCGACACTTCAGTAGATTGTCGCTCCTTACCAGTCAGTGCATGCCAAATTCCAGAAATAGAAAGTGGAGGGAACCCGAGAACAGAAACAGCTGAAGGCTGAAATTAATCCAGGAAAAGAGCAGCTTTTGATCGAGATCTGAAGGCCAACAGACACTGCAGAGTGAAAGAAAGACCACAACAGTGGGCGTTTGTCTTATGCTAATAGATTGTTTACTTACTTATCAACAGAATCAACACGCCCACCAACAGCTGTCCTTCGTATAGTCAGAATAAGACAGATTCTGGTCGCATAGTGGCAATCAAGAAACAGGTCTTGGTCGATTAAGGACAAGTCTTGCAAGTCAGTAGTGAAATAGATCTTGGCGGATTTGCTGACGAGGAATTGTTGATTGCGCCTTGTCAAAGATCTACGTAAAACCATCAACTAGAATGTAGTGTTACGCTATGTGTCAGAACTACAATAGTGAGGCCCATTATCTGATCCATCCTGCGAACTTACTAAAACTAGGCCTACCTCGGTTTTTAATTCTCTGCGCAGATTTTAAATCAAAACTGAAGACCCTCCTTTTCAACAAAATCATATCCTTGTAGTTGCGGCCTTGCTCTCCACATTTCGCCCATGCGCTGGTTACTTGTATGACTGCCCTGGCTACATGCGCGTAACTAGCATTACGCAACTGCGTAAAGATTTTAACCGCTCAACATTTTTTGACCATTTAGATTACATTTCGATCCTCTGATCGGCTTGACCTTTTTGTTTCCCGTGTCAGGACTGCGATGGCTCAATCCAGATCCTTCGCCTGCATATGTCCTTCTCTGTGGAATGAACTTCTCCACCGGTTCGCTCTGTCAACCTTTCTGGTAGGCTCTCCTCGTCTTTTTCTAAACTAAAATCCTGCCTTTTCCCTCGGGTTGCTCGCGCTGGGAGCGCTTCTGAAAGGCTTTTGCTGTGAGAAGCGCTTTATAAATAGCCAAATACAATACAATTTTGAGATTCTAGATTACGCCTACTAGCCTATTATTCGTTGAATTTCTATTGTGCAGACTTTGTTAGCCTATTGTACGGTCAGCAAAACATTTCCATTCGCGGACTTAGTGACAGACTCTGCAAATTTCGTGACACTTCTGAAATTTCGATCAGAGACCGACACTAGTTTAGGCTAAATCATCGTAAGCTAATGTCATCTGGTCCACGCAAAGCTCAGTAGGCCCTAAATAAGTAGGCCCTACGTTGATTCAAAATGAGCTGGTCCACCTACGTGGCCAGCTCTCCTGCAACCGGTTTAAAAAAGAATATGCTTACTTACTTACTTACTTATTGCCATTATTAATACTAATATTAATACTAATAATACTAATAGGCCTACTGCTGCTGCTGCTGCTGCTGCTGCTGCTACTACTACTACTACTACTACTACTACTAATAATAATAATAATAATTATTATTATTATTAATTAGGCCTATCACGTCTAAAGCAGAGCGCTTTATTAAAAGAGATTGAGAACTCTTTCGAGCAATGCGATTATATCGTATTGACGGTATATCCACCCGCCTCATTGTTGATGACGTCATCGTCATTGTCCACCGAGAATTTCTTGTGGTAGAGTCTGAAGATCGCCTGTGAAGAGGCCCTGAAAGATCTCGTCATATGAAGAGGCGCTGGATGATGTCGCCTTTCTTAAGGTACTGACAGACCTCGCCTATGAAGAGGCGCTGAAAGATCTCGCCTGTGAATACTATAGGCGTTGAAAGATCTCGCCTGTGAAGAGGCACTGAAAGATCTCGTCTGTGAAGAGGCGCTGGATGATGTCGCCTTTCTTAAGGCACTGACAGACCTCGCCTATGAAGAGGCGCTGAAAGATCTCGCCTGTGAATAGGCGTTGAAAGATCTCGCCTGTGAAGAGGCGCTGAAAGATCTCGTCTGTGAAGAGGCGCTGGATGATGTCGCCTTTCTTAAGGCACTGACAGACCTCGCCTATGAAGAGGCGCTGAAAGATCTCGCCTGTGAATAGGCGTTGAAAGATCTCGCCTGTGAAGAGGCACTGAAAGATCTCGTCTGTGAAGACGCGCTGGATGATGTCGCCTTTCTTAAGGCACTGACAGACCTCGCCTGTGAAGAGGCGCTGAAAGATCTCGCCTGTGAAGAGGCGCTGGAAGATCTCGTCTGTGAAGAGGCGCTGAAAGATCTCGCCTGTGAAGAGGCGCTGGAAGATCTCGTCTGTGAAGAGGCGCTGAAAGATCTCGCCTGTGAAGAGGCGCTGGAAGATCTCGTCTGTGAAGAGGCGCTGAAAGATCTCGGCGCTGGAAGATCTCGCCTGTGAAGAGGCCCTGAAAGATCTCGCCTGTGAAGAGGCGCTGAAAGATCTCGTCTGTGAAGAGGCGCTAAGAGATCTCGCCTGTGAAGAGGCGCTGAAAGATCTCGTCTGTGAAGAGGCGCTGAAAGATCTCGCCTGTGAAGAGGCGCTGAAAGATCTCGTCTGTGAAGAGGCGCTGAAAGATCTCGTCTGTGAAGAGGCGCTGAAAGATCTCGTCTGTGAAGAGGCGCTGGATGATGTCGCCTTTCTTAAGGCACTGACAGACCTCGCCTATGAAGAGGCGCTGAAAGACCTCGCCTGTGAAGAAGCGCTGGAAGATTTCGTCTGTGAAGAGGCGTTGAAAGATCTCGCCTGTGAAGAGGCGCTGAAAGATCTCGCCTGTGAAGCGGCGCTGAAAGATCTCGCCTGTGAAGAGGTGCTGAAAGATCTCGCCTGTGAAGAGGCGCTTAGAGATCTCGCCTGTGAAGAGGCGCTGAAAGATCTCGTCTGTGAAGAGGCGCTGAAAGATCTCGTCTGTGAAGAGGCGCTGAAAGATATCGCCTGTGAAGAGGTGCTGAAAGATTTCGTCTGTGAAGAGGCGCTGAAAGATCTCGTCTGTGAAGAGGCGCTGAAAGATCTCGCCTGTGAAGAGGCGCTGAAAGATCTCGCCTGTGAAGAGGCGCTGGATGATGTCGCCTTTCTTAAGGCACTGACAGACCTCGCCTGTGAAGAGGCGTTAAAAGATCTCGCCTGTGAAGAGGCGCTAGTGGCTCTCGCCTGTGAAGAGGCGCTGAAAGATTTCGCCTGTGAAGAGGTGCTGAAAGACCTCGCCTGTGAAGAGGCGCTGAAAGATCTCGCCTGTGAAGATGCGCTAGATCTCGCCTGTGAAGAGGCGCTGAAAGATCTCGCCTGTGAAGAGGCGCTGAAAGATCTCGGCGCTGGAAGATCTCGCCTGTGAAGAGGCGCTGAAAGATCTCGTCTGTGAAGAGGCGCTGGATGATGTCGCCTTTCTTAAGGCACTGACAGACCTCGCCTATGAAGAGGCGCTGAAAGATCTCGCCTGTGAATAGGCGTTGAAAGATCTCGCCTGTGAAGAGGCGCTGAAAGATCTCGTCTGTGAAGAGGCGCTGGAAGATCTCGTCTGTGAAGAGGCGCTGGAAGATCTCGTCTGTGAAGAGGCGCTGAAAGATCTCGTCTGTGAAGAGGCGCTGATCTCGTCTGTGAAGAGGCGCTGTTGCCTTTCTTAAGGCACTGACAGACCTCGCCTGTGAAGAGGCGCTAAGAGATCTCGCCTGTGAAGATACGCTGAAAGATCTCGCCTGTGAAGAGGCGCTGAAAGCCCTCGTCTGTGAAGAGGCGCTGAAAGATCTCGTCTGTGAAGAGGCGCTGAAAGATCTCGTCTGTGAAGAGGCGCTGAAAGATCTCGCCTGTTAAGAGGCGCTGAAAGATCTCGTCTGTGAAGGGGCGCTGGAAGATCTCGTCTGTGCAGAGGCGCTGGAAGATCTCGTCTGTGAAGAGGCGCTGAAAGATGTCGCCTTTCTTAAGGCACTGACAGACCTCGATCGTCTGTGAAGAGGCGCTAAGAGATCTCGCCTGTGAAGAGGCGCTGAAAGATCTCGCCTGTGAAGAGGCGCTGAAAGACCTCGTCTGTGAAGAGGCGCTGAAAGATCTCGTCTGTGAAGAGGCGCTGGAAGATCTCGCCTGTGAAGAGGCGCTGGTGAAGATCTCGCCTGTGAAGAGGCGCTGGATGATGTCGCCTTTCTTAAGGCACTGACAGACCTCGCCTGTGAATAGGCGCTAAGAGATCTCGCCTGTGAAGAGGCGCTGAAAGACCTCGTCTGTGAAGAGGCGCTGACAGACCTCGCCTGTGAAGAGGCGCTGAAAGATCTCGCCTGTGAAGAGCTGCTGAAAGATCTCGCCTGTGAAGAGGCGCTGGATGATGTCGCCTTTCTTAAGGCACTGACAGACCTCGCCTGTGAAGAGGCGCTATGAGATCTCGCCTGTAAAGAGGCGCAGAAAGATCTCGTCTGTGAAGAGGCGCTGAAAGATTTCGCCTGTGAAGAGGTGCTGAAAGATTTCGCCTGTGAAAAGGCGCTTAGAGATCTCGCTTGTGAAGAGGCGCTGAGAGACCTCGTCTGTGAAGAGGCGCTGAAAGATTTCGCCTGTGAAGAGGCGCTGAAAGATTTCGTCTGTGAAGAGGCGCTGAAAGATCTCGGCGCTGAAAGATCTCGCCTGTGAAGAGGCGCTGAAAGATCTCGTCTGTGAAGAGGCGCTGGATGATGTCGCCTTTCTGAAAGGCACTGACAGACCTCGCCTATGAAGAGGCGCTGAAAGATCTCGCCTGTGAATAGGCGTTGAAAGATCTCGCCTGTGAAGAGGCGCTGAAAGATCTCGCCTGTGAAGAGGCGCTGGAAGATCTCGTCTGTGAAGAGGCGCTGGAAGATCTCGTCTGTGAAGAGGCGCTGAAAGATCTCGTCTGTGAAGAGGCGCTGAGATCTCGTCTGTGAAGAGGCGCTGTTGCCTTTCTTAAGGCACTGACAGACCTCGCCTGTGAAGAGGCGCTAAGAGATCTCGCCTGTGAAGATACGCTGAAAGATCTCGCCTGTGAAGAGGCGCTGAAAGATCTCGTCTGTGAAGAGGCGCTGAAAGATCTCGTCTGTGAAGAGGCGCTGAAAGATCTCGTCTGTGAAGAGGCGCTGAAAGATCTCGCCTGTTAAGAGGCGCTGAAAGATCTCGTCTGTGAAGAGGCGCTGGAAGATCTCGTCTGCTGCAGAGGCGCTGGAAGATCTCGTCTGTGAAGAGGCGCTGAAAGATGTCGCCTTTCTTAGAGGCGCTGACAGACCTCGCGTCTGTGAAGAGGCGCTGAAAGATCTCGCCTGTGAAGAGGCGCTGAAAGATCTCGCCTGTGAAGAGGCGCTGAAAGACCTCGTCTGTGAAGAGGCGCTGAAAGATCTCGTCTGTGAAGAGGCGCTGGAAGATCTCGCCTGTGAAGAGGCGCTGAAAGATCTCGCCTGTGAAGAGGCGCTGGATGATGTCGCCTTTCTTAAGGCACTGACAGACCTCGCCTGTGAAGAGGCGCTAAAAGATCTCGCCTGTGAAGAGGCGCTGAAAGACCTCGTCTGTGAAGAGGCGCTGAAAGACCTCGCCTGTGAAGAGGCGCTGAAAGATCTCGCCTGTGAAGAGGTGCTGAAAGATCTCGCCTGTGAAGAGGCGCTGGATGATGTCGCCTTTCTTAAGGCACTGACAGACCTCGCCTGTGAAGAGGCGCTATGAGATCTCGCCTGTAAAGAGGCGCAGAAAGATCTCGTCTGTGAAGAGGCGCTGAAAGATTTCGCCTGTGAAGAGGTGCTGAAAGATTTCGCCTGTGAAAGGCGCTTAGAGATCTCGCTTGTGAAGAGGCACTGAGAGACCTCGTCTGTGAAGAGGCGCTGAAAGATTTCGCCTGTGAAGAGGCGCTGAAAGATTTCGTCTGTGAAGAGGCGCTGGCCGGAAGATCTCGCCTGTGAGGAGGCGCTGGATGATGTCGCCTTTCTTAAGGCACTGACTAACGACGAAACTGCGTAATTTTTGGGAAACCCTGGTTACGCCACTGCCTGGCTATGTGCTGGTTACGCATGCAATGTTTGGGTTAGCCTGTGTACCCTGGTTCGTCCTCTTACCCTCTGCTCTCGCCTTTTCAGTAGTAGCCGTCTGACTGACTAGTCTGCCTGCCTAAAATAAGTAAGTATGTTCTTTATTAAACCGGTTGCGGAAGAACCGCACTCCGGTGCAGTGCATATTTTAACGTATTTGGACTACTGGGACCAGTGGGTGGCGCAAGTAGTAGGGTTCGTGCTCGTGCTTTGCACCACGCCGCACATAGGGTTCGTGCTCGTGTTTTGTACCACGCCACACACCAGGCAAGTAAGTGCCCAACATACTCAAAAAGTTGACGACCAGGGGGTAGCATTCAAAAATTTTAGAAGGGGGTATAATGAGACTTTTCCGTGAATTTTCGAGAGGGGGGGTAGTAGCAGGAGTTTTCTAAGAACAAAAAACAAAAATCCTCCTCGATCATACCTGAAACTAACTGTGGTGCCTAAATCCAGGCCCCCTCGTTACGCCACTGACTGGTGGGACAAACTCTGCTACTGTATTCGAAAACTAACATGAAATTAGAGTATTACCTAGCACAAATCACCAAAACTACTGGGACATATCCTAAAACTACTGGGGCAAATCCTAAAACTACTGGGACAAATGTCCCAGTAGTTACACAGTTAAAATATGCACTGCTCCGGTGTACAGTACAATCAATAGGAATACAGCATTCTTCCTCATGTCATTGTCAATTAGAGTCAAGACCATCTCAATATTATGTCGATGGTCAAGAGTCAAGACCCTGTCATGAGACCGTGGGTGTAGGTCAGAGATAGTAGATTTTCTTTGTGGGAGCAACTTATGCGTAACATCTTGGATCTTTACAATACAATACAATTAGACATTTGTAAGGCGCTTTAACAAGACAAGTCTTGCACGAGAGCGCGTAGTGTAGTCTCATGATGTTAAAATATGTCGTTTTGTGCAGAGTAGGCCTACTTTGTCGGATGATAACATCGCTCACTATAGTGAGGGCTGTTAGCAAGATGAAGGGAACCGGCTGGACAAAAGCACCAAACTTTCTGTGTACTTAGGTTTGGTCATATGGTAATGGTTTTTGGTAGGAGCCACGCGATCCGACCACGGGGTCACCCTCAAAAACCAAGATGGCGGCCAATAATGGCGCCAACACAGAAAACAGTATATATCAGGTCATAAGTAAGCTACAAAAACAAACGAAGTATCAAGTTTAACATTATCAAGGTCAAGGAATCGATTTTTCGTAGTGGCAATAGTGTCCGAATGTTACTATTCAAGATGGCGTCCAATATGGCCGCCAACACACACAAATAGGTATATATCAGGTCAGAGGCAAGCTACAATAACAAATGAAGTGTCGAATATAATATTTTCAAGGTCAAGGAATCGATTTATCGTAGTGGCAATAGTGTCCGAATGTTACTATTCAAGATGGCGTCCAATATGGCCGCCAACACAAAAAAATATGTATATATCAGGTCAGAGGTAAGCTACAATAGCAAATGAAGTGTCGAATATAATATTTTCAAGGTCAAGGAATCGATGTATCGTAGTGGCAATAGTGTCTGAAGGTTACTATCCAAGATGGCGTCCAATATAGAGGTCACGAGTGCTGAGCTACGAATGCTCAATTTAATCGCGCCAGAAACGTACGAGCTCGATCCTGTACCCAGTCTTCAAGCTGGATGGGCTGAATTCCAGTGCTTAAGCAAATTACTGCCTGATTGTAAATGTGACATTTCCTTCTAAGGTTCTGGAATGTATTGTTGCTATTGTTTAACTAGATATAAATGGTTTCCTTTCCTCCCAGCAGTTTGGCTTTAGGAAGAATCACTCTATGGTGACTCTCCAAAACGACTCAGGACTCTCTGACCTCTATGGCACCATAGAACTGATGTCGGACTCTCTCTCTCTCTCTCTCTCTCTCTGTCTGTCTGTCTGTCTCTCTCTCTCTCTCTCCTGCTTCTTTTGGGCTGACAGACAAACCGCTATAGTGGCTTCGATCCTTTCTGCCAGAGCGCACTAATCAAGTAGTCTTTGGCTTCTGTAGGTCCAGCTGGGTTCTAGCCCCTTTTGGTGCCCCATAGGTTTTAGTGCTGGGCCCAATGCTTTATATTATCTATTCGTCTGGTATTGGGGTGTTGCTGGAGTCATGTGGGCTTGTGCACCAGCTAGGCTATATGCTGACGATGTGCAGACCGTATACACCCATTGCCACCCCAATTGCGGGGTGGATTGCCGTTCAGCAGATGTGCCAAGCTATGGATGCCTTCCACTTGGTTAGCATCCAATCGCCTGCTTCTAAACGCCTCTAAGGATCAATTCATTTGTTTGGGTTGTGGTAGATGATTGGCGAGCATTGACCGATGCCTGGTTTCGGAAAAGTTCCCGCATGTCACCTTATTGAAATCGGTCCGGGACTTGAGGTAACTTTGGATCAAGAACTTTCTTTTTCTCAGAACATAAATGAGCTTGCCCTTAGCTGCTATTATCAGCTACGTCAATTGAGGGTTATCTCTCGCTCCCTGTCCCGTGACACTGCTGTGATCCTTATCCATGCTTTTGTTACTAGCAGATTGGATCACTGCAGTTTGATCCTGGTGGGTTTGCCACAGAGCCACATGAAATAATTGGGCGCCGTGGACGGTTTTTCATTCAGCTGCTCGTCTTAGAGGGGCTTTCCCAAATATGCTCTTGTTTCTGTATTATATGTGGGATGTATTGTACTGGCTCTCTGTCCCACAACGCATCTCTAATAGGGTTGCTGTTTTGGTCTGGCGGTGCATCATTGGCTGTGCATCGGCCTGTCGGAGTGATCTTTGTCGTCTGCTTTCTGATACAGCTGCAGCCGTCGAGTCTTCCAATCTTCTGCTGGGGGAGAACTCTTAGTCCCTCGGGCTCGCTCCTGAATTAGGCAGCACCGTGCCTTCTCAATAGTTGTAACTTGTACCTTCCATCTAGAATGGTCTCCCATTAGAGATTCGTCAACTGCCTACGGGTAGTGCCCCTGCATTTAATAAGTTACCGAAGTCTAATAATTTAGTGCCGAAGCTGGGCTGGGAGCGCCTCTGAGTAGGTCTCCTGAAGGGGCGTAATATCAAATTCCTTGAATAAATGAATGGATAGGTAAGCCACAATAACAATTGAAGTGGCAATAGTGCGGGAATGCTACAATTCAAGAAATCATAAAGAGATCTTCAAAGTCAAAACCTTATAGGATCTGCTTCTGCTGTTGTCAGCGCTACAAATAGAATCAAACAGCTCAGAGACAGTCCGCTTAGAGTTTTCATCAGATGATCGTCCCGAAGAGCGATTCCAAAGCCTTCCACCCATCCCGGCTTTATGAGCTGAGATATACCTATTTTTGAGTGTTGGCGGCCATATTGGACAGTAACATTCGGACACTATTGCCACTACAATAAATCGATTCCTTGACCTTGAAAATATTATATTCGACACTTCATTTGTTATTGTAGCTTGCCTCTGACCTGATATAAGCTTATACATATATTTGTGTGTTGGCGGCCATATTGGACGCCATCTTGGATAGTAACATTCGGACACTATTGCCACCACGATAAATCGATTCCTTGACCTTGAAAATATTATATTCGACACTTCATTTGGTATTGTAGCTTACCTCTGACCTGATATATAACATATTTTTGTGTGTTGGCGGCCATATTGGACGCCATCTTGAATAGTGACATTCGGAAACTATTACCACTACGATAAGTCGATTCCTTGACCTTGAAAATATTATATTCGACACTTCATTTGTTATTGTAGCTTGCCTCTGACCTGATATAAGCTTATACATATATTTGTGTGTTGGCGGCCATATTGGACGCCATCTTGGATAGTAACATTCGGACACTATTGCCACCACGATAAATCGATTCCTTGACCTTGAAAATATTATATTCGGCACTTCATTTGGTATTGTAGCTTACCTCTGACCTGATATATACATATTTTTGTGTGTTGGCGGCCATATTGGACGCCATCTTGAATAGTGACATTCGGAAACTATTACCACTACGATAAGTCGATTCCTTGACCTTGAAAATATTATATTCGACACTTCATTTGTTATTGTAGCTTGCCTCTGACCTGATATATACCTATTTGTGTGTGTTGGCGGCCATATTGGACGCCATCTTGGATAGTACCATTCGGACACTATTGCCACTACGAAAAATCGATTCCTTGACCTTGATAATGTTAAATTTGATACTTCGTTTGTGTTTTGTAGCTTACCTATGACCTGATATATACTGTTTTCTGTGTTGGCGCCATTATTGGCCGCCATCTTGGTTTTGAGGGTGACCCCGTGGTCGGATCGCGTGGCTCCTACCAAAAACTATTACCATATGACCAAACCTAAGTACACAGAAAGTTTGGTGCTTTTGTCCAGCCGGTTCCCATCCGCTTAAATTTTCGGTCTAACAGCCCTGACTACCAGTGGCAGGCTCGCTTTCTTGACCTGGAACAAAGAAATTGGACCTTATAAATATACCTGCCAAACGATTTTGTTTTGGCTGAGTGCCCGTGAATCAGCTGATCCAGCGACGTAGCAATAATAATAATAGGTACTTGAATTTGAATGAAGAATTTCTTCTTACTTAGGCCTACATGATAATAACGGTGGAGGACAGACTTTCGGTTGTTAGAGAGACCGTGCAGACGTCTTGAAAGGTGAAAGTTCTTACAAAACGTGAAAACATGTTCCAAAACATGAATTACTGGTGTAATAATTATTAGTAATTCACTGCTGATCTTAAACGTGGAAGTTCTGTCCTAGATACTGAATCAGTTAAAAGTTAACCCTTTCGATTAGAACCGTCCAAACGTTTGGACGAAAACTCACAGTGGTCGGCGCATGGAAGCATGTTGGGTGTTCAAAACATGAGCTTAAACTGTACCTAACGGAAACATATAATACGGTACAGCGTTAGAAGAATACGGGCAAATGATAAACTTCTAGGCTTTAAGAAGGATTGGTATTTGATGGCGAACATGACACACGAGCGCCTTGGCTTGAAAGATTTTGCTCTTTCTAATGGGCTCGATGAACTGGAGAGTGACACAGGTCAGCTGCAGTGCAACGGAACTTGCGGGGAGCCTTACAAATTGCCAATGGACGTACTGTGCTCTGGGAACCTTGTGAAAGTATGTGCCCCCATGGTCAGGTATTCAGGGTGAGTTATATTGAGGTAATCTTTTGTTATGGATTTGTGATGTTAAAACGATATCATATAGTGGAATAATTTTGGATGCTAAGATTGTAAATTACCATCTTTCTTTGTAAACAAGGTAAATTGGCAGAGCACGGTATGTTTGGATCAGTAAGTTACGTTAACGTAACGTTCTGATGCAAGCGGTGGCATAGCATTTTTTTAAAGCCTTGGAAGGTCTTTCGGAGTCATTGGTCACCTTCTGTCATAGTTGCGTTTTGTCCTCTCTGAGCGAACTCGGTAATATTTGAGTCCTCTCATTCGTATGTGTTTCACGGTCTCGTTTGTTCTTCCACAGGGTTCCGTCTACACTGCTGATGTAAACCTATTTTTATTCTTCTATGGGGTTTACCACTCATCAGTATGCTGGTGACACTGAGTTATATGTGCATGGCCCATAAGCATTACAGTTTTGAACTCAGTTCGTTTATGCATAGGAAACCAATGCAGTTCCTCGCACATAAATTGGATATATGCCCAAACCTAGGTATACTACAATTAGATGAACCACAGCATTTGAAAAAGATCGCAACTGATCTGGACCTGACGAAACAAAACAATTACCAGCGGACTTGCCATTCTGCTCGAAGATGGTTTTATAATGTTGGCTTGAAGCATTTCTTTAATTTGTCGTTCAACTTCTGCTCGATAGATGAGTGGAATACGGTAAGCCATAAATTCTTTTTCACGAAATTCCGGTTTCAGTTCAATTTCATGTTCAACCAATGTACATAATCCAGGCTTTTCAGAAAATCGATCAGAATATTTGTTCAGTACTTCCAGCAATTGTTTTTGTTGAGATAATGTTAAATGACTAATCTGTTCAGGATCAAGATTCAGTGAATTCTTTTCATCTTGCAAGTCATTCTTCGTCAGCAGTTCAACCACTGAACCAAAGTCTTCGTCTTCTTCAACGATTAATCCACAACTCATTGCTCTTGTAATGTACTTTCTGATTTTATTTGCGTGAATTATCTTTCGACAATCGTCACCCATATCAATCAAATAAGAGTACTTTGACCTTCGTTGTATGACAGTACATGGACCATGCCATCGTGAAATCAGTTTATTTGTTGACGTCGGATACAACACAATAACTTTTTCACCCGGTTCAAATTCTTTATGTTTCGCTCTTTTGTTGTATTGATTCGTATACTGTAATTGCTTCTCTCGTGAATATGATTCTGCAAACAGTAATGCTTTTTCCATATTTGCTTTCATGTCTTTCAAGTACTTTTCTGGTTGGATTCCAATATGAGGTGGTAAATTAATTTCTCTTGTCCAACTTTCTTTTAGAATTGCCAGTGGTCCACGCGGAATCTTTCCATACACCAACATATAAGGAGCAATTCCAGTAGTTGCATTCGGTACTTCTCGTAATGCCCACACTGTAAACGGAATTACTTTATGCCATTGCCTTGGATTGTCAACAATTACATGATGGATCATTTTCTTGAATGTTTGATTCCATCTTTCTACTAATCCAGCTGCCTCTGGATGACCTGGCGTATCAAATCTTGGACTACACCCCATTAAATTCAGAAATTCTCTTGTCAGACTCGCAGTAAAATTTGTTCCTTGGTCACTTGTGATCACAGAAGGTACACCAACGTTCATGAACAACTCCATCAAAGCATCACATACAGCCTTCGCAGTTAATGATTTCAACAGAAACACTGTAGGCCATCTTGTGCAAGAATCGACAATACATAAACAGTACTTGTGACCTGCAGCAGATGCTGGCTCGATTGGTCCTACACAATCCACCGTAATTCTTCTAAACGCCACATCTTCTCTTGGAATTGGAGTGATAGGAACCCTGTCCATCACCAAACTTCTTGCCTTTAACTGACATTTCTCACATGATTTGCAAAATTTCACTATATCTCTTCTCATCTTTGGCCACGTAAAAGACAACTTTATTCGTTCTCTAGTTTTCTCTTCTCCAAGATGTCCTCCAAATACTGATTCGTGAGCCAACTCCATCACTTTCATTCGTCGCTCTTTTGGTAACACCAATTGATATATCGTTTGCTCTAATATTCGATATCTCTTGTACAGTAAGCCATTTACCACGCAGAATTCAGATTCTTTATCTGGCGCTAAATTCCACCATGCTTTCAATGATTCATCTTGTCTCTGCTGTTCTTCGAATTTCCTTGCGTCTGCAATCTGCATCTGTTGTTCTTCATCTTTCTCATTTTCTTGAAACAAATCTGCTATCTCCACATCACATTCATTATCCTCTTTCGTTTCATTTAGATTACCATTCTCGCATGCAGCCATCTGTTGTTCACTCATCTCTGCTGTTATACCATCTTGCATTAAACTTTGTTGATCATCACTTTCGTTTTCCTCTTCACTTGAACTTTCAGTTTCACTTTCATCTTCGACTTCTACCACTTTCTTTCGCTGACTCTGCAATCTCGTCGTTACATTCGCTTGCACATCTCCTTGTATCATTTTCACTTGTGGCACGGCTTTAAGTTCTGCAATGATTTCTGGATGCAACAAGAATCTTTCTGTGCTTCCCATTTTTGCAATACTAGCACACATCAATGTCACATAAGGTGTAAGTGAACATTTGACTTTATGCGGAATTACCTCTTCTTCCACATCGTTACAACACAGCCTTACATCAACTTTCACCAACTTTGCAGGAATGGCATCTCCTGCCACGCATTGTAAGTTCACTTTTCCAATCTGCTCCACCTTCATGCCTTCCAGTAATTCTTCACTAATCACCGGAACCTCTGCTCCAGAATCAATCAGTGCTTTTACTTTTATTGGTTCTTTTCCTGCTGTTCCACGAATTTCTACCTCGACGTACTGCAATACCACTTTCTTCAATGTTGTACTTTCATCTCTTCCAGCCATTTCTTTCTGCATTCCATTGTGCAATAGAATTTCTTTCTGAATATCAGGTGAAAGGTGACATTTCATCACTGACTTTACTTCAGTTTCATTGTTCTGATGTTCTGTGGCTTGACTTTCAGAATTATCAACCACTTGAATTCGATTCACCCTCGAATGTTCTTGTTTTCCATAATTTGAGGTTGTAACAGGAACTGGACAGAATTTCATCAAATGCCTGTCTGATCCACAGTTATGACAACGTTTCACCACTGCACCTCGTTGTTCGATGCTTTCTTTTCTCTTATATGGAGTAAACGATGCATTGCCTTCTCTCGCGACAAACCTTGGTGGTGATTTGTTATATACCTGACGTTGTCTGGTCATCATCGACTCTCTATTCTCGTGAACAACCGGAGAATTTGGTTTCACTTCTGCACCTCTGAACTGATTTCCTGTTTCTTGATTGCTCTTCCAATGAAAACCAAAATTTGGAGTGAACTGTTGATTTCTTTTGCCATTAGGAACAAAACCAAAACTTGTCTTATTCGGAATTGCCAAACCAATTCGATTATTAACATGAATGTCCGCTAGGTCTGCCACAACACTAGCTTCGTAACAATCAGTTCCTTCCTTCGACAATACAAACTGTAGTGGACCTGGTGGTAGTGATTCTTTCAACTTATCCGCCACTAATAAATCAAACAGCTTCTCAAAATTCTTATCCACTTTGCGACTTTTCACATAATAGTTCAGCAAGTTCTTCAGCCTAGCTGTAAACATTGTATACGTTTCTTCAGCTGTCTTCTTCGCATCAATAAACTTCGATCTGTACTCTCTCGGTGTCAACTTGAATTCTTTTAACAAGTGCTGTTTCACGATCTCATAATCATCTAAATCAGCGAATGACAATCTGTTTAGCACAGTTCTAGCTTTCGGAGTCATCAATGGCAATAGTAACTTCACCCAGAATTGTTCTTGCACGTTGAAACTACGAAACGCATTCTCAACCGTTTCGAAATATAATGGCACCTCCATCATATCGTTTGGCATTTTAGGTAACACGTGTTTCATGGCATCACCAATTTTCTTTATTTTCGAAACCATCGTTTCACTTTCTTCCTGTTTCCTTTTCTGTTCTTCTCGTTCTTCTTCTCTTCTTTGCTCTTGAGCTTCTCTATTTCGCTTCTCCTCTTTGAGTTGTGCTTCTTTTAATGCTATTTTTTGTTGTTCCAACTTTAAACGTTCTTGTCTTTCCTCTTCCGCCTTCTCCATGCTTTCTTTCTGTAATTTCAGTTCTTCTTGTCTAACCTGTTCTGCTCGCTCCAACTCTGAAATTCGCACTTTTTCCTTTTCTTCTTCACGTAGTCTCTTCTCTTCAATCTGTTGCTGACGTATCTCTTCGTCACTTTTCCGCGCCTTTTCAAATTCAATCATCTGCTCTAATCTTCTCCTTTCAGCATCTTCTCTATCTTTTCTCAATTGCTCTAATTGAATTTCAAATTGCTGCCTTTGCAATTCTTCTTTCTCTCTTTGAAGACGTAATTCTTCCTGTCGTGCATTTTCTGCTTTCTCTTCTTTTTCTCTCTGAAGACGTTCTGCCTTCTCTTCCTTTTCTCTCTGAAGACGTTCTGCCTTCTCTTCCTTTTCTCTCTGAAGACGTTCTGCCTTCTCTTCCTTTTCTCTCTGAAGACGTAATTCTTCCTGTCGCATTTCTTTCTCTTCTTGTCTTCGTATCTCCTCTCTTTCTTTCTCTTCTTGTCTTCGTTTCTCCTCTCTTTCTTCTTTCATCATCATCCACTGCATCATCATCTCCATAGACATAAGTCCAGGCGGTTTTTCAATAACCTTTTCCACAACACCGCCGACAGCACCTTCTTCTTCTGCTTCTTCCTTAAGCCAGACTTCAGCTAGCGCTTCTAACATGTCCTCACGTGACATATCTTTCAGTTTCTCTTCTTCAAAACCAGCCTTCAACAAGCGCTGTTTTAATCTTTCAGAAGACATCTTCTTCAGTTCTGCTTGTTTTTTGACACTTAATTTCTCCATCTTACTTCTTTACTTCAGTGCTGTCCTTTCTGGAAAACACGAGTTTTCTTTTGTGTTTGAAGTATTGGGGATTGTTCTTTGTTTGATAACAACCAACTTTTATACCTTTGTCGTTGAGGCTTTCGTTGTCGTCAATTTACCAATGATTTGAATGCGTATTCACCAGTCGACGTTGTTTCGAATCCCAGACGTTGTTTCGAATCCCAGACGTTGTTTCGAATCCCAGACGTTGTTTCGAATCCCAGACGTTGTTTCGAATTCCAGACGTTGTTTCGAATCCCACCGCTGCCACCAAATATGTCACCAACTCTTTTCTTTCTTAGTTGTGACCTACCTCAAGAACTTTCCTTATCTCTACATATAAATTGCTCAACGTCTTCTAACTGTTTAAGAATTAAATTGACACAGTTCTTTGAATGTTTCTCCTTTCTTCAAACACAGTTATTTCAAACGTACACTTAATATCAAAGTTCTTATCAATTACCACTCAACGGTAACTTCTAACATACAGTTCTCTACTGCATTAAACCAACTACTACACTGTATTGTTCAAATTCACTGTCATCAGCAGTTTCTAAGTTTGGCGCGCTAACTGCACGTGTAGAGAATCTATCGTCAGCCAAAGTTTAGGCTACTTTAGGCCAAGCGCCCACGAGCCGACAGCGCAACTAAAGCCTAAGACTAAAACGCTTAACAATCGATACACATTATATATATATATATATATCAACCTAAGGAACACCTGTGCTCATTATATATGCAAAACATTAGTTCACACGCTCTAAATGCTGTTCCCATGATTTGCCAAACACAATCACATCATCAAGATAAACTAAACAAATCTCAAAGTTTAATCCTGATAATACTATATCCATCAGACGCTGGAAGGTTGCGGGGCATTACATAACCCGAAGGGCATCACCCTCCATCTAAAAATTCCTTTTCGGGTTACAAAAGCTGTCTTATCCGCATCGTCAGGATTCATAGCCACCTGATGGTATCCGCTCCTTAAATCAAAAGTACTAAACCACTGCGCTCCGGAGAGGGCGTCAAGGCATTCATCAACTCGCGGAAGAGGGTAGGAATCCTTTTTAGTCTTATTGTTTAATTGCCGGTAATCTATACAAAACCGTAAAGTGCCATCTTTCTTCTTCGCCAGCACTACGTTGGCAGCCCATTCACTCATTGCGGGTTCCACTACACCTGCTGCAAGCATCTGATTTAATTGCTTATCAATTGCATCTTTGTAGAAAAGTGGCTGCCTTCTTAACGGCTGCTTAACAGGGCGCTCATTACCTGTGTCAATTCTATGCTCACACAGATTTGTTCTGCCCAAATCTCCTTCATTAGCAGAAAAAACATCCTTATACTCTCTTAACAAGCATTCTAAGCGACTTTTCGCTTCCGATGGTACATCCTCAGGGAGATCTTTCATTAAACCTTCTACAACAGAACACTCAGGTAAAATTCCCTTATCCTGCCTATCCTTTCCCTCTACTGTAACTTGGACGGGATGTAGTCCCCCTATCACTTGGTCTCTACA
Source organism: Aporrectodea caliginosa (assembly GCA_020284085.1). NCBI lineage: Eukaryota > Metazoa > Annelida > Clitellata > Crassiclitellata > Lumbricidae > Aporrectodea > Aporrectodea caliginosa. The sequence continues at coordinate 356,971 of JACEVL010000900.1, forward strand.
TAATCTAGCCGGCGTTTCGCCGAGATTAACCACTCTAACTTGAGTCGTGTTAGCATCGTCACCAACCACAACTCGAGCGACATAGACTCCAGGGACAACCTCCAAAGTTTCAGTCATCCATGCCGGTGCAGTGACTGCTAAATTACCGTACAAAGTTTTAGATGGAATATCGCATTGAGACCTGGGTGAAACAATTACTTCTTCGGCAACCACCACGCGTCGACACCAAGAAGAACCATTGCCTTTAACCAGTGGGATGCGTCTCCTCCCGACAAAAAGAGACCCTACACCAAAACCAATATGACAGCGATGCTCCCGGAGCCATTCCATACCCAGCATTGGTTCAAAGACTTGGTCAGAAACCAGAAATCGAGTGCTTAGCTCAAAACCACGCCAGAACCTGAGCGGGACAATCAATTCACCCAAAACCCGAATTTCAGTGCCATTAGCAGCCAAAAGAATGCGCGAGCTAGGTTGCAGTTCCAAGCCTTCGACATAACCAAAGGGAATTATACTCACTTCAGAGCCGGTGTCGATGAGGCATGTTCGCGACCGTCCATGGATCGTTGCTCGTACGTAGATTGCATTGTCGGTGAGGACCAGAGATCGCTCGCGAGTCGTGTGATTAGAGACGACGTTGTCACCAGTACTTTGATTCGCAGGTCCAGGCGTTTCAGTATTCGTAGGTGGATTAGAAGGCCGACGTCGTTGGCGACATTGGCGGGCGATATGGCCAGCGCGACCACAGTTGAAGCAGACCCGGTCACGTCTGTTGTCTCCAGAGGCGATGAAGGTCGGCGTCGATCTCGTTCCCGTCGAAGCGTTGTTCTGCAGCTCTGCCAGCTGACGCGAAATTCTCTCCTCCATCTGCTGCTGCCATCTCTGCTGAGACGAGAAGAAGCTGTCCAGTTGCGCCTGTAGCTGTGTTCCGGCGTCGATATCTTGCGTTCCGCGTACTCGGTTGGGTTGTCTCCGGCGATCGTCAACATCAGCCATTTGCTGATATGCTCCCAATCGAAGCGCTGTCCGATATGCTTCATCGATGGTTTTTGGCTCGCTCTCCCGAACTTTGAGTGATAATTCGCGATCCCGAATCGCTTCCAAAAAGGCATCTCGTGCGACGATTTCTGTCGTTTCACTCGAAGGAACCGGGTAGGCCAGTACGACAAGACGGCGAATGTCATGAAGCAAATCGCTCAGACTTTCATCAGAGCGCTGTCGACGATAATATAACTGAGCCCGAAAAGTCTCAGCTTGTCCTTCCGCTCCGTACCGTTGCCGTAGTCGCTCAACGAGTTGCTCGTAGCTAACGTCTTCTCTGGCACCAAAGTCCCACAGCAGTTGCGTTGCTGCTTTGTCCAGGGCGCACCGAAGAAAGTCCACTTTATCTGCTCCGGTCCACTTGTTATGCCGGGCGCAAACTTCGAATTGAGCCAAGAAAGATTCTAATGAGCCAGTCCCGTCGAATTTTCCCGGTTTTATCGAAGTCGTTTTCGGGCCGGTTAAGCGACGTAGATCCTCCAAGAGTTTCGAATCTGTGACGGTCTTTTCTGAAATCTGCACACTTTTCCGCTCGGATCGTACTTTCGCCGGTAGGTCTCGGACTTCGAAATCGAGATCTTCCAAAAATCGACTCGATTCGGCTCGAGAATGTCCCATAGCCTCCGCTCCTTCGAACGCAGGTGTTAAAATCGTTGGAAAGCCAGAGGGCTCGGCAATGTCCAGAAGGCTGTAATGAACCGTTCCATCAGCGTCGGCGGCATCCATTTCGAGAAATCTTTATTCGTTTCGACAGAAGAATCAAATTCGCAGAAAACTCACTTTGCAGATTAGCACTTCAGAGTTCACCTCTTCTGGATCGAATATGTGTCTCAAATCCAGTCTTTAGTTCAGCGCAACAAAATGAAACGTACCAACCCCACTTCGCGGTGCCAAATTGTGACGATTCCGGGGTCTAACTTTTATACCAGGAATGACCACCCCGATACCTCGCTATGTCCGTTGAATTCAGCTCGGCTGTCAGCCCGAGTCTTGTAATAAAGATAAAACACTTTATTTTCTTGAAATTGTATTGAGAACATAAACCCGTCAATCTTTGACGTAATCATTAAAATGCGCTAACTAATAGAACAACATTTCGAACGCAAAGTACCTCTAGTCGCAAAGTTCAGTTACCACGCTGAATGTCCTCGACGACGACTCTAATCTAAAAGTACTGACGACTATCGACGACTGTTTCTATATTCTGACTGTCCGACTCTCTATCGCTCTCAAACTGTTCTCTGACTCGACGACTCTCCCTACGACTGTGACTCTCTCCCTACGACTGTGACTCTCAGACTCTATCTAACTGTCTTCTTTATATAACGAGGAAACGCTGCAGAAGCGCCTCATGAAGCGCTGCAGAAGCGCTTCATGAAACGCTGCGGAAGCGCAATTTAAAGCACAGTAAAACAAAACTTAACTAGAGAAGCGCTGCAGAAGCGCTGCAGAAACGTTACAAGACGCGTTACTCGACGAGGGGAGGCGTGAAGCGCTGCGGAAACGCTTCCAGAAGCGCGGCGGAAACGTCTCAGAAGCGCAGCAGAAGCGCGGCAGAAACGCTTTCCCGACGCAATGTCCATGAAGACGACGACGATGAAGGAGCGAAGAGGCCGACGACGAAGGTAAGGAAGAGGATGACGACGAAGACGTAGACGGAGAAATCCGTCACAATATGATGTGCTGCATAATTTAACACAAAAGACTGCCAATGCCTTTAAATAAGCAGAGTGTAGTTAGCTGTAGGCCTACGTGGTATCAGCGGTTTGACCCCTTAAGATAAAAGTAGCCTAATCACCTCAATATCCAGAAGATCCGTCCACTATGGTGATTAAGCGCAAAGGACAAAGGGGCACCGCGCTCGCAAAGTATTTGCCCCCAGAAGGGAACGGTACGATTGACTGAAGTTGCCCAACATGTAGAGCATCAATCGTGTCAGACATTTGAAAAATTCTGGCGTTCGAGGGTCACACAATGACTTCGCGAGCCGCGTGTTTGTGATCCATAGATTACATGATTTTGCCCTGAAAAAGCACGTCGATCAGAGGATATGGCTATTATTGTAATGATTATTATTATCATGATTATTATTTTTTATTGTTGTTGTTGCTGCTGTTCTTCTTGTTGTTAAATAACCTATAGCCTATTTCAGAGCCGTATGGCCTATTTGATCACAATCATAACCTCGTGTGTACATCGGTCACGTGGGGGCGTATCTTGTTACAACACATGGATGTCCTCCAACAATATGTACTCTATGGGAATATAGATTCCTTGGCGCACTTACGAAGACCTTGGCGCAGTTATCAGACGCTAAAATATAATTAGGTTATTATTTACGCTAAAAGAAAGTTAGAATGAACGTAATCGATTCTACGGGTTGCAATTAAGCGACGACTGCAACAGGTAAGGACAAGAGCTAAAATAGTTTGGAAATTAAAGCTATTCAGCTGTTGGGCTGAAGGCGGCGTATACGGTATAACGAGCTAGATGCGACTGAGTTTGATTAATCTAGGCCTAGTTTAATATGCTGTAGAACCATAGGTGAGTCGGTGAAAGATCGAGGGTGTTGCGACTTGGATTAACCCGGTATCAAATAACAAATTCGGTAAACCGTAGTTTACATTTCCAAATTATTTTAATGTCTTCAATGCCGTACTTTATGTTGGTAAGTATATAGGCAGGCTACCAATGTTCAGGATAACTCACCAATCCAGGTTTCATTTAAATAAAAATTTATTTTCATCAATGCAGCTTCTATTAGGCCTAAAGTAGACTTAGTTTCATCAGTCCAGCTTCTGTTTACGGAAACAGTTATTTCCATCAATCCAGCTTCTATTTAAGCAAAGAATTTGTTTAATCAATTCAACTTCCATTTAGGCAAGCAATTATTTTCATCAATCCAGCTTCCATTTTAAATTGTGTAACCCGGTATCAAATCACAACTTCATTTTTAGGTGGGGAAGCCTTTATTTATATCATAGCCTATGTATGACTTAATTTCTGCGAAGCCTAACGCGTGTTGACGTCGCACCATACTTAATTTACCGTCTAAGCTTCTTTTCGTTGATTCATCGGATTTAGACCTGGTGTATCAGCAATTACGAGTTTTACTTGAAGCAGCCATTGACTGATGGCTTATGCATTATGGGAACGATGCTAGAGAATTTCTTAAATTAGATTATACAAAGCGTCATGATTGATTGTTATTCATGCATATTTTATTAGGCCATCATCTCTTTTCAAGCCTTGTTGGGTGTTGGTCCCGTATAACGTATACAGATGCTCACCCAAGAGTTGTTACTCCTATACACACACACAAACACGCACACACACACACATATATATATATATATAGTATTCTGCATTAATGGGCTTCTCACATGGGCTAGTTTGCTGTGTGATACGGTAGGCCTAGATATGTACAGTACCAGTATAGTTTTAATCAGGTGTTATACACACTGATATTTGCTGACAAGCTTTTGACTTTTGACCATAGGACCTACCGATTTATGCTGATAAATGTTTACGTTGCCTGTCTATATACAGCTGTCTATGGACTATATATATATATATATATATACAAGTTTGCCAACATGACTTCGTACCGATGTAAAGCATTTCAACCTCCAGTTTTGCAACAGTACATCCACATTTTCAAGTTATCGATTTGTTGTGACTCTTCAAAATGGTGTATGTAAATATTTTGGCATTTATGTTTTGCCTTTTAAACCTCTCAAATGGACCTCTCTCGGCACATCTGCCTTATCTACACTTTCGTACACGCTTCTCTCCACATTGACGTACAACTGCATCATGTCGCTCCCACACATTACTGTGGAGCTATTCTGCACTACAGTGTTGTGGAGTAATTCCGGACAATATTGTGAAGTTCTGTGAAACTTTTGACTACACTCTGTTATGCCTCATAACTGGCCAGTATTTGTGTAATTTTAAGGTTTACAGTAATGTGCAAACTGCAAAGTTCATCCAAACTATAGGCCAGTGTTTCTGTTAGAGTCCAAAAAGAGGACTTACTTACGTCCTGACCCAGAATTTTAGACGTAGCTCATTTCTAACAGCGATCACACCGGCGTATATGACATAGCAGAATACACAATCACAAACTTTATTATCAATTTTTAAGACGACATTTTCAAGTTCCAAGAAAGTGTGTGTAAACCAGATGCAGTGGCTTTTTATAGTATTTGATTCATCTATAAGGGTTCTTTCAATTAAGTCATGTCTGATAGATAGGCTAAGATAGCTTGAATTGCATTATTTAACGACAACCACCTTATGTCAATGTTAGATTTGAGTTTAACAGCCGTATTGCTTGACACATATAGATGTTCGACGATAAATAAATGGATAGGCCTATGTGCAACTCACCACCGGAATTTTACTTGCACCTAGCCCGCAAAATTTCTAAATTTTCTACATTTGTTACGGATGTAAAAACGACCATAATTTGGGCTTTAATGGAAACACTGCTATAGGTGCATACCTTTGTTTGCACGCTAATTTTGCATATAAACTGCACACTATTGTGCAAAGTAGTACCACGTTTTTTTAGATATTTATTAACGGTATTGTGCATATATTACAGGTACTGCATGTAGGTCCTGTAATTGTAATTTTTCTTTGTTTTCATTTATTGTGATTTGTAATTTTGATAAATTGTTATTATTTAATACTAAAAATAATTATTGGTATAATAATTATATGGGGCCTACTATTGTTTGTGAGAATGGACCTTAGCTGCAGGCTTAGCACTGTAACTCGGGAAGTAATTAAAATTTTCTGGCTATTTCTATTAGATCCTTGTACACACATTACAGAAAATAGGTCTGTGTGTCGTCGGACAATTGATTTTTAATCACCAGTATCAGACAAACTCAGCTCTGTGCTCTGAGATGTTCACCTGGTGAAGCATAATATACACAATATTTCAGGAAGCAAAACGGCATTTAATTATGAAACAAATTGCTGTACAGTGAATTCAAATTTTTTAATTGTTTAACATTTTCAGTTTGTTTAACACATAATATTATAGCCTGTGACTTTGGCAGGGCTTTAGGGAGCACAGTAATGAGTATCATCACAAATATCAATATATTATCAAGTTAAAATTACAGGAAAACAAAGAAATAATTCCTTGCATCTGTACCAGTACTAATTAATTCTGTAAATATTTGTTGCACTTGACAAAAAGGCAGTAACAAAACACAAACAAGCAATGTTGTAAGTAAATGGTGGTCCTAGTGCTTCAGACTTTTGTTATTATAATTATAGTTATGAGTTTGAATCCTTCCTGCTGGAGGCTATGACTTTTCTTTGGTGTTCAAGACTTACCAAATTTTCAACTTTGATGAAAATTATCATTGAGTTGTATATATGGTTACCAGTCAATCAGTCATAGCTCTAGATAGGCAGTGTCAGAGGTACAATCATTATTCATGGTGCAGCAGTTTAACTGTTTTCAACCATTTGATAGCCAAGCATAAAACACAACCATAAAATAAATACACACAGCGGGTGTTTGTCACAATTAAATTAAAAAATTCAAGTCTACGACTTCTTTTGATCCAATTTCGAGTCGCACACAGGCACTCTACAGATACAACATTATACTGGTACCCTACTCTACTAGAAGAAATTAGCACTTTGCTGTGCATTATGGGCACACATTACTGTGCTCGTAATTGTAATCGTAAACTCCAAATTTCTACAGCGCTACTCTAAAGCTAAGCGCAGGGCACCAGCTTATTCACGAGTGCTGCGTCGTATCAGAGGGGTTGTCCAGAGATTGATGTCTAGTGTAGGTCGGAATCCGGTTGCCAGAGAGACCAGAGAGAGGAGGCAGAGCAGTTATGTTGAAAAGTTTATGCACAGTGACTGTGGAACTCTAATGCCACACTTTCACCAACAGTGTAATCTAACCTGCCTGATCAAATATAATCCAAAGCCAGAAACCATCAATTGATTAATATGTAATGTAATGAAGAAGACAAATAATGCATTGACTGATAAAATTACAAAGCAAGTAAGTAAGTAATCTCTAATTGAATTGGGCAGGCACATAATTTGCATAATGTGGTTACTTTACAACCGATACTTCACAAATTATGTCAAATGACTTGTTTTCTCATTTAAGTGATCTGTTGAATTGAGATGTGCCTGTTGTTTTTCGACTTGTGACTCCCCGTTGCACCTATGATTGTATAATTATAATCAGTGTGAAGAGGTTCATAGTCCCTCTGTTGAGAACAGCTGGGCTTGGCTGGCTGTGGTTATGTCCTCAGGCGGGTGATTAGGCTGCATGTTAAGAGGCATTCTGTACTGAAAGCAGACACTTTTGAAGCCGTTCATTGATGCCATCAAAATTGATGTCTGGTTGTTAGAAAGACCAGTCAGTCACTAGTCTTATGAGCAGTATGTGCAATTTTTCACTGTTGCCTCAGGGTAAGATAAAATCAGATATTATGTGCTTTTGAGAGGTATGCTAAGAGGCACTGTTATGTATTGATATGTATGTTCTTACTTAAATACATGCATAGTTTTGCATACATATACACATACACATATAGGTACATGTAGACATACACGAGTGCACAAAGCACTTATACATATGAGCGTACAGCCATACATATGTACGTATGTACATACCTGCATGCATTATTTCAATCTAAGGTAAAGTAAGGGAAGATAAGGTACTCATGCCTCTATGAACATTAGTCCTCAAGGTTTGGTCCGTGGGTTGAGAGATATGTTGGCTGCAGTGCAGACCGAGCAACAGTAATCTAACAAGTGATGTAATATAAAGCTACAAGTGCTGTTTGGCTTGTTTGACCTCTTCATCATTTGGCCACTTTAATGTTTATGTTTAGCAGATATCACTTTTATTGAGCGATTAATACTGCATCTCACCTGTGGTACGGAAGTTTACTTAAGGTTTAGCTGCCTCAGCAAAGGTAAACTTCCGTTAGGGAATGCAGTAACGCATGTTGAATTGATGGGATAATGTGCTATAAATATGGGAGATCAGGAGAAATATGAAGTGTTGATGGCTTCTTGTTCTTTGATCGTGACAGCCGAAGGTGAATGGCACTAATGACCTTGATGTGTTCTTTAAACTTCTTCTCATATACTTCAGTTGTAATTGTAATTGTAATCTGACATTTGTAAGCACCATCTTAAGAAAAAACTCATCATGTTTGCTCCTGACCTGAACCAGTGAAATTACTGTGAGAAAGTAATGTCTGCTGATGGCAGACACTAGTATGGCAAACCTCGTGCAAACAGTGTCTCATATCAAAGCTCCCTCACTGTCACATGCCAACAGCTTGATTGCTTCATAAGGCCACAACAATGTCCAGCTGTACATCACAGTGACCACTTTATTAGTAGACAGTTGACCTGTATGAGTGTATGCTGTGAGCCTGTGAGGGATGTATGCCTGAATAGTTCCGTAAGAAGAAGCAGACGCCATGTATATGAAGCATTGATCAGATGGCAAGGACTGGTAATTAATCTACCCTTTGTGACGAGACTAATGAATATGAATTTGCTTAAACACTTCTGCCTTTTGATCTTAGCGTAAATGACTGCCCAAGGGCCCATCTTCTCTTCCTATAACTTCTGAGGCCGGGTTTCAATCCACAACTAGGTTTTGGTTGTCCAGTGCTGGCCAATGGACTGCTGTGGACATGGAAATAACTAAAACAGGATAATCTAAAGCCTGAGTTATGAACACAGTTAGTTATCTTCATTTTGTTGGGGAACTGGACACATGGTGGTAATACCTGAAACTAATTATAGTATTCACTTGAATATGACTGATTGGGTGACTGGCTTGGTTGGCTTACTGAAACCTGAGGATGTCTTACTGACTGACTGACTGACTGACTGACTGGGTGGTTGATTAACTGGCTGGCATGCTGACTCACTGGCTGATTAGTGGGTGACTGGCTGCCTGACTGAAAGCTGACTTTGTGAATTGTTCACTGATTCACTCATTGGTTTACTGACTGCCTTACTGACTGGCAGGCTGAATGACTGAGAGTTATCTCATTAAGTCATGAGTAAAAATTAATATTAACTGATATTATTATTAATATTGGAATAATTGAGTGATTGATTGATTGATTCATTCATTCATTTAGAGCATTTATATAGCGCCCCCTCAAGAAGGTACTCAGGAGCGCTCCCAGCCCAGCCATGACTAAAGAAAAAAGACTTGAGGGACGTGTAGAACCCTGCCTAATTGATGGATAGAAATGAGTCATTAATACATTTATTGTTACATTAAATTCATTTATATGTTTATTTATTCATTAACTGATTTATTGACTGACTGGCTGTTTTGTTTGATCAGTTAAGCAATTGATGTATTAATTTTTAACTTTTATTATTATATTTACTGTTAATATTCTTATTATTGTTGTTATTGTTATTAATAACAGTAATAAAACACTTCAAACGGACAAGTGTTCTTGAATAGGTACTTCAATTAACAGTGAGATATAGGAAGAAGTCAGACTGTTTTGGTGTTTTCAACTGGCTGTTGTTTAGTGATAGTACAGGCCGAGACTTGTCTGGTGTGGCTGATATAGTTCTTCTATGCATCTGTAAATCTTTATGGAGGCAAGGTCACTTAGGTCAGATAATCCTTTGAGCTCCAATGTATTGTTCCCTTCGACCGAGTCCAAAGCAGCAGGCGCACAGGAGCAACAGACGCTGTGCAATCTCGATTGCAGTGCCACAGTGCGGAAGCATAACTCTTTTGCACGTTGATTTGCGTTGCAGTTTGTCTTTCAGGAGATTTTTTACCTAGAGGCGCGACGACTGTGGGGGCCGATTCGAAGTTTGCTTGGCCTGGATTTTCACTGCCCATCGAGCAATCGGACTGTGTAAACAATGGCATGCATGCTCTTTCTCTCTCAGCCTGTGGAAGCCTTGATTGTCGATTGCTGTGTGCTTAGTCGATAGAATCTTGCTCAATGCGTGTTGCGCTAGCCTACTTTCGACATTAACAGAGCCGCCGTTGTAATTTAGCAAAAATTTCTGCACCTTTGAGCATGGAGAGGAGAGTCTTTGCAATGCATGGCTTGGAATGATGGTTTGAATTTAGAAGTATGTGTTTGTTTAGGGCCAGAGAAGCACTGATAGACGGACGACTTGATTGCGAATTGTGCATCGATCTTGATGTGGTCTAGAAAGTTTGTTTTGAATATCGATTCGTGACGAAGATGGCAGTGAATACAGGGCACAAGGTGAGTGTTTGATCTGATCTGTTTAGAACCTTGAGGTCTTCAGTTGGGGTGGGTTTTGACCATCTGGGATTTTTTCTGGTGTGGGATGATCAAGTGAATGTTATGGTAAATTGTTTTTGTTCGTACAGGGTCAGTTTGAGTGGTTGGATTTTGGAGAAAATTGCAGTTGCAGCTCTGACTGGTGGGTTAGATGGGTCGGTAGTGGTGCTAATGATGTCGGTGGTAGTGTTAATGGTGTTACTGCTGGTTGCAATGTTTACTTATTGTGCAAATATTGTGCTGAATGTGAAATCCTATGTGAATCAACACAGCACTGTTGATTGGCTAAATTGCAACTTTTTTATTGTAATCACTTATTTGTATAGTGCCTACTCCAGCTAAAATGCCTCCTGACCCGAAAACACAAAGCCGCAATTGAACAGAATGGTTTTAAAATGTTAAACGTAAAAGCGGCAAAGAAAGGCCAAGAAGCTCATTTCTAAGGAAGTCAATCAATCAATCAATGTTCATATATTTCGAATAACCAAGTTGTCATAGATGCTACCTGTTGCAATCAAACTGATTCTTAGTTTAACAAGGTTTCAAGTACATACGCAGTTAGAGTTGTGGCATCAAAGATTAATTAGTGCTGGAAAACACATTCCAGGTTATGTAATTATTAACCACATCGCACATTACATTACATTGTAAATTTAGAACACATTGTGTAGTGTCTTTGTGAAACTTCTCAGACGAGGCACTGTGCTTACGTGGCCATCAGCCAAATAGAAATATGTGTAGTAATTATCATTGTTTGCCATGACTTCCATTGCCTGCATTTCTATATGTATATACGTATGTATACATGTATGCAGACACTTTATTGTTGTGGGGCGCGGTGGTGTAGGGGTATGTTTGGTGCCTTGCAGCTGGAGGGTTGCGGGTTCGAATCCACCTCAAGCCGCCGTGTAGTAGAGCTGTACCGATTAAACGGCCATACGCATAATCGGGCCGATTATTAGAACAATCGGCATAATCGGGTATCGGCAGAAATAATCGGTTAATCGGTGCCGATGTCAAAATTGTGTTAAAATTTAATAATTTTACTTGAATTTTTGCATATTCCAAGTTTTTTTTTTTGATTTTCATCTATCGTTTTACGTTCTTTATTATTTATGCATTAAAACATAATTATTGTTAACAACTTCCCAACTTAATTTAAACGTCCACCCTTATAGTTGTGACGATAGATTACTGGTTTGTGTTAGCGAACCGAACATTTTGACTAAACAAATAATGAAATATTCGGTCTCATAATTTAACAATCGTCTATACGCGGTATCGGTATCGGCAATTTAATAATCAGCCATACGCGGTATCGGCATAATCGGCAAAAAGCGATATCGGTACAGCTCTACCGCGTAGGGACCCTGGGCATGTCCTTCACTCGCAATTGTTCATGCGCTTCGGCGTGCAACTCCGATTCAGCGCTGTAGTCGGGAGCGCCTCTGAGTAGAAATCTTGAAGGGGCGCTATAACAAGTGCTCATACATACATACATACATTCTTTCTAGTACCTCACAGAAGTGCTGCCTACGATAGTTTTTTTAAAGTTCATTAAGAATAGAAAGTTCTTCAGTAAATAAATAATGTTGCGACTACTGGAAAGTCACCACTGGCCAGCTCGCGCACACACACACACAGAGCCAACAAAGCATGCTTCTTACTTATTCCCTGAATTTTCCTTCATTACAGAGTTCAAATTCAATTGCCATAACTATACCAGATGGCGAGTCTCGTCCACGATCAGGATCAAAAGGGTGGCTTGATATGTTTCGTCGTCGACGCAAGTCTGGCAGCAACCTAATGATCACCGACCTCGTGATCAATGAACCGGAGGTGGAAAAACCGATTAAAAATAAATCAGGGAAAACCCGTCGTAGATCAAACTCGGTACAGATTGGCGAAACAATGCCGATGGCGATTCCGACTTCGAATTCGCATGAACCTTTGCGAGTGGCACTTGCAAAAAGAGAATTTGCGAGTCGAATGTCGAGCTCACCAAGCGAGTCGACTCCAATGAGTCAGCTGCTGTCACACTCGCATGGTCAAGCAGAAATGAATCGTTCCTTTTCGAGGAAGGTCGGGCCGGGGGAATTCCTTCAGATGTACAGAAACAGACGCTGCTCGCTTGACAATGGATCGAGTCCGGTGCTTTCGAAGCTGCATAACAGGAAGGTATGACATGGGCGTAATATATTTTTCAGAGATGAAATGGTGTAAGCTATTAAAGGTCATATAATGATCACGTCGTGACTAATGACAGCAACTTTATGATTTACTGATAAAGTGACTTCAGGTTCTTTTTATATGAAGTCTTGGATTGACTGCATCCAATGAAGACTGATATTAAGGTGATATTAAATGGAGTGTGATATAAAGGGCATGGATGATATTTAGGCCAGTTTAATGCTAAGGTCTTTGTGCTAGCAAAGTCATAGTGATATTAAGGCCTTTTTTTATTAATAAGGTCAGTATGGTATTATGTGCAGTATGATGTTAAACTTAAGGCCAGTATTCGGCTAGGATTTTTGTGACTAAGAGCCATGTAATACCTGTGTTAAATGTTTATTAGCAATTTAGCATTAGTTGTTTACAATTTTTCTAGTTAGACATCCTGGAAGCAATGAATTTCTGCCTGCCTGCTTGTGTGCCTACTCACCCGACTGACCAACCAGCGCACTGACTGACTGATTGACTCACTCACTGACAAGCAGACAGATAGTCAAGTTGGAAGACTTACCTGCAAATAAGGTAAGTCTTCCAACTCAACTACCTGCCTGGCTGGCTGGCTGGCGGGCTTACTGCATGGCCAACCGACTGTGGACTGAAACCTGGCTGATTAACTTTTTGACTTACCAACTCGCTGACTTGTGTGTGTCCACAGTTTAACGGCAGCTTATGACAACATAGGCCGTTGCCGCCGACAAAGATTAGTTTTGGCATATTACAGCTGACTTGTTATCAGAACTTTGTTATGTGAAGCAATTAATAGCCTTGATGAATCTATTGATCAAACTGGTTTAATAATTTCTCAACTGGTTTCTTAATTTGTAAAACTTCTGTTCCAGACTGGCGACGTAAAATCGCCTACCAGTCCTCTAGCGTGTGACAGTCCTGTGTTGCTGAAACCGACAGTGAGTTTTTCAGAACCAAAGCCAGAGGCGACACACCTTCCGAAGGCCATTCCAGACCACGTTATGTTGTCGCCTCGTGGCAACAGATCTCGGCGCCTTAGCGTTTTCTCGCCACCCTCGGACCGATCGGAGGAGGGGCGCTTCAAGCAGCTTGGTGGTGTGTCAAGGCAGCGCCGCTTTTCTGAACCCCAGGGTCCAAAGATGGAGGACCTACGGAAGCTGTCCAACAACCAGTCAAAGATCTTCCAACGGGATACCATTGCAGATGCCATGGCAAACTTTCCTAAGGTAATATTTAGAACTGTTGTCTTAAACCACAACGCTTCTTTGAACGGTGTTTTTCAAGTGAGAATACAGGTAGTAAGGTTTTCACTTGTAAGTGAGGCAAGGTAATTTAAGGTATGGTAATGTGAGCTAATGTAAGGTATAACAAGATAAGGTATGGAAAGTTGAGGTTACTTAAGTTACTGCATAAACAGAGTTAAGTTAATGAAAGATGTGCAAAGTAGAGAGTGACATGGGGAATTTCCCCGCGGGGAAACCGCGGTAACCGCGGTAAATCCCGCGGTAATGGGGACAACAATTGCGGTAATACCGCGGTAATGGGGACAACAATTGCGGTAATACCGCGGTAATGGGGTTTACTATCGCGGTAATACCGCGGTAATGGGGAATGAGCCGGCAAGAAACCTGGGCGATGTTAAGAACTTGAGAACTGATAAGGAGATTTTCTTATTTCCTGAAGCCTTCTAGTCAGAAATGGTCAAGACTTGGTTAATGCAAACTGTCGATAAGATAATAGCAGACTCATGCAGTCAGCAATACAAATAGCTTTGTAAGTTAAAATAGGTTATTTTTTAAATTTTAACTGGTGTAAACTTTTACGGGGAATGTGATGTCGTCCTGCGGGGATGGGTGGGGATGGGGAGAAAACCTGCGGGGATGGGGACAAGCCCTGCGGGGATGGGGCGGGGATGGGGAAGACTTACTTGTTGCGGGGCGGGGATGGGGACGAGATTGTCTCCCCATGTCACTCTCTAGTGCAAAGGAAGATGTGGTTAATGGAGGTTACATAAGATAAACATAAGTTTATGTAAGTAGTCCAAGATCTTGCTTAAAAAATGTGATAGTAAGTTGATTCAATGTAATCATGAAATGTCATCTCACGACTTCTAGAACACCAATGAAAGAATAGGCCTATTGACCCATTTTTGGTGTTGGGATTACATTTGCAAATTTCTTCATGTAAACAGTTGCCTAATATTATACATTTATGTGGCATCACTTTTTGTTGTTATCGTTGCTATTGTTGTCTCGGTTGCTCTAATTGGTTATGAAAATATGTTGTAGTCCTGTTCTGGCTTTATCACTGTTGCTGTTTGTGGGTTGACTCGTCTTGTTTTTGTTTTTAGTTCACCCCAAAAGTTGCCAAGAACTCCTCATTGTCTACAGGTCTGCAAGCAATTGTAATCTTGATATAATCTGGAAATTTATGTAGTGCCATTATCAGAAAACAGAAATCATCAATCAATTATAATTTTCATTCCTGCACTTTTAAGTGAGTTCTATATGATATGCATGAGTATGGTAGCAAACAGGAAAAATAGCACGAAACTAGAAGTCCAGTAAAGCACAGATGATGGGAATCAAGCTGTGAGACCTGCATGATAATGGAACGTATGCTACTGAATTACACTGAAAAATATCCGAAACTGCATATTACTTGTTCCTATATGGGTCTAATATGTTATCTTATGTGCATTTACAGACCTATCGACTTCATGTTTAAATGGTTTAAATATGAATTTGTATTTTAAAAAAATGCTAAAAACACAAAAATCAGTTCTTAAAACTTAAAAATTTAAGCTATGAAAGATGCCAAAACTCTGTTTAAAAAACACTTTTAAGTTAGATTAAAACTGTATGTCTGTGTGGTTGACGAGTTTACAGTGAATTAAATTTGCCTTAAAGGACTCATTAATGGTGAAATAGTAGATTACTAGTCCTTTTTCATTCTTTATATATATGATGTCATTAAATGTCAGCCTCATTCAATAGGTCATGTTTTGCTAAAATGGCTAAATTTCCAATTTTATTGCTACTGTTTTATTAAGGTAAGATCAGTGAAGGTAATTAATTTCTTGTGTGCTTTATCGACATTGTCCTTAGAGATGTGGCCTCAGGCTTTTAAGGACTGTTCATCTGAAGCGCAAAGACCACAGTTGGGAAACCTTTAAAAGTAAAGGCAAAACAGATGCGGTTAAAGTACTTGCGTAATTGCTTGAGTAGAAACTCCTCAGAAATCGTGTTCCCAACGTTGAAAGGTCATTCGATTTAGGTGCAAACAGCAGCCCAGTGACAGGACACACTTCTTACCTCTTCCCAGCTTAGATTGGTACTCATTTACAGACCAGTGTGACAGGGATTTTCGCTGTGGGGGAGGGAGAGTAGACACCAGTTCAACGTGTGTGATGTTTTCTTTCAGCCAGTCTGGGCAACTGCTTTGGTCGTTACATACAACTAGAACCAGCTCACTACGTCATCTGGAAAGAGGGCAGGCGAATCGACAAGATCCTCAGGGTCAGTTTCAGTTGGATACTCTACGAATCATTCATCCATCAGTTACTCTCTATCTGTCACCCGTGTGTCTGTCTGTACGTATGTGCATATGTATGTATGTATGGATGTATATTTGTGTTTGTGTATATGTCTGAGTGTCTATGTATCAATGTATGTATGAATGTATATAATTGCGCACTTACATACGTCATTATGTAAGTGATATTGTTTCTGCATATTATTTGTACTTATTTCCACTTCTGTTCTCTGATTTATGTCTATTATTTCTCTTTTTGTGTCTCGTTGTTATTTCTGCTGTTCCAATCTATTGGAAATTTTGTTCGTTTCTCTGTTGCTTCTGTTTCACTCTTATTTGGTCTTGTTTCCTCTCCAGGTGGCGCCATGTTATCTCAAGTGTTTGCCAACATCTTACGGTAGCAATGAGATGTTCCCAGTTGGCCCGGTAGCATTTGCCGCCCGGAGGGAAAATGCCTATGGGGTGGGCCCCACAGGGATAGAGGCAGACAGTGGGGGGGGGGGAGTAGAGGCTGAAGGATAAAAGAAAGTCATGCGGGCAGACAAAGAGAAAGCAAGAATAGAAGAAACAGACAGACACACAGATGGGAGAGAAAGACAGGTTCAGCAACCAGACAGAGCCATACAGGGAGTTAGATACATAGAGCAACCAAGAATAAAGAGAGAGAGAGAGAGAGAGAGAGAGAGAGAGAGAGAGAGAGAGAGAGAGAGAGAGAGAGAGAGAGAGAGAGATATAGGACAGACAAACAGATAGATGAATGAACAGACAGACCGAAAGTAGAGAGACGTGCAAATAGGAACAGAGAGAGAGAGAGAGAGAGAGAGAGAAAGAGAGAGTGAGACAGACAAACAAGCAGACAGAGTGAGCGAGAGACAGACAGAGAACGGGCATATTTACTTTGTATATGTATCTCTGGTACCTTTTACAAAAACTCTGAGGATCTAAAACTCACAATCTAAATGGTCTAGAAAGATGTGTCCTAAGATAGGCTGAAGATGAGTGGGTAGGTGAATAAGTGGGTGGATGAGTGGAAGAGGGGTAGATGAGGGGCTTAATGAGTGGTTGAGTGAGTTGGTGTGTAGGTGAGTGGATGCATGGGTCAGCACATGAGTGGTTGGTTGGTTGGGTGAGTGGAAATGTGGGTTCGCACGTTAGTGGGTTAATGGGTGAATGGGTGGGTGAAATGGATACGTGGGTTGATGGACAGGAGTCTTCTAAGTGGAAATACGTTCATTCATTCTGAGAATTTATATAGCGCCTCTTCAAGAGACCTACTCAGAGGCAATCTCTGTGCTAGCCTATTATGATGTTAAGTGTCATTACGAACGAAAATATTACATCAGTTGGGTTGTTAATAATACTTGTTATCTGGTAGTGGAGTCCTTCATTCCCTTGGGCAGTGGTGCTTTTTCCAGGTCTGGAGTGCCTTCCAGTGAGTGAACTTAAGTGGGTTTATTGTGCAAAATAGGGAGGGATAGGGTGCTGGCAACAGGATTAATGATGATAGGGGAAGAGGAGGAGAATAAAAACTGATTATTGTCATTATCATGATCTATCATCATCATCATCATCATCATCATAATTCATCATCATTTGTCATTATGATCTATCATCATCATCATAATCATCATATAATTCATTATCTTAATTAGAAATCGTTATTATGATTACGTTCTTGTCAATATCATCAGTCTTTGTAATCATAGTCATCCCAGAATGAAGTTGTTGAAGTTGTTGTTGTCATAAATCGTCATTTTCGTCATCATAATTCATAATTTGTAATAGGAATTTATTATCAACAATCCCTGTTGCAATAATAATCCTCATTAGTCGTTATTCATCATCATAATTTAGCAGATTCAGTTATCATGATTGTGTTATTAATTGATCCGACCATTGTCATCATTGACATCATCAAGCATATGTGTTGGATGTTGCTAAGTTTGCTTCCTGGTTAGTCAGGCATTTTGTAATCATGGCAACTGATTCTATTTTTAGCTTCCATGTACAGAAGAGGAATACAACGATCCAATCCAAGACTTTGGTAAGAGGATTACTTTTTCAAATGCACCCTGAATACTCTAAAGCCAGTGAGTTGGTAAAGTCAAACAGTTAGTCTGTTGGTTGGGCTGAGCTTGTCCTTGTAGTACTTCAAAGGCATCAATGTTAGACTCCGTGTGTGCATGAGCATGCCTCTGCTACTAGTGACTCCTCAGCTACCTGAGCAATGTTTGCCATCTGCAAATGTTCTGTTGATCATGACATTTAACATCGTGAGGCTAGCACAGAGTGCACCTCTGGGCTTTTTTTATAAGAGGGGGCATTATCAAATTTCCGCCGTATTGTATTGTGTATCCCACAGTAGAATGTAGGAAGAGAAGTTGTTCCTGCACTTCACCTCTTGATCGGTCAAATTGTTTGTTTTTGGTAGTTCGTTGCAGTTTTTACTGAGCATATTTCATATCTGGATATTGAATGTAAGAGATCTGTTTGCATTGTGCGTTGGTCTTCTAATGTAAATGTCCTGGAAGTAATCCAGGACAGGAATAGCGGCAGTCAAAACTTGTGCCTGTAGTACTTCAAAGGCATCTATGTTAGACTCCACAGGGATGAAGGCTAATGTAGCAATCATTTGAGGTTTTAGTGATTGTTTTGGATCAGTGTGGTACTGTAGTTGTAGAACGTGGCATTGAAGTTGACTATACGGGTTTTGGTTTAAATGAAAGAAACAGCCTTTGATAACACAAAGTTCCTAATTACAAAAATTGATACCTCTGTAACTGTCAAAAGCATTTGATTGATTGGTCACTCTGATGAAATATGTTTTATTTAACTTTGACACCGCCATATCAGCAATGATTGGCGTCATTGGTCACTCTGTTCCCCAAATCTGCTTTATATCCTACTTCCTCTGTTTTTATTCACTCTATTCAAACCCTTATACATGGTCTGAGTAATCTATCCCGTTACAAGATCACTCTATATTGCCTCATATGCATTATCTGCATATTAAATCACTGACTGTCATGCTTTATTAATATCAGATTGCTAGGCATTATTAATTTAATTAGCAAGAACTATAGTGCCGGTGTGTAATTCACAAGGCTTCATGTCACTCTAAAGCCTAGTTGTAATTAAGTTAATAACGTGTTGCCTAATTAAAGCCTAATTAACATACACCTGTGGTGTGCACATCGATTCAAGATCAATCCCACTTAATGTCATCTTACTTGTACTTTCAATTCTTCGGTTGGAGCCTCCTTGCTGCTCTCCACTACCAAAGACTTGATTACAGAAGTGGTTGTGGACCAATATAACTGTCACCTTAGAGTATCCTAATTATTTGCATAATAAATCCCACTGATATGCTGTTGTAAATTCGAGTACCGTGTACATTAACTTTTTACATTAACTGTTTACATTAACTTTTTTGCAAATAGGAGCACTTTGTCATTTTGCACTAAGCCCACTTTTGGTGTAACCTTATTAATTCTCAATAGTAGAATATTTTTAACTTCATGATTTATAAGTAATTTCAGCAGTACTTCATTTGCTGTTTTATTACACAATTGTATATGTATATATACTTTTACTGCTAATGACTTCATTCAATCTATTCGTAAAGGTCCAAGATGTCAGGTCAGCAATTGCAGGGCCACCTCAGCCAACATACTCTGCAACAATATTCATTCTGAATTCCAAAACTTTCAAGTCCCTCACCAATACTATTGTTCATGCACCAAATGTTTATCTGCATCAGGCTCTTCTACTTATTGCCCAACAGGCTTTCCACTCCTAATTGAAACCCCACCTCTTCAAGAATCCCTACCCCCAATCCATCCAATCCTCCACCGTGAGTGGCGGCGCCAGCATGGGGCTAGGTGGGCTGAAGCCCCCTATCGGCGGCTCAGCCCCCAAACAAAAGTGGGAAATCACTGCCAATGCCAGAGAGGAGAGGAGAAAGGGAAGGAATTGGGGTTTTAGCCCCCTCTCCATCAACCTGAAATCCTGGTGCCGCTACTGTTCACCTTCCAAGCTTTCTGATCCTCAATGTAACCTGCCTTAGCAGCTCATCTGTCTCCTTTCTCTGGTCTCCTGGCAACCGGATTCGGATCTTCACTTGACATCTCTGGACAACCCCTCTGACTTGACGAAGTGCTTCCAAATAAGCTGGTTCCACTTAGCTTAAGAGCAGCACTTCAAAAATTCTGAATTTATGATTATGATTACAGTATACTGTATATTCTTGCATCAACAGTAAACTTGAGCTATTTCTATCCATTGAGTGTATCGACATATCTCCAGTAAAGGCTTGTGCTTGACCATGCTCCAAGGCTCTTCAAAAAGTTTGCCTGCACATTGGCTCCTTTCAAAACAGAAATCTTAAACATGTCCTTCTGTTCAGGAAGATTTTGTTATTCACTTAAATGTGCTCTTGTGGTGCTACTTGTCCTCAAAAAGAACAGCAAAGATCGTTCTGTTCTGATCCAGCCAACTACCTGTATAGACCTATTTCAACAGTAGCATTTTGTCAAACCTGTCGGAGATATGTGATTAGGACAGGCTTATTGATTGTCCTAATGACAACTCCCTTCTTTGTATAAATCCATCAGCCTATCATGCAGTTACATGTATACCATTCAATAGCAACTACCCCACTCCCTGTTCTCACTGACCTATTGACACCTGGTGATACTATATTCTGCTCCAGTACTTTCTTCCCATATTTAAGCACCATTTGACCGTCATAGTCATGCATATGCTGCTGACCTTCAAATATGTTTTCTTGTCCAGCTCACTCAGCTACTGAACTATCTTTGAAGATGTCTAAGTGTATCTTCGTAGTACATTGCAGAATGTGCCAAAGCTATGCCTGAGCAAAAATGATGTTCTATGGTGTAGCTCTCCCATACCTAATATCAAGAACATTTCTGTTTTCCTATAGATGAGTTAAAGCAGATTAACTAGTGCACCAAGTTTGTGACCTACATGTGACTCTTGATTCAAGGTTGACACTGCGATATCATGTTACTATCATTAAATGATCTATTACTTTTACTGGAACCAGTTTTGGCATAAGACCTTTGATTGGTATCTAACCCAGGATGCTGCCCATGCTCTTTTCTGTTCACTTGTCTTGTCTCACCTGGACTTACATAGGTATCCCTACTTAGCGGGATCAATGATCCCTTAAGGGCCTTTCCTTGTGGCCATCTCCTATTCTCTGTGTGTTTTGCAACTCTGTAATTGTAAAGTGATTGTTTGGTTACAAAATAAATGATTTGATTTGATTTGAGTTTGACTGTTGCAATTCAATGCTCAGTTCTCTTCCTCATCGCCTTTGTGGTTCCTTACAATCAGTTCTGTGTATAGCTTTGTGCCTAGTTCTTCGGCTTCCTCCAAGATCTTCAGATACTGACTTGTTATCTTTTCCGGCTGGCTTGGGTCCACTTTAAAGTCGCTGCCATTGTGTACAATGCACTTGAATCTACCTTGCTGACGTTTGTATTCCACTCCGATTGAACAATATGACATTGGACAAACCTAAGATCAGCTTCCTGTTTGTTCCAAAAGATGTTTGGTTTTCACATGCTGGTCCTCATCTGTGGAGTTGACTATCACCAGCTTTAAAGTTCCCTTTCCCTCTGTTTTATTTCATCTTGCAAACAATTAAAGACTTACATTTAATGATAATAATAATAATATTTATTCTTTAATGAAGCGCCTGACAAATGCACTGCGCTGTACATGTTATGACGATTAAACAATTCACAAGAACACAAATTACAGAAGACATAAATCAATAAATTTGCCTGCTGTCTGTGCATTTGTCTATGCATTTGCATGAGTCACAGTGCAACAGGCTAACAGTTGAATGAATTGAATTCATAAATAAGCATGATTTTAAGTATCTGATTAATAGTAATAATACTAATAGTAATAACTAAATTTTTGTGGTTATTGGCCACGAGTTTTTCTGAGTTTTTAACAGGTTATTTTCTTGGTGATGTTGTCCAAGGGGTTATTGTTCGGGGTATTTTCCTAGGAGGTTTAGCAGGAGTAATTGCCCAAGGCTTATTGGCCTAATACCATGTTATTAAACATTTGTTGATATTATGTTTATGATGTACTTTTTATGCAATGTATGTTCAGTTGGTCTGTAATTAGGGGAATTTAGGGATGTGTTTAACTGTTTATGGAATGTTGGTTTATGGAGTGTTTTAATGGGTTTGTAGGATGTTTGTTTATTTGGTTTTTGTTCTGTTTGTTTTTTCAAGAGACCAATGAAAATATGGTGTTTGCCAAGTTCCTTAAATCACACAGGTGCTATGAACTGATGCCATCCAGTGCCAAACTGGTCATCTTAGACTCCCAACTTAAGGTCAGCCACTGCAGTTACTTTAAATCCCTCAGGTCATTAAAAAGTCTCATATGAGTATAGAAAATGTAGGCTTCTTATTATTATTAGCTTCATTATTCATATGCTATAATTGTTATTTAATTGAGTTACTATCAGACCTCAGAAGTCCAACTGGGTGCTTGAAAGAAGGGAATCCACCTGTGACAAGGGCTTGACGCTGTTGACAGATTAGGTCATTTGGGGCAGTGTGGCTAAGGGGCCGTCCATAAATGACGTCACGCAATTTTCGCCGATTTTTAACCCCCTTCCCCTCGTCACACTTCGTCACAAAAGTAACACCCCTCTGAAAATGACGTCACAAAGCACTGACCCCCCTAAAACCAAATTTCCATGGCAAAGCAAAAATGCTACTTCATGGAACAAATAGGGAAAGCATGAATATTTTAAAATCTAACGGTTACCAAATATTGAAATAATTAGAAAATTATTAATAATGGTGCCCGTATACATTAAAATAATTAAAAATAATGAAAATTTAATCCTCAAAATTAGTACTGTTATTATTCAAATTAAATTGTTGTTAATTGTTAAATTTAATAACTTAGACCTGGTGTGACATCACACTTCTCAGACCCCCCCCACCCCCATGTCACACATCGTCACAAATTTCAGACCCCCCCTCTAGGTGCGTGACGTCATTTATGGACGGCCCCTAACAGGGTCAAGATGGCAGGGTACGCCATGGGACCCACCAGCAAGAACTAATATTGAACCACAAGGACTACTATTATCATTATCATTATTATTATAATTGTTTATGCCCCGAGGTATATATGATCCGTCTGGGACTTAAGCATTATTATTATAATTATTATCATCATCATCATCATCATTATTATTATTATTATCATTTTCATTCTTTTTCTTTATTTCTTATTATTTTTAATGAATCATTTAAAATTCTAACAAAATCATTAACAGAATAATTAAAATGATTGTGTTCAGTTAACTGGACCCTATGAACTGAAGTATGTAAACCGTCTTATTGTCATTACTATTATTAATTTTGCCCCAGGTACATTATGATCCTTCATGAGAGACAATTTATTCAGAGAATAAAAATACCATTATTATTGTTATCATCCATGTCTCAGATCAAGACTTAAATGGCTGAGATTCATATTTACTGACTTTAGACATATGATAAATGCTCTAAAAATAAATAACTAATTATATTTATTATTACTAAAACAACATTATAAAATCATTATTATTATAATATTCTTTTGTCATTACATTTAATATGCTGGAAAATAGTATGTTATGCTTGTGTCCAGGTGACAGCTGCATTTGATGCCCTTACTTACAACGGAATTCGTTCGGCTCCCATCTGGGACGCAGTCTCAAGTCAATACATTGGTAACTGGATGTCATTGCTGTTTTAAGTTAACGAATGGATCATTATGGTGTTCTCATTGTCATCGTCATCTTTCTCATCTGTTCCAGCATCATCAACAGTGTTCCAGCAACATCAACATTGTTCCAGCATCATCAACATTGGCTTCATCATTTATCATCATTATGATATTGCATCATTATGTTGTTGGTTCACTATAAAGTTACATCAATATGATGTTGTATCATTTTGATGTTGTAATTTGTATGTTTACAGTGTTAACGTAGCTTCTAAGACATGACTTTGTTATAATTTATGAATTAATCTGCTTCAACTTTCTTATCCACTGCTGTCATTGGATTCTTGTTTCCCCACTGTGTTGAATTTTACCGTGTAACACCAGTGGATTATAATTTTTGACAATAGTTCAACTTGAAGTGAGCATTAATTGCAACAGAGGTACTATAGCAATCATTAGATTAAATGTGACACTATCTTGTTATATAACATGTCACTTGCCACTTGGTATGGCTTTAAAAACAGCATTACGTATAAGGGGGTTTCAGTTTTGTGTGATCTGTTTCGTCCTTTTCTGCCTAGGTATGTTGACAGTGACGGACTTCATTCATATCCTCAAGAAGTATCATAGATCTAAGGTACTTTGAATATTTACCATACTGTTGAAATGGCCGAGCAGTAGTTACAGCCAGGTGGCATTACCAGTTTATGATATAAGGTTGCATGTAAAAGTAAGGAAAGATTGTTGTATGTATGTGTTGTACTACTCCTGCTGCTGCTACTGCCATCACCACCACTACTACCACCACCACCACCACCACCACCAATACTACTGACAACCGATAACGATAACAATAATTATAATAAAGTATCGGGATAATCTTGCAGCATCCTTGTCATCTATCTCATAACTGAAATAAACATGTATGTTACTTAATTTGAGCTGAACACGAAAACAATATTTATATGAAGTGGAAGACTCTTCCAAGAGATGATCTGGCATAATAGAAAGTTGTCAAGTTTACATGATGTACTTGGAATCCAAGCCAGGACTTCTGCTAAATGGCTGACGCGTATTTGCACACACGCGTGCGCACACGCACGCACACATACACACACACACACACTGTAATATTCATTGTTTTGATGTCCAAAATCCAGTGAACTTTTGACGGTTTTTCCAATGGATTACAATAATTGTTTTACTATGATTTCGCCTGAAGCGGCATTGATTGTTGCCTTGAGCGTTATGCTGAATATGCTATAGAAATCACTTGATTAGATTAGATTGAATTGGATTATATTTTGTTTCCAGTTGTTTTCTATATATTTGGAATTTTTCTTGAAGGATGAGCTCAACCGTGTGTGTGCCCAACGAATTTCTCAATGGAGAGGTGAGATTTGAATTGCTTCCGTAATTTTGCACAAAATGTTGGTTGGTTGGTTGGTTAGTATCTGTTTAACGACACTGTGATATAACAAATATGATTATTGTTGCTCTCTGACTTTCTCCAGGCTTGGTGCTGGCACTACCACAGGTATTAATATTGGACTTCTGAGAATTGCTATATGAATATGCAGTTTGGCATTAAAAAGCTGTTGTACAGCTGTATAGTTAGGTTTCAAAATGGGCGATATAAATGTCAATCTTGTTGGGTTTTTTAAGAGACACTACATATAAATAAAAAATAATTGTAAATAACTGGTGGCTGTATATAAATAATCAGTAGAGCTTTAAAACTGCTTTGTAAAATAATTTAGGAAAGACTTAAAGCTGCATTGTTCCTTCAAGTGTATCCACTTGACAGGAAGGAAGTCTGTTGCAGCCGTGGCTGTAATGGTCATAAAAATAAAATGTCTGTTGTCTATATAATAATAATAATGATGATAATAATAATAAATAATAATAAACCGGTCGAGGATCACGAGATACAGTAATGGTGATTATTCATCAGAATTGCTTCTAGAAGCAACGAAGCCTGAGGGATTATCCCTGCCATGAGTGAAAATTGTAATAATAACAATAATAATGAGAGAAAGAAGAAATATAATATTATATTATGGTAACAATAAAACTGTAATAAAAAATGTCTTGTTTTGAGTGTAGGGTTACTTGTTGATAACCTGAAGCCATTGGTTTCGCTCGACTCGGACTCCAGTCTGTATGACGCTGTCCATCATTTGCACCAGCACAGTATCCATCGAGCGCTCGTATCAGACGACGTCACCAACGAAGCGCTCTACATACTCACTAACCGACGCATTGTCCACTTCGTCTGGTATTTTGTAAGTGTGATGACAGAATCGGTTTTATTTTTGGCAGATTCTTTTTACAAGGATAGGGAAAATAATGATGCTGATGACGATGCTGATGATGATGATGATGATTATGATGATGTTTGCCTGAAATAACTTGAGCTTTGGGCCAATTAAAGTAGTTTCACAATTTGAAACTTGGTCTATTGAAACAAGGTAGAGTGCTACATGGTTTGACCTCTGCAAAACTTTCTGCAGATGCCCATGCACAGTGCTTAAGATATATGGGTATAGTTGATGACAAACATCATGTAGATAAAACTAGCTATTTTCTGTTGTTTGTATTTTAGTTTCAGGTGTTTCACCTTCCAATTCCCGGTTTTATGC
The DNA here is from genome assembly GCA_020284085.1 of Aporrectodea caliginosa. Lineage (NCBI taxonomy): Eukaryota > Metazoa > Annelida > Clitellata > Crassiclitellata > Lumbricidae > Aporrectodea > Aporrectodea caliginosa. Next base: position 383,477 of record JACEVL010000900.1, read on the forward strand.
AAAAATCAGTCAAAGAACTAAACATTGGAACGTACACAGATCTTGCTTCGGTAATTCATACTGACTCTTACTTTTGGTGTTTGTTTTACTGATAACTTTTCTGTTTGACAAATTAAAAATAAATTGAGAATTAAGTTTTTTTGTATTTCATTACTAAGAGTTGTATAGTGGCTGGCACAGAATAAAGCTACACAATGATGCCCAGTATGAGAACCTGACAGAAAGAACTTTTTAAGCAAAGTTCTAAGTTTTTAAATAAGCTAGGCAATTTTCAATAAGTTTAAGAAGTTGTCACCTTTTATTAACTTGAGTTCTCGCAGGTGTTTGCCTTTCTGTCATGAGTCATCATCATGGGTGTGTGGTAATCATTACCTTGATTTATCTTTATTTATTGTTGTCTTGAGCTGTAGGTGTTTGATAGTCTTTGCCTTAAACTATTACCTTTCTTGTCATAGCTGTTTGTACCCTTATTTGTCGTCAATCATAGATGTTAATATTTTCCATAAATTGTTATCTCTATTTCTCTTTTAGCTTATAAGTTTTTATGTTTATCTGTTGTCTTTTGCTATGTTAAGGTAAGTCTTACGACGCCTCTGATTGACGTTCTCGACTTGCTCGTTGAGCGTCGACTCTCCGTAGTTCCTGTGCTCGACTCGGGAGGTCGTGTCGTGAATGTTTACGGCAAGTTTGACGTTATGGTAAGTCTTCTTTGATGCATTAAATGACCTGTAGAAACATTTCTCAAAGGCAGATACTGAATAATTGTGGTGTAGTGTAAGCCTGCAAAAGCCACATCAGAGAGATCATCTGCTCACCGGTGCTTTATCAAATCGAGTCTATAACAGCCAGGTTGTTTGGTGTGTTTTGGTGCCAGGTCAGAATCCAGCGGTAAGGCCGAGGAGATGGAAATTGTTGGTAATGGTGGCCTCAGAATGGTGCAGGAGTAGAACCAGAGAGAGAAGGAGGAGCAAAATGGCAGACATCTTACAGGAGTTTATTCGAAAGAGCTGGCTAAGCGTAGATCAAGGAGTGATTGCAGAATCTGAGAGAAAAGAGGCCGAGATAGAGAAAGGTATGTTGAAGGATGAGTAGATCTGGATGGTTGCATAGTTAATAGCTGGTGAATGTAAGAGGGTTGAAGGGCAAGAGATACAATTTTGTAATGGATGCATTGAGAGAATGAAGTGATTTGAGAACTGGGGTTATGTGATGGTGTTTGGGGGTTTTGGTGCCTGCACGGAAAACTGCCCTCTAGATTGTTTGAGATCTCTTCTTGAGATGAGTTGATGCCATAGAACAAGGAGTTACAGTAGTCGAGTTTGAAGTGAACAATTGATGTGCATTGAGTGTAGGCAGTCTTTTAATCAAGGTGTCTGTTCTGTCAGTGGTTCAAATCTTCGCAAGGGCGGTAATGTGTTTCGATATTTCTGACTCAATTGAACCCCTAGCAAATTTAGCTGTAAAATGATTTTCTATATGCTGTTTTTGGGAGACGGAGATGACAGGCAATCCACTAGAGTGACACGGGGACATAATTTGTCTCCATCCCCACCCATTCCCTTTAGTCTGTTCCCATCCCCACCCTTCCCTATCCCAACCCTTTCCTCACCCATCCTTATTAGGTCTGTTCCATCCCCACTCCGTCCCATGGGTTGTGTGCTTGTCCCCATTCCCATCCCAATGAAGCAAAATAAGAAAATTAAATGCTCCTGCACATTAAACAGTTCTGTTAAAATCTTAAGATTTTAAATACAGAATACTTAATTGAAGTTGAAAAGATGTAGAATATTTAAGGATTACAAGTTTAAAGCACAATAACTTAACATTGAATGCCGACCCAGTTGGCTTAACAGTGCCACAGATATATAATCATTAATTTTATAATGCTGTTTTACGAGAAACTCCTCAAAGTTAGGTGACAACCGAAGACGACAAATGAAACAGAATGGTTTGAAGTTCCAGGTTTTTGGCACCAAAAGTACCGTAGTGTTAGAAGAAGGCTGTGGCATAGCATATTGGTTGTGGAGTATTGTATTGTATCTGGGCATTTTTAAAGCGCCTCTAGCAGTAATGACTATTCAGAGGCATCTGAATAGTCAGTAATTGTCATATTTATTTATTGCACTTATTATGCGCTTAAAGCCAGTGATTGCCACTTTAGTTTAAAAATTAAATAAAATAGAAAACACTAGAGCAACTATTAAGAAGTAAATTGTTTGGCAGTTTGGCAGTCTGGCAGGTGGGTCTGTGTTTATTTGCTGTCTGTAATGCTGTACACCAAAGTGCAATTACCAATCAATTGGTTAATAAAGAATATACTTACTTATTTGCTTCTGTTTTGCAGAATCTTGTGACCAACGAGAACTATATGAGCTTAAATCGACCACTGGCCGAAGAACTGAACAGTAAACGACTGGTAAATTAATAATAATTTAATAGAAACAGTAATATTATTTTCATATTTTCGTTGCTGCCTCTAACCTTTTTAACAATGAGGGATCGATCATTTGTGGATTGGTTGAATGTTGAAATGACAATCTATAGGGACTTGAATGCATGGGCTCATGCGTTGTAAGGTCCACAAAGTAGAGTTAGACGAATCACGTGAATTTGACGCATCCTGAAGACCGCTTCATTAGTGTAGTCGGTGGCAATATGGGCAACATACAAAGCCATCTAGGGGGTAATGTGAAACAATTATTACAGAGACACACGGGCATCATTGTGTAGGCCATCTTGTGATTAATACAAGGGTAAAATTGGTTGCAAACATGGCAGGAAGGCAGAAAGGGAAAGAGAGAAAGCGAGATGGGGGAAATGGGTAGGCAAAACACTGCTTCTTCCAGGAAAGGAGAAGTTTTACTGGGAGAACGTGGTCGACTGAGAATCAAAGTATAGTCAGTGATTATAATGCCTATACATTTAATGCCTACAAACTTTAATAGCCAATGCCTACACATTTATGTTTTTTTTGTTTTTCTTGTAATCGCATTGCGTTCTGACAATGTGTTATGAATAAACGAAGATTCTATTCTATTATCAAAATGATCCTTGGCTGCTCATATAACTCAGAACCATTTACATCATAGAGAGAGTCTTGTTTATTCTGTGGGACACAGAGTTAAGATCCTATGTACTTGACGGAGTATCGGTTTGAGCAGCAGTTTGTTTTGATTGAGCAGCAGTTTGTCTTGATGGCTCAGTGGAGCAAGAAGGTCTGGCTTTTGTAAACAACCTAAGGCATCACCTTGTCCAGGTAACTGGCAACAAAAGAGACACAACAATCCTTTTCAGGCACTTCTGTGTAGCCATCCAGCACTTCAATGCAATTGCCTTTCACACCAACAAGGGCTAGTCATCCTAGAAAATTTGTTGTCCTAATTTTTTCCAGTCTTGATTAAATGATTACCGTATACATACCTCATGGAAAATTATAGTATTAATAATAATTATGATAATAATAATAAGTAAGTAAGTAAGTAAGAATGTTCTTTATTAAACGCAAGCAAACGCTCAGCGCTTTACATACAAAGTCAGAAATAATTTATGTACACAGAAAACGATAATTAGAGGAAAATTAAGTCAACTACAAAACATATGTCTAACTGTACAACATCCTAGCTAAGAAGCCACGCCTGGTAAGGGAATCAAATCTAGGGAGAACACGGTTATGTGAGCGTGGGCGCAGGTCATGACCAGTGCAATTGACAGGGGGGAGAAGGTCGTGGAGGATGTGGCTAGTATTTGTTAAGATGTTTCTAAAGAGGTCTATATCAGCTTTTTTGAAAAGCTCCTCAAAGGTGGGGAAAGATTTAGGTAGGAAACCAAGGTGTACCAACTTGCGGACCAGCGCGCTCAGAGAGTCAAGTAATCATAAGTAATCATAATCATAAGTAATTGGACCCCATCACATTACAAGTACGTTTGAGGAGACTGAGAAAGTCCAATTACCTCGTAGTGATGTGCAGTTAGGTATCTGTAACGTTTGGAGACTGATAACTGGAACATAACATTCTTTGGTGTACGCCGCCTCAGTGCCAGCCATTGCAGATTGTACAAGTATCTTCAAACAAATGTGTTCCCCATAGGAAGCTAGGGTATCATTTCTTGCATATATTCAGATATATATGCAAATACTTTGGCTGGTTGGCTACTAATCGGCCAGCACAGTTGAGAACTGACTGGAGCTGACATACTCTGGATGTATAGCAACTGTGTTTCTAAACTGTAAGAAAATTTTTCTAAAGTTTGAATATTTTTATTCTTGATGTGTTGCAGGGTTTTGAAGGCCTGTACAGTTGCAGTCAGAAGGATTCGCTTGCCACCGTCATCGATCGAATCGTCAAGGCAGACGTAAAGCAAAACCTTTTTATCCATCTAGTTTAACTTGCGGAAATCTTGCTTGAATATATGTAACTATGTTTGAGCCACAGGCTAAAAAGTCAAATCTTTCGACGACTAATTCGATCACTTACAATCATTCAATCGTCATGAAACTTGGCAGATAGACTCGCCCTCGGAGACATTTCATTCTATAAAAATTTCAGCTCCCCAAAAAGGCAAGCTTATAGAATCGGGGACTCAACTTTTCGAATCGGGAATCCCCTTTTCCCATACGCAGCGTTGCCATTGGCCAGCGTTGCCATTGACCGCAACAAAAACGGGTGCGCTGCCTCATTAAACGCACGCTATGTTGTAAAATGAACGCGGACTATATATTTGTAGAGGTAACTGCTTCATAAGACGCACTATAGGATACTAGATGGATATAGTAAAAAACTTTGTTTTTACGGGCTGTATTTTATTATCCAATGTTTCTCTAATCTCATTTTATTGCAATGTTCATCTACACTTGAAACTGTTTCTTAACTTTTCCATTTGCTCCAGAAGGTGCTTTGTACTTTATTGCAAGGCAGTATAATTTGTTATAAAGCATTGGATTGCATTTTGTTTTGACTTATTTTACTGAATTATTATTATTATTATTATTATTATTTTTTTATTTTTTATTTTTTTATTTTTTTTTTAACCCGAGGTAGATATAATCCCTCAGGAACAAAAAATTAGGTTAGGAGTAAAAAACGTTCTCCGAGAAATCAGGCCTCGTCCCAGTTTACACAGCCATCCTGAAATGTGCCTCTGAATGCAATGGCATTGTGGCGCTGCACACAGATGGAAAGACGTTGGAACAGAAATTTAGTTTCCCGTTGATCTCCAGAGACAACTGAAATGCGACGTCCCAGCTCAGAGAGAAATTCTGCACCCTCAGCGTTTACAGGTCCAAGGGTTTCAAAGGCAACGGGAACAAACAAGTGGGTTGCAGGCAACAATGCATATTTGGCAGTCTTATGAACCGCGGCTTGCTCAGCTGCGGAGCCTGCTGAAATTGCAGTCTGTGACAAGTAGGAAGCAGCACAAGTGTGGACCACTGTAGCATCCCAGGTCATGTATTCGCCAGCAGACCAGGGAACAAGTGTAGCACCATCTGGCCGTTTGCCATCGGTCCGCAGAGGACCCGTTGGCTCCTTCGTGCTTGGGACATCTGCACTCTGTAGTGAACGCCAAATTAGATCATTTATGGCATGATGGCGGATAGAGCGTCCCTTCGAAAGTCTACAAACTAGCCCATGGTGACCATCTGAGCCAACAGCATCTCCGCATCTACACGTATGAGGGCGACAGAGGTCAAGGCCCAACCGAAGACCAACTGCCACTCGCACCGCCTCATTATCAATGCAGAGGCCACAAGAAGTGATTGGAAGGGCAGTTAGCCAATCTCCAGAGTGTGGAAAACAGGCAGCAGCCAGTCTAGCCCGATCAACAGGATTGCTCATGGAGGCCATAATTGACAGCTTGTCTCTCTCTACCAAAGGCCTGTCCCATGCCCCCTGTTTAGCCGGTAAAGACTCTGTGATAGCTGGTAAAGTGTCATGGCGTGCAACCATCATCTCCTCAAAGTAAGCATCTGGGACAGTGGTGCATTTGGTCAAGATAGCAGCCTGAAGTTCCAAAGTGCTCGCAGCTGAGGCCATATAGGCAGAAGAAGCCAGTGAAGACACTCGTCTCAAACCCAGACCACCATCTCGAATGGGAAGTGAGCATCCATTGATGTTTGTTCAAACTGATGTTGATGATGCGTTCAAGCCCATTCCTCATTATTTCATCCAGTCGTCCCAGCGTAGGATGGTCTTGGCATGGGGAGCAACGAAGCACATGGCTAAGCTTTGGTACACCAAATGAGGACCTAAAGGGTAAGGCTGCTCTGTGCTGGCAATTGGCAGAGATCATCAATGGCACTCCCAAGGGTCTCACAATGTGCCTGCAGCATGCCATCTAGTGCTGAGCCTTTGAAAAGAGCAGCCCCCAAAAGTGTGAGTGACTCGAAGTTAACACATTGGAGTTCTGAAAATGAGGGGTGTTTGGAAGAAGCAATTGAAGGAGAGTAGAACTCACATTTATTCAAGTTCAGATTCAGCCCAAAGGAAGCGTTTAATGAAACCAATGATGCAATATCGTTATTATTATTATATGAAGATTTATAAAGCACGAGTTAATATAACTGAATACATCACAAATGTTTTAATTGTATTGTATTTTACTCTATTATTTCACCGTCATGGCTGGTTCAACTCTACCATCTCTACTCCACCTGGTCCTTATGGGTATATCAAATGCTAATTTGACAATGCTTTAAAGTCGAAAATCTTGGCCAAAGCTTAGATTTATATCCCTGAACCTTAAATCATTGCTTTGACTACCAATAGAAAAACGAATCATTTTGATGACCAGGCTGATTGTCCACAATTGAGTCTCTGCAAATCACTGGCAAAATCATTCTGCATTCCATGACTTGTATCTACTCCACCAGGTCCTAGGGCCTTCATATTCAGACTAAGTACCATCTCTACACCACCAAGTCCTCGGCTGTCATAGTCGGACTATGTACCATCTCTACTTAACGTATTGGTTGGGACCGGAACAGCGTTCCGGTTCTTTTTTTGACGACCAGAATGAAGTACTGGTAAAAATTTCTAATTTAACATGGTGCCTGAAGCCTGCACTCAGGTCCTTTTTGTTTAGGACAGGATCACTGACTTCACGAGGTTCTCAGGCCGTCATAGTTGGACTATGTACCGTCTGTACTTCACCAGGTCCTCGAGCTGGCCACAGACTCAAGAACTCTTTTACTGCAGTCTCCTCGATCTTTATTGGTCTTTACAACTCAACTAATATTCATGTCTTACTGGACTTGTTTAGATTAGACTGTTGGCAGTTTATGTGTCATCTCCGATTTACATGTTAGCTTTCAGTGGGATTCCCTCTGAAACTAGACATGGGATTCCCTCTGAAACTAGACACTCGCACCAATTCTCTGTATCACTGGAACCGGCTACCACAAGAAATAGTAACTACAACAAGCTTGTGCTTGACCACTTTCAAAGAGAAACTGGACAGTTGGATGGAAAGATATTGGCAATAAAAGCTTACACAGCTTACCTAGCCTATTAACTGTAACTGTAACTGTTAACAGTGACCTTCAGTCGATGCCTTGAGCTGAGCATTACCCGCTATTTGATTGGCCCTAGAAGGTTGTCAGATTAGATTAGAATAAAGTTTATTTCTGTCGATTTGATGTAGGTTCATCGGTTGATGGTTGTTGATGAAAAGCGTCATTTGGAAGGCATTGTTTCCTTATCGGACATCGTTTCATTCCTCGTTGTTCAGCAGAGTTTTGAAGGTAAGTCTGCTTTGCAGTCATTTGCTATTAATTAATAAAAACAATGCACTTGTATTTAGAAAAAAATAAGCAGTTAACAATTGATAAGGTTAGTAATAATAGACCTGCCAAAAACTTTGCAAATAATTATGAACTCCATGTTGTTGTTCCTTTGTGTGCACTTCAAAGATGCAGCATAGTGCCTTTTCAGTGGTTGGGCCCACGAGTACATGGAATAGCCTTCCTTCTGATCTGCATGTTTTTTAACACTAGAAGCACCGAGAAATCGAACTTCCTAGAAGCACCAAGGGGTCATTTTGACCCCACATAATTTATAATGCAAAGTCAATTGCAAATTCAATGAAATTGACTATCAACTTTATTAACATAAATTACCTAAGCATAAACAAGTGTAATAAGTAAGCTGGAATGGAATAATAGGAGATCCTCTCCTCTCACCAGATCTCCTATCCTCTCGCCAGATTTCCTATCCTCTCACCAGATCTCACCCTATCTTCTCACCAAATCTCTTATCCTCTCACCAGACATCTTGTCCTCTTACCAGATCTCACTCTATCTTCTCGTCAGATCTCATATCCTCTCACCAGATTTCTTATCCTCTCACCAGACCTCACCCTATCTTCTCACCAAATCTCCTATCCTCTCACCAGATCTCTCCTCTCACCAGATCTTCTCTCCTCTATCCAGATTTCCTCTCCTCTCACCAGATTTCCTATCCTCTCACCAGATTTCCTATCCTCTCACCAGATATCACCCTATCTTCTCACCAAATCTCTTATCCTCTCACCAGATCTCTCCTCTCACCAGATCTTCTCTCCTCTCGCCAGATTTCCTCTCCTCTCACCAGATCTTTTATCCTCTCACCAGATCTCCTCTCCTCTGACCAGATATTCTTTCCTCTGACCAGATCTCCTCTCCTCTCACCAAATATCATCTTCTCTCACCAGATCTCTCTCCTCTCACCAGATCTTCTATCCTCTCATCTGATCTTCTCTCCTCTCACCAAATCTTCTTTTCTTTCACCAGATCGTCTCTCCTCTCACCAGATCTCCTCTTTTCTCACCAGATCTCCTATCCTCTCACTTGATCTCCTCTCCTCTCGCCAAATCCACTAACCTCTGACCAGATCTCTCCTCTGCCCATATCTACTTTCCTCTCACCAGATCTCCTATCCTCTCACCAGATCTCTTCTTCTCTCTTCAAATTTTCTTTCCCATCGCCAAATGTCCTCTCCTCTAGCCAAATCTCTAATTCTCTCGCCACGTCTCCTATCCTCTCACTTGATCTCCTCTTCTCTCACCAGATCTCATCTCCTCTCGTCAGATCTCCTATCCTCTCACCAGATCTCCTATCCTCCCATCTGATCTTCTCTCATCTGACAAGATCTCCTCTCCTCTCACCAGATCTCCTATCCTCTAACCTGATCTTCTCTCACCAGATCTCATCTCCTCTCGTCAGATCTCCTATCCTCTCACCAGATCTCCTATCCTCTCATCTGATCTTCTCTCCTCTGATCTTCTCTCCTCTGACCAGATCTCCTCTTCTCTCACCAGATCTCCTATCCTCTCACCAGATCTCCTCTCCTCTCACCAGATCTCCTATCTTCTCACATTTGATTACGTAATTAGCTTTGATCTATAATATTATTAAATAGAAAAAAAAGAAATGCGTAGCCTTGCATGCAAGTACTAATATAGGGGTCAAATTGACCCCTTGGTGCTTAAAGGTAGAACAGCAAAATTCTCAGAAATTATGAATCCCCCGAGTTCAAATTTTGGCAGAGGGTATACCCTACGAAGTTAGAAGAAGTCATGAAATTACAGGACCCGGGCTATATCTGGGGCCGAGGTGCGTTACGCTAAAAACCAAAAGGGGTAAGATTGACCCCTTCGGTGCTTCTAGTGTTAACTAGGGACTCTCCATACACTTTGTAGAAGTACTTGAAAACTGCTTTTATAGTTGCATTTGGGCTGGGAGTGCCTTTGCTTAGATATCTTGGAGGGGCACTATATGGATGTAAATGCTCTGAATGATTGAATGAATTAACTCCATGTGTCATAGAAAAAACAGAGGAAAACTCTGATGTAATTAAACTAAACTTGGCTCAGATTCTGATGGTTTTACAACTAACTTTGATCAAAGTCTATTTGCTAAATTGGAATGAAACAGTAATGCTACCATGTGCCCAGTGGAATATAGGAGAGGCACATACTTCCTGCTTTTAGATGAATTCCTAGGGTCATGCACATGGGGCCAGTGCCAGTACGAAATCCTATTGCTTGGTTAAAAAGACAAGTGTGCTTAACGACTTGCACAGGATTGTTTACACTGAGTCCTTTTGGCAGACTATAAATCACAGTTGTTGGATTATTGTCACCATATAAATTGCTAACCGAAAATGATTTCTGTTCCTTTTGTGTTGATAAAACTTCAGATATCCAGCCAGGTGATGTGGAAGCTGAAATTAACGAGTTTTAACTTCTTCCGCCCATCCATCGTCCCTCATCTTGGCGCCTTGCTCCCTGCATCAGCATTCGGATGGATCTGCTTGAGCAACGTCAATTAGTGCCAGATGTTACCTGTGATATGGTTTGGTATGGCTGTATTGGTTGGTGTTATTGCAATGGTTATAATAACACTTGTGGAAACTTTCTACAGCAAAGCAGTGTTATTTGAACTGAGAAACCATTAGTAATAATGGTTAGTGTTGATTGTGGCTGATAAAGTGATTGATTCGTTAATTTATTTACAATTTTACAATCTAAATTATGACTACTTAAGAAATTGATTGACTGAGTGAGTAATTGATCAATTGATCATATAATCGATTGATACACCGATTGATGGGTCAGTAGATTAACTGACCATCTGACCTTTTCTTTCAATTATAGATAAACTTATCAGTTGATGCCTTTTGTTCTGCAGACTGATTAAGATGGCAGTGTTAGGTAGACAGTTGATGTGATAAGCACCGGTTTACAAGATGTCAGCACTGAGTTAACCCAGACTTGTAACACTTGATTAGTTGAGTTACAGTACATTAGCCTAACGCTGAGTTATGCTAAATAGATAACATGTGTAAGGAAGTGATAAGAATGGATATGCTACAGTGAGGTGACTGTTAAACATGTTCTATTGGAAGAGCTAACACTTGACGAGAAACTGCTATTGTTTTGAAAACAGTTGAGATTTTCTTGTTTGTTTTTAAGTGGATTTTGTTTCAGAAGCAGAAGTATTTTATTAACTGTTAATTAATATTTGTTAGTGCATGTGTACCTCTTTACAAAGCTACCTTTGGGAGTCATGTTAAGCATCATGTTATAATTAGGTTACGTTGTACTGAGATGTTATGGAGGTGAAGCCATTTTGGATCTATTCTGCCCCATGGATAGAGATATCCCATGCAAATAAATTTGGGAGCTGTTCCATGGACAAATTTTGGATCCATTCCATGGAAAAAATGTGGGATCTATTCCACGAACAAAGTTTTATTTATGTTGTTAATGGTGATGGTGATGATTTTTGATGTTAGAGATTACTGATGTTGGTACAAAACTTAATTTTAACAATTGTTATTGTGTTACTAGGTGGTAGGAAGAATGTGAATCATTATTGTTAACAGCGGGTACAAATTTGTTATTGTTAACAACAAGTGTGAATGTGTTATCAAGTACAGCTGAAGAGATCTAATGAAATTATTGTTTAACAGCTGGCATGAATATTGCAGGCTAACAGAGTTAACAGATGTTATTGTGTTAACAGCTGATAGTTATATTACTGTTACAGATAAGAACTTTTAGCATTTTATGTAGATATACAGCCTTGAATGTTATTTTGCAGGAGAATCTTATATTCATGGTAATTCTTATACAAGTATTCAGTTGCATTATCATAAAGACATGGCTGTGACTATCTATCTATGTATGCTTTTACACCACAGCCTTTTACGGCTGCCTATTTAATAACGAGCTGCATTGGTTTCCCAGTCGATTTTAGTACACTCTCATCGTTAAAGTGTTAAAGAACCGCGTCATAACGAGGTTATTGTTTATGAGATCATGTAAAATATGAGTTCAATTTGAGGTCTAAGGACCCTATCTTGTCATATCAGAAATTCTGTTATGAAGTGTGCCATAATGAAGTTATTTCTAATGAAATCAGGGATTGTGCAATAGTCTAGCATGCTGGACTGTCTGAGTTTGGGATTCTAATCTCCAATTTTCTAACTCAGTTATTAAATGAAAACACTGACTGTACATTGTGTACAATGTTGGCAGGCAGAATGTGCCAAGAGGGAGACGACTGGTCAGTTGCCTGTGTGTTAAGGCTAAAGCAAAATTAATGAAGTCAATAACACTTGGTACCCATGGCTGCCTAGCTCAAGGGTCTGCTCTACCTAATGCTGAAATCATGTTACAAAAATGAGTTAAATTTTGCCTGATGTCTTGATTAGATTTTATAAGAATTCACGTTTAAATGAGTTGTGTTGTAACAAGGTTCTGCTGTAGGCCCTACCAGTGTTTCCGTTAGAGTCCAAAAAGAGGACGTATTTACGCTATGACCTGGAATTTTTTGGACGTAGCTCATTGCTTTTCGGCTATAACATCAAAAAATTTGGACATTTTGGACGATTTTTACGGACGTAAAAACGGCCATTTGGGCGTTAACGGAAACACTGGGCCCTACTATGTTTTATGGTTTGTGAAATAGGTTGTTGATTTGCTACTTACTCTGGACATCTGTCTTGTAACTGCAGCTTTTGTGATTTTTGTTGACTTGAATCTGATTTCATACATGCGGCATGGGCATTTGACATTTAGCTGTTATAGATCGAACTGTGATTTCTTAATGTTAAATTTAGTGAAGTACACACTTTATTGCATTTTTTAGTATTATTTATTGACACCACAGGACATATGAACCTGCCCAAGAGCAGAGAACCTCAAGATCATTATTATTACCAGTATAATTATTATTATTAACATAATATTATATTATTAAGACGTTTTTTTAAGCCCAAGTAGAAATGATCTTTCAGGACTGCAAAACTTAGAATATGGGCAAATACATGTACATGTAAATTATTATTCTTAAAATGTGCATGTAATCACATTATCTATTTGTAACCATTATTATTTTTCTTGTTCAATTTTGTGAGGGTAACTAAGTGGCATCTTCAGAACTCAATGGGGCCATGCCTGAATCTTCCCATGTATGTTTCTGGCCTTTCTTTACCTCGTCTTGTTAGGTCCAGAGCACCTGAATTGTCTTGAAGAGGTGCTACATAGATGTGTACCGTAGCTATAATATCAGTGTATAGAAGCTTTGCTTGTATTTTCAGAGTCAAAGGTTATATCAGACTTTTGTGAGCTTCAAAGTTGTTTTAGTGTCTGTAGAGTTTTGCCATTTAGGATCTCTAGACAAGAACACTTGAGTTTGCCCGCACATAGACAGACACACAGACAGACAATCATATGAACTGTGAAACCAACCATGGTGCCTTGAATTTAAAATTTTCAGGAAAATTTAGCAATGTATTAGGAAAGGGATGGCAAACCTATGGCACGCATGCCCAAAGTGTCACACATTAAAAAATTTTGGGCACGCAGAATTTGGAGTGACCCCAAAATGTCAAACTTAGAAATACAAAATCACTGTAGGAATCCATATTTTCTTTTATGAAGGACTTTATTATAACACCATTCTAAAACCATCTTTGAAATAATGTCTGAATTCAATTTTTGTTATGCTTTGTCAAGATATCTACTCCGAGCGCCTCTGAGTAGATATCTTGAAGGGGCACTATATCAAGTTTCATTGATTGATTGATTGAATTAAAACCTGCGTGAGAAAACAATAATTCCGAGGGGCACGTGACGGTATTTAAAAAAATGTTTTAGCGGCATTTTGGCACGCACCTTAAAAAAGGTTCGCCACCCCTGTATTAGGGGAAAGGAATATCATTTATGAATTTGTTGATTCATGTATTTTGGAAACTCTTTTAACAGTCTTTGTGAACCATATCAGATGCTGTAACTTGTTACCAGGTTGTTGTTATCATAGAGTTTCCAAAGCTGATTACACTTTGGGATCCATGTTTACAACCACATTTGATCAGGATTCAAGTTATTGTTGCATGCTACAAAGTTTCCAGTGTATAGATCAGTTTGCATAGTGTGAATAATATAGTATTGTGTATTTTATGCAACTGTTCTGCCTTGTTTTAGTGTATTTTTCTGTATCTGCGGTGCATTTTATGCTAATGTTGTTTGTATAGTATTGTTTTGTATTGATTGGCAATCACATACAGGATGAATTATATGAAATTATTGCATTATTTGACATGCTATCTTATGTTACAGTAAATTCTGCTCGTCAAGTCTGATTGTGCTGTAAAGTTGAATCGTTGCATCAAGTTAGAAAGTATTTACATTAAGTTATTTTTCATTCATTATGTGAAATTATGTTATTTTAACAATGCGTTGCAGATTTTGTTGTGCTTCGGTTGTTTATGTGTAAAAGTTACAACAGGGTCTTAACTTTATGTTGTCTTATGCAATAAGAGCATTTTACAAAGCATTGTTCATGTGTTACACACTAAACTGCTACCTTTCGGAGCTGTCGAATACCACGAGTTAATGAGATCACATTTAAACAAGGTCACATTGTAAGGCTGAAAAGAGTTGGAGGGTCGACCACGTTATGTGAGAATTCGCATTATAGTGAGTCCTTTTGTAAGAATGTTTTGATGTATCTTGTGTTAATTAACACTTTAACGACGAAACGCATTGATTTCCCAGTCACTTTTAGTACACATTCGTCGTTAAAGAGACAAGTAAGAAGTGATGTGTTATGCAAATAAAGTGGACGAAAGTTCATATAACTCTAGTGTGCTATTATGGGCAAATTAAGAGAAAGCTGAAACATGTAACAATTTATTAGCAGATTTGAGTTAAACAGAAAACTGAAAAACAGTAAATTTATGTATTTTTCTAAATAGCAATCACATAATACTGTTTCACTGCATATTTCTTAATGCTTATTAAAAGGCTTGTAGTAAACGACCAGTTATTAATAAAGAAATTTAACATGTGCAAAGTCATAGAAATACGAATCTGAGAGGCTAGTCAGATGCCAGTGAAAAGTACGTGTAGTTAGATATCCACATGTTTGAAAGTTGCTGTCATTTGCAGTGTAAACTGTTGCAGTCAATCCAGCACATTTGTGACTGAACGTTACAATAACACGAGTCCCTTTGCTCAACAAAGCAGTATAAAAGTACCACAGCCCATAGCAATTTGCACCAGTGTGGACATCTGCAAAGGAGGGGGGACGATAAATCGAATCCAAATGCGAACAAGGGAATGAGGTCCTTGTGGATGTCCTTTACGGATGGCCCCTTGCGTATTCTTTGGAAACGGGTCAAGTGCCTTGGCGACCGAGCAGCCAATGCGGCTTTTTTCACATCCGAGACTCGGGTTCAAATCTGTCGTGCAACATCAATATAAATGGAACTGTTTGTAACCTTGGAGTGCTTAAAAACCACTTGTTCAATCATGGTACTATGTTATTAGGTCGAAGGGGCCCGTGTCGAGCCTATCTTGATGAAGTACTGTGTAATGTTACATAATTAAAGTATGCTGCACAGGCATTGTCCTGGACTTGAAGGATGTTTCAGCTGAAGCGCTCGCATGACAACAGCATCCTAACAACCAGACAATTTTCATTGCAGGTTACATGGCAACAAACTGTCAATTTTGCCAAGCACAACAAGACTCAAACCCCAGACATAAGAGGCAAAAGAGAAACATAACAGCAGTTTACTACCAACATTTTATGAGGACATCCAATCTGTTAACTCAACTTTATTTGATAAAGCACTTGTTCAAGATAACTGTTTGACAGTTCATAGTAGGTATGTATCTGAACAATAGATAGCACGTTTTCGTACCTCTCCAGAACTGAAACAAAGCTATCTAATTTGGTGCTACTTAAATTAAATGAAAATAAATTAACTTGCACTTTACACCACAAATAAAAATCTCTAAAAGTAAGCAACATATCGCTCTCAAAATTTAAGCTTGTTTCAACAGTCTGCTTGGCAACTCGACCTGTTGCACATACTTGTAGATTTACATAATCCTTACAGAAATTAACATGTTGTATGTTTAAAACATTCATTCAACCGAAAGAAATTGGTAAACAAATCCAGGAAGTTTTTAGATGAGGTGGAGTTGTAGTTGAGATGTTCATTTGTGCACCTTACTTCGCTTAAATATTGGGGGAGAAGAGGCAGAATAGAGACCAGTAGCCTGGCTTCTACGCTTGAGCGAGCCAGGATCGACCCGGCTGGCTTCCAACGCCGAGACATTCCTCAAGCTGTTGACACTAGCTGGTACGTCAGTAACGTCATTTTCTGAAACACTGGATTCCTCTTTGAGTGCGGCCTTACTCTGGCGGGTGTTTTCAAGTACCGAGAGTCGTCCTTCGAGGGCAGTTAGAGTAAACTGGAGCTGCAGAGGAAACAGATCTCTGTTATGGAAGCAATATTTATAATCTATATTATTATGTATAATAATTAATAATACCTAAATTTACAGTCACATGAATTTATAATTACACCATTTTATATTTACATCAATTTATACTCGATTGTTTACAATTTAAAAAATTATAATTACACTTCTGTGTACTAAAATTAATTTATAACTGCATTTCTTTATTGTCACTATTATTATTAATTACTATTATTATTATTCTGAACATATTTCAAATGTGTGCAGTCACACTGAACTGTGAATGAGGCATGGTCAGTCAGTCTCACCAGGTGGAGCAGTTAGATATCCACATGTTTGAAAGCCAATTAGAAAAATTTAATTTGTGGTGTTTTTTAAAAGAAAGAGTTCAAGTGTCAGATAAACTGGTAGTCAGTTCAATTCCTTAGGGGCAGCAACATGGAATGCACGAGAGCTCAAGACAGCGCTACACTGTAGCTCAACCAAAAGACCCATAACTGAAGATCACAGACTGCGGGAAATGGATGTAAGGAGAAAATAGAGGTTGTAGGTAGGTAGGAGTGCTCGTAATGGTGTTATATGGCAGGCAGGCCAGTTTAAATCCATTCTGAATTCAACAGGAAGCATTTTAAGCAGCTGACCAAGCAAATAAATGCAGATAATTAATCATGCCAATTTTAATCTAATTTCTTTGCAACCACTTCAATTTATAATTGGCTAAGACCACTTTATAATGATACTTTGTAAAAAGACCAATTTGTAATAACAATTTTACAATCACACTATGATCAAGCCCATTATGTAGAGGTGCATTGATAGCACTGAGTTGTTTAGATGAGATTACCTTGTCTATCTTAGACAAAATTGTCCAAGCCTTAGGTACAGTTAAGAGATCATCACCCAAATCATTCTCTCCCTGTTCTGCACGTCCTACCTGGTATCTGTAACAAACAGGTAAATAAATCATTTGAAAAATAGAAGACAAATAAATTACCTTATCAACATAGAAACTGTTCATCACAGTATCTGTCAACAAACGACTATGGTAGACTAGTAAAATGCTCTAACAATAAAAAATAATAAAAAACCTTATGTACAATGAAACTTATTCAGCACAATACACGTAAAGCAAACTAATTAACTTGAAAACCATATGCAAA
Source organism: Aporrectodea caliginosa (assembly GCA_020284085.1). Taxonomy (NCBI): domain Eukaryota; kingdom Metazoa; phylum Annelida; class Clitellata; order Crassiclitellata; family Lumbricidae; genus Aporrectodea; species Aporrectodea caliginosa. Next base: position 400,891 of record JACEVL010000900.1, read on the forward strand.
TGACTTCATGTAAATAGAAACTGTAAACACAGTATCTGTAAATAATTGAATACATGTCCATAGGATCCTTTGTACCTTGGGCAAAAATTCCATTTTACACAATTAAAAATAAATGATTTCATCATGTTTAAAAATGCATGTCTATGATGTCTTACGCACAAACATGCAGAAGAAATTAAAGACTGACATTTTCTAAAGCTGTGGTGCATTACGTTCTTCAAAAAAGATGGAGCAGATTAGATTAACACTAGGGTTGTTAATATCGGTTTTTATGGCAAACCGATTATCGGTTTTAGAAATCCGATTTTCAACCGATTATCGGTTTTTTATGGGCCATCATAGAAAATTTGATATATCATATAATGCAAGTTACTGAAATTCGATAATCGCTACATACCGTAACGTACATACACGTTCGGGTTCTACTATTACCTCGTTGGCTGTGGAAGACTGCTTTATATACGAGGCAATAATACGTCGCTGTGGGGGTTCTATTACCTTGTTGGCTGTGGAAGTCTCCGCTTTATATATGAGAGGCAATAATAGGTCCCTGTGGGGTTCTACTATTACCTCGTTGGCTGTGGAAGACTGCTTTATATACGAGGCAATAATACGTCGCTGTGGGGGTTCTATTACCTTGTTGGCTGTGGAAGTCTCCGCTTTATATATGAGAGGCAATAATAGGTCCCTGTGGGGTTCTACTATTACCTCGTTGGCTGTGGAAGACTGCTTTATATACGAGGCAATAATACGTCGCTGTGGGGGTTCTATTACCTTGTTGGCTGTGGAAGTCTCCGCTTTATATATGAGAGGCAATAATAGGTCCCTGTGGGGTTCTACTATTACCTCGTTGGCTGTGGAAGACTGCTTTATATACGAGGCAATAATACGTCGCTGTGGGGGTTCTATTACCTTGTTGGCTGTGGAAGTCTCCGCTTTATATATGAGAGGCAATAATAGGTCCCTGTGGGGTTCTACTATTACCTCGTTGGCTGTGGAAGACTGCTTTATATACGAGGCAATAATACGTCGCTGTGGGGGTTCTATTACCTTGTTGGCTGTGGAAGTCTCCGCTTTATATATGAGAGGCAATAATAGGTCCCTGTGGGGTTCTACTATTACCTCGTTGGCTGTGGAAGACTGCTTTATATACGAGGCAATAATACGTCGCTGTGGGGGTTCTATTACCTTGTTGGCTGTGGAAGTCTCCGCTTTATATATGAGAGGCAATAATAGGTCCCTGTGGGGTTCTACTATTACCTCGTTGGCTGTGGAAGACTGCTTTATACGAGGCAATAATACGTCGCTGTGGGGGTTTTACTATTACCTCGTTGGCTGTGGAAGCTCCGCTTTATATATAAGAGGCAATAATACGTCGCTTTGGGGTTCTACTATTACCTCGTTGACTTTGGAAGGCTTCGTTTTATATATAAGAGGCAGAATTCGATAATCGTTTTGTCAATATTGAAAACCGATTATCGGTTTCGAAACCGATAATCGGATTTCCGATTATCGTTTAACATCCCTAATTAACACATAACCAAAACACTAAAGAATAAAAAAAAACAATATTAACAATACTGTAATATATTACTACTATTATCTAGCAACTTCTATAGCGCCGAAGTTCAATGCAGAAGATAACCAGTGGTGCACCAAAATAAGCCATAGCCTGGTCAATACCCAGAAAGTCATCCGCTGAGTCCAAGGCAGTCTCTGGTGGATAATTCTAATAGCTCTTACTGATCACCACATACACATTTAGTTTACAATAAATTATACGTAGCAATGACAAATATTTGTTGACAAAAGAAAAACCTGTTTTATAGAACAAAAGTGTTTCGCTAACAGGATCGCCTGCATTGACATACAACATTTCAAGTGAAAAACAATTATACATGCAGCCTGAATAAAAACTCACGAATCAATTTTGTCGATGTTGAATGTGAATCGGTTGCGAAACTCATCTAAATGAGATGGCGTCGTCTTGTACATTTTTCCAAATTCGGCCTTACACTGCTCACAGTTCAGAACATGATAGGCACTAATAAGAAAACCACAGTCAAGGCCAGATTAAAAAAACTGAAAATAAGTCAAGACTACTGCATAAAAACAGTCAAGGTAGAATTAAGAATGCAGAATCCATTGCCTGCCACTGTTCCACATCAAGAACTCTGAACATGGTGTCAACTGTTAACCCTTTAACGACGAGCTGCTTATGGTTACCCATACATTTTAGTACAAGCTCGTCGTTAAAGGGTTAAACGAGGAAGGGATTCTGTCGGCTGGGCTCTGCATGCATTTAGGACCAGCCACTGGTGACTTCTAGTTATCTGAGCATTGCTTGGCTTAATGAGGCCAAAAAAAAATATAGGTGTGTTTCCGGTAACAGTGGTTTTAAAATCTGGGTAGGTAGGTAGGAAACAAAATTTATTTTGTAAAATAATTTTATGCAATGCTGCATCGTTGCATAATAATAAACGAATATATCGTCATCATATTTCACCTTGCTGAGGCCAAAAAAAATATTTTTATGCAATGGAAAGCAATGTTATCAATGTCGCAAAGGTTAAATTCATGTGTCAATAAAAAAAAAATATTTTTTTAATTGAAAAAAAAAATTTTAAATAATTTTTTTTTTTTAAATTTTCCCAGTCGGGCCTAAAAAAGTGACTCGGTCGGGTTACCGGAAACACAACATTATTTTGTTTTGGCCTGATGAACTGTTTGTTTTAACAGAACATTAGCAGCATATAAGTTAGTGTTTGGCAGCATTCTTTAGGTACTTAACCCTTTATAAGCTAATGGCAATATATTTGCCACTACATCACTTTCATGCGGTATACTAAACAACTAATGTATAGTATTTTGCCACTAACCTAATGCATGTGGATTCACAAGATGTCACTACCAGATACTGTTTAACCCTTTTTAGCAAAAAAAAATCAAAACAGGGTACCAGTGTACAATTATTTGGGGTGTCTGAACAGCTAATGGCAAGTATGTTGCCACCTCATCGTGTACCCCAAACAGCTAGTGGCAACTATATTGCCACCACTTACTTTTTTACTGATTTCAATTCAACAATATTATATGCTTGATTACTTTCTCTTACCTATACATAATATGTATTTATATTAACTGTGCCTGCCCTGGGCGCTTCTCGCTTATAAAGGGTTAAGAGGCAGATAACTAACACTTAACTTAAGTGTCCAGATAACTAACTAATGGTGAAGATAACCGAATCAAAACATACCCCAAAAAACTCAAAATCTTTTGAAGAAATAGAAACTAGTCAAAAAAGTCAAAAACACCAGTCATGACTATATAAGAACACATACAACACCAGTCATAAAATCACGAAAAGTGATGACATGGAAAATAAATCACCTGCCCATGTCTTCTCCATTCGCTGACGAAAGCAAAGTTCGTCCACACTGCACCTTTGAAGTCGCTCCTACAAAAATATTACACTTCATTATATAGAGTAAAGATTCAGTGTCTTCACTCAAACAGGTGATGGTGTAGAGAGTGTAGGGCAAAACCCCCCTATATAAAGGTTGAATGCGGTGGCGGTTTTCCTGAAGCCTATTTGCACGCACGGAGCCACTGACATAGGTAGAATCAGAGTAGTGCTTTGATCTCAGTATCACTTTACGATACTGTTGCTATGACTTAAAGTTTATAATGAAAGAATGGAAGCAATAAGCATTAATTCCCCACCAGAGAAACCTCCTACATCTGCCTTGCTAATTGCGTCTTTGGGTTATGTAGTGTACAGCATAGCATGCACCAAGCAGTTACAGGAACGTTTGCTGCAGCTGTGCCAAGATCTAAGAGAAGGAATAAAATCCACTGAGGACAAGCATCACAGACTTGGTCACAACATTCGATTCAAAACAAATTATTCGTTTTCTTCTTTCTTCTGATTATTATTATTATTATATCACAATTTTTTGTGAATAATTGTGTGAATAATTTCTTCTCGTTCATATGTTTTATCATAATTTCGCGTATATATACGTCCTAGCCTGGGGCGGTTATGGCCTAGGCTGGGGTTGTTTTGTCTGGGGTTTATGTCCAGTGGGGGAGGGGGGTTATGTCCGTCTACCGGTGTAGAGGTGCTATTGGGTGCATAAATTTCCAGTAATATACGGTATCTGTTGGTGTGCTGTCATGGTTGAGTCGCATACAGAGGAATTGCAGGATTAGCCAATGGAATTTACAAGCATTCAGTAATTGCCCATGACCAACAATTCGTTGATCCAACCGATGCAGAGATTCACGCAATATATCGAAAATTTATAGATGCGGCCAAAATAAAACTAAAACGTCAATTCGGCACAAGTCCTGCACTGTTCACTTCGTATTTAGGTGAGTTTGAATTACGCAGCCAGTTACCTGATACTATATATGTTTGCCCACGTTGGAACAAACGCACTGGCTACGGAACCGTCCGGACGGTGCCGTTATTTCTTTTCTACGGAACCGTCCGCAAATAATCTATGGGCGATTGCACATATCTATGGCCTGTACATCCGGTTGAAAAAAATATTGGCAAAAGCCTGTCACGTGAACTTGTTGTCTTCCCGTCGAATTTTTATATGGTGGACAACTTGAGGGTCGTTTAGGGCCAGGTTAGTATTCGTGTGGTCGTTTAGTGTCAAATTAGGCGTCGTGAGGGTCGGTTAGGGTCAGGGTTAGGGTTAGTTCGTTAATCCCTTAACTACTGCGCTATTGATGGTTCGGCTTTCACGCCATAGATATGTGCAATCGCCCATAGATTATTTGCGGACGGTTCCGTAGAAAAGAAATTACGGCACCGTCCGGACGGTTCCGTAGCCAGTGCCTGGAACAAAACCACTTTACCCGCAGACCTCTATTATGAACGTGTAATTCTGATCCTAATATTTAGGAAAATAGATCAGAAATTGCGTACGCAAAGCATCAAGCCCCATCAAAGTGGGTAAAACCATAGTTTACGTTGCTAAATTATTTTATATTGTCAATTTTATATGGAAGCTGGATTGATGAAAATAATTGTTCACCTAAATGGAAGTTAGATTGATGAAACTAAGTCTTTGCTTAAATAGAAGCTGGATTGAGGGAAATAATTGTTTCTGTAAATAGAATTTGATTTGATGAAACTAAGTTTTGCTTCAGTAGAAGCTGGATTGATGAAAATAATTGTTTCCATAAGTAGAAGTTGGATTTATGAGAATAATTCCTTGCTTAAATAAAAGTTCGATTGATGAAAAATAAATTTAGTAAACGTGTAGTTTAGCGTCGTAAATTATTCGCCCATTGTAGCATTGTTATTTTTCATCATTCCAACTTCTACTTTGGAAAGAATCCTATTCATCAACCCAACTTCTAAATAGGCAAGAAATCGTTTCATCAATCCTGCTTCTATTGAAGCAGGAATTATTTTTTATCAATACAACTTCTATTTAATTAAGAATTATGTTTGATCAATCCAGTTTCTAATTGAGCAAGATTCTTTTCATCAATCCCAATTCTATTTAAGCAAAAATTATTTTCATCAATCCGACTTCTATTTAGTAAGAATTCGTTTCGTCAGTCCAACTTGTTTTCGACCAACACTGAAACTCATGCAATGGCGGATAATTTACGACGCTAAACGTTCACCATAATTTTTTGGTTAAATAGAAGTTGGATTGATGAAAAGTAATTTTTTCCTGAAATAGAAGTTGGACTGATGAATTTTGTTTCATGAAATGGAAGCTGAATTGGTGACAGTTATCATGGACATTGGTAGACTGCTTACTTACCAACGTCAAGTACGGCATTGAAGACATTAAAATTATTAGCAACGTAAACCACGTGATAACCTGAGAGTGAACATATTAAATTAAAGTGAAAAGGGTCATCTCAAGTGTCATTTACTAACACTACATTAAATGGGATAGCTTTTTTTAAACAAAAGCGCGGGAACTTACGAAGAAGTGTGATCGTTCGCAGTTTTTCACTCGCAGTTATCCAATCCGTTGAGTCTCCTACAATCGTCCCACATGACATACACCTAAAGATCAACGGAGTGTCGTTCATGTTGCAGGCACCGTCTTTCGGAATATTTGTTCCTTCGATTTTTAAAATGTCCAAATCCTTAGAAGCCATGTTGATTTTTGTAATCAGGTCAAGTCAGAGGTCAAGACAGTGACCCAATTTCAGGGTAAATCATAGACGATATATCTAATCTAGTCCTGCGCTAAATGACTTTCAGAAACTGTACCGACATGAGCGTCATCGTGAGAGTCAACTAATTTAACCAGAAACGTCATAAGAATTGCGACAAATAACAAGAAATAGTTGAGCGTAATAATATTATTCATCAGTGATGGGCAAAATACTTCTCAAAAGTATTTTCTAAATACTTTTCGTAAGACCATAGTTTACATTGCCAAATTATTCTATATGTTTATAAAATCTTCAATTTAAAATGGAAACTGGAGCGAAAGATGGAAAGAAGTACATGACTTAGTAAAAGAGTGGGGTTTCTGGATTTTGTCCATCCTCATTGGGGCCGTCCATAAATGACGTCACGCAATTTTGGCCGATTTTTAAAATTTAATCCTCAAAGTCAGTGCTGTTATTAATAAAATTAAATTGTTGTTAATTGTTAAATTTAATAACATAGACCTGGTGTGACGTCACACTGCTCAGACCCAACGCTCAGACCCCATGTCACACATCGTCACAAATTTCCGACCCCCTCCCCCCTAGGTGCGTGACGTCATTTATGGACGGCCCCTTATACGGTTGTTACCGCATTGATGATGACGTATAACGTATAAGGGGTCGTCCATTAATTATGTCAACAAAATAGGGGGGGAGGGGGTTTGGAAAAGTTTGACAGTTGTTGACAAGGGGGAGAGGGGGGTTCGGTACAAGTTGACGTCAAGAAATTTTTTCCAATAAATCAACACAGACCCTTCCAAATGATAGCGAAAATATTAGGAAATGCAAAAAATTTCTAAAGTGCTTAATGTTTAATACTACTAAAAAGCTGGTAATAAACTAAACTCATATATTTTGAAATTCAAGATTGCATTTTTTAGTGTAATGATATTTTAAAAAAAATATTCTACATGTATTGAGCCATTTTGTTTCTTTTTGTAGGGGGGGTTATGGGATTGTTGCCATAATTTTTAGGGGTTCCGTCAATGTTTGACAGTTGTTGACAAAGGGGGGAAGGGGATCAAAAACTGCCTAAAATTTGTTGACATAATTAATGGACGACCCCTAATTGGTTTTCCTGTGATCTCTGAACTAAATTTGACGTCAATTGTTTCCACTTTCCATAAGTAATAATAAGTTGAGTACTTGTCAGTTTATTTTTAACTAGATGTTTGCCCGTCCTAAGACGGTTAAAAACCATTTGAAAATGTCAAGAGATGCGTCTTCTCGTGCTATGATTGACATAAGTCTTCTTCCTCTCCCTCCCTCCCTCCTCCCTCCGTCTGCCCGTCCCTCCGTCGCTCCATCCCACTCTCCCTCCCCTTCCACTTTCCATCCCTCTCTCTGTCCCTCCCTCCCTCCCCGTACTTCTCTGCCGTCCGTCCCGGCCGTCCGTCACGTATCTCGCGGCGATCGTGCGTGTCCTCTCCTCTCCCTCCCTTTCTCCGTCCGTCAGTCCCTCCCTCCCTCCCCCGTACTTCCTTGCCGTCCGTCCCGGCCGTCCGTACCTCCTTCCCTCCCTTCAACGTCCGTCCCTCCCTCCACCACGTATCTCGCGGCGATCGTGCGTGTCTTCCCCCAGACACGTATACGTTCACAGAAAACACATTCACAAGCTTGTAGTCTATTTAGAGCTGCGCGATCAAGACTGGTGTAAAAAAGCTTTCAACAAACAAAGTTGTTCCAAGACTTATCAATGGCTGTCATTGTAGGTGATAAATACCGATATTTTATGTAAACACACTGTAATACAAGGACAAATCGTGAAATTTTTACGGCACCATTAAAGTTTTAGGTATTAAAGATTAGTTGCGAAGGGAACTTCCACCACTAGATTAGACCATCTCTCACAGAAGATACATTTTGCTCCTGCCCTGTGTGCCATTTGTAGGGGTGTGGTAATAGTAGGGAGATCCCTCAAATAGTTTAGACTCCCAGTTGAAGCTATATTTGCCTCATGACATTAAGCTTCTGTCCACAGCTGTTTTCCATAATGATTTCGTTTCCCCAACTGCTGCCAACTTCAAATTGCTACAGAAACTACTCCAAATACAGTTCTAACGATATTCTTATTTTTTCGACCAATACAAACCGCTAAGGCAAGCACAAAACAGAACAGACATTGATCAGATCTCAACTTCATCACTACATAATTAAACTACGACCTCACTTGCCACCAGAGGCACCACAAGCTCTGGACATAAACCAGTTTAAACAGACATTTTCACGGACAGACTTTGGTGCCAAAAACACATTACACAATTAAAAGTAACGTCAACACAGACAATAGATAGTGGAGTAAATTCTTTTAGACAAACATGTTTGGTAATGAATCACACTGCTGTGGCCACAGAATCAAAAGACAACATCATCATTATCCAGCAACTACAACTTCATCATCATCATCAAATGCACAAGTACAGCACATGTTGAGAAAACCAAATAAACAGTGGCGCTATATAAATGTTGTCATACGAACATATTTAGATGAAAGGCTGACCACAACATAGCAGCTTCAAAGCCAGACACATGTATGCATATCAATATACATTATTAATATATTATACAAGTATAATATACATGTAATTATATATGCAAGTAATCAGAAACTTCTATAGTGCCAGCATCTAATGTACAAGGCATCAACCGATGCCGAATCTATTAATATGTTAGTTTCAGAAACTATATTACATATATTATATAATATATAATATGCATATATTGTAATATATATAACAGCAGTTTATATCACTAATATTAGCAAATGGCTTGCCTTTGTTACTAGTATCGGCCCCCAAAACTTGTACAAGATCAGCTTTCTGCACACAGTTTGCATTTGTGAGGAATCATTCCTAGCTTGAGTAATTAATAAAAGAACAATAATAATAATAGTAATAATAATAACAATAACTGTAATAATAGTAATTTTATAAAGCATAAATTTATTAGCCTAACTGTGCCTTCTCCTGTGGTTCAAATTCAACACTAACAGAAGACAAGAGATGGAAAAGGAAAGAGAAAGATCGACGAAAAGACAAAGATAGTTAATAGGAGGACTCAAAGAGGCACACAGAAAGAAAGATCAAGAGAAAGAGTGAAAAAGACAGACATACAAAAAGAAAGGTCACAAACAGCTGACAATGTCTGAACCTCTGTTGTCAAACAAATGGAATGACTGAATAAAGAAAAAAGAGAAAAGACTGAATAGTTATGGCGTTCTTGAGAAACTGCCTAAAACACACAATTGTCCTACCATGGCTGAACAGCTTGAGATGGAATGGAGTTTTGGCCGAGTTCAGAGATCAACAAGTTCAAGTTCAATCAGTACAGATGCTTCAGCAAGAGTTCAGCAAGTGCTCAAGGTTAAGTTCAGTCAGTGCAAGTGGTTGAGTTCAGTAAGTGCAAAAGACTTTGTTATGCTTAAAAATGCAAGCTGCACCCAGTCTGATCCACAATATTAGGGCAAATCCAGGGACAAATCTGGTCATAACCCAAACTGATTTTGGGCGAGGAGAACATACCAGTGACTTAAATTTTCCCATACTGGCTTGGGTGAGAAAAAGTCACCAAAATTCTTAAGAAACTAGAACACTAAACCTCTTGGGAATTAAAAAATCCCGAAAAAGGTTATAAAATTTTGAGGTTTGACAGTACAAAATGGTTGCCAAAGCTCTTGACCAAAAAAATCGTAAAAATTCTTTATGACTAAAAAGTTGTCAACATTTTCAGTGAAGTTTAGCACAGCCTTATTGTTACCCTTCCTCTTTGGTAAGCTACTGGATCTGGCAAGAAAGTCAACTCCTAGTAAATGGAATGTAAAACTAATGCCTAATATAAATGTGTCTACTCAATGAAATACTCAACACAGCACAAACTTCCCCATTAACGTGAACACCCTCTGATTACGTGCAACATCACAGCACAAATTCCAGCACAATACTGTTGGGGCCACTGGTCCCTAATTAGAAGTCTTTCTTTCAAGCACTGCCACACAATAACACAACGTTGTTACAATCCAGTGCATCATACAGTAGAAGCAGCCGGGCGTACACTGTAAAGAACGTCTGGCATGCTTACTTACATCTTACAGGCCATGCAAACCATATCTGGCATCCACACTCCTCCAGTACTATTTATTACTTATTCATTTATTTCTCTTGTAACATGCTAAAGGTAAGAAAAAATCTGAATCGAAGGCATAAAACAAAAGTAAGCAGTAAGAAAAAAAATCTTAATTGAAGGCATAAAACAAAAGTAAGCAGTAAGAAAAAAAATCTTAATTGAAGGCATAAAACAAAAGTATGCAGTAAGAAAAAATCTTAATCGAAGGCATAAAACAAAAGTATGCAAACAATTTTTGTCCTGGTCAGTAAACAGAGTCCAATCAGCAGGCTGAAACCTGTAATCACTGGATTACAGCCCAGTGCATTACCAAACAGTCTGCCGTCCCACATACGAGCCCACTACACGCTTGATAGCACTACAGCTACAATTTTTTGACGTTACTTCCACGATATTACTTTTAAGAGTGCAAGCCACAAACAGAACCGTGCATACATGTAGAGCTGAACCGATAAAACCTATGTCGTTTTGGTGAATTCTCATACCTAACAAAGTTCCTGTGTGGATCAGCATTTCTTCCATCGTTTGAACATAACCTTGTTGTAACACAACTTAGCTGTAACTTCCAAACACAGCAAAACAAGGAAGGTTAATGAAAATCAACAGGAATGTGAGAATTTTCAAAATAAATTCTCTCTCTCTCTCCCTGTCCCTCCTCCCTCTCTCTCTGGCTCCAAGTCCAACACTGACTAACTCTAGATGCACTTTTCACCACGACCCAAAAACAGAAACGAAATGTAAGACAAACAGAAAATGTTTCAAGTTAACTGTTTTAATGGCATTAAATGCATGGCACACTATCACAATTCTGTAACACAGTTGCACAAAACAGTATAACACAGCTTACTATGGGCTCGAGATGGATTGCTTGAGCTACACTGATGGTGACAAACTCCCGATACAATGGCATTAGATACTCGATATCAAGGTATTAGATATCTGACACCAAGGTTATTTCATACTTGATACTAAGGGTATCAAATACCTTTTACCTAGGCTATTAAATAACCAACATCACTGGCATTAAACACCTGATACCACAGGTATTAAATACCTGATATCAGGAGTATTAAAAACCTGACACCATTCACATAACGTCCAACTGATATGCGTTACCAAGTGTATTTAAAACCAGAACCGGTAAGTGAGTTTCATTTGGCATCCGATGATAAAGAAAACAATTATACGTTAACGATACAGAACTTTATTTTTCTCGCACAAACTTGGTTCTAAGACACGTGGGTAACAACACTCCATCAGCAAAGTTCCCCAAGTTATAATCTTATAATTGACAAGTTTTACTTTACAATCAAGAAATTGACTTCACTGGTAATGTAATCTAATTTACGCCATGATACATGTGCCGTTATGCCCACTGTAATTTACAATCTACTAAAAGTTACTCTGTCAATATTACATCAGCCACATTACGCCAGAAGCATCACTGCACTAGCTTTACAAGTTTGACATGTTACACAATTAATTCATCAGTTCATTACACCAGTTACACATAAAGTTACACTAAGTAAAATTATTAGCTACACTACACTGTTCATAATGTAACCACATTACAACCTTCGTAATGTTAGTATACATATAAAACCCAACATAATGTTCGTTGCTACATTATGCCTTTGTAAAGCTACTTACCATAAGACACCCTTCATAATGCTAGTAGCCATATTATGCTCCTTGTGATGTTGTTCTGTACAACAAGCAATGATCACAGCTGAATGGCAACATGATGCAACACACAAGCGAAAGACAACCATTGCAGAAACTGGGAACTACACAAATTGGGACACAGAAAAATATAGCAGAATTTATCCTTAGACATAACTACTGAAACAACTACATGTATATACATGCATATGAGCACATAAAATGTGTATCTATATATATACAAATATACTAACAGATTTCTAAATATTTCTACACACACATATATGTACATGAAAGTATGGAGATATATATATGCACGTATATATGCATATACTACATGAACAAGTACACATATGAATATGGCATGTACTATATACACTGTACTCTCCTTATGGAACTCACCACTGTAATGCCAATTGTGACACAGTACCACATCCAAGGCGCCAACTTACCACAGTCCCAATCTCAAATTAGAGCGGGAAAGGGGGCCAGGGCAACTGGGTCGCATACAGTACTAAATAAAACAAGGTATGAATATATGGATAAAGCAAACACTTGAAGATTAAACAAAGATAAGAAAGGGGAAAATGGTTAATAAAAGAGTCATCAAACAAGATAAAGATTTTACTTTATGTAAAACATCGGCAAGGTTTAAACCAACAAACCAGAATACAGATCCAAAATGAATTTTGGTTTGGAAAGCAACCACATTCTAACACGACCCTGTCATCATGCACATTCATTTTGCGGACTTGATTTGATATAGCGCCGGTGAATAAGCTGGTCTCCCTGACGTGGCTTTTGTGGGCGCTGAGAAATTTTCGAAGATTTACATTACATACACCTTCTGTTACTTTAAAATACAGCACTACGAGGAGGTAATACAGATATATGTGCAAATCTATCATTTCCAGGCAAATGACAAAAAAGATGCGAATTACAATGGATGAAGACTGGAATGACTAAACGATAAGCAATGATCTATAAACTCAAGATATTTGTATACATGCATTTGGTTTCATGAGTACCAAGTCTGGATTACATGTACAAATGTACACATGCACAAATACAACAGAAAATTGCACAGGAATTTATATACACTGACAAGTACACACGTCGTACAACTTACGCATGCATGCTTAACTCTATACATATATGTATAACATTTACACTATCTGTTAATGCTGCACAACTTAATCCTAGGGTTACTCGCGTCACACATCACTGATCCCTGTTCCACTTGAACTGGCGTTTCTCCATACAACCGACTACTATTCTGCTTTGATGACTCAGTCACACCGTTTCCGCGAGGTGCACTTGGCGTCACCGCTACTGGAGACCGAGTCCTTCTTGCTCTGCTTCTTGATGAAGCGCGGCGACTGGGAATGGAGTTTACGGAATGTGTCGGGGAACTTGTTTTCCGGGAAGATATTCTCGAGGAGGCCTTCAAGGATGACGTAAACAAGGCGCCGGTTGAGTCGCGCATGTTGGAACATGTTGAAGACGAGCATCACACCCTGTCGCGTTGTTTCGGTGCCGATCAGATGCCGAAGTTCCTCTAAAAGTTCAGAAACAAAATAACTCGGATTACATGGGTGTCAACTGTCAACTCTAGATGCGAATCCAGACATTTTTGTTTCAGTGTACCCAGTTACTGGGCTGTCATTGCCTGGGTTGCAAATCAGTTTTGAAGTACCAATGATAGAGGCCTAGTTCATTAGTATAATGTTACAACAGCTCTACAGCAGCTAGAGAAGTTCTACGATACAGTTAGATTAGAATCCATCAGCTATATGAATACTTTCTACTTAGTGATGAACTTATTGTTCGAAAAGAACTTTAACACCATTTAGCCCAATGTAAGCAATAATTCTGAGAGGCATTTAAAAGGTGTTATAATAAGTGCCTAACTATCACGTTTATCGACAATCAAGGCATTTAGGAATACCTTCAATTTGACAAAAAGTCTCCAAGGATAAATCATGAGCTCTGAGTTAACCTCCTAGGGCCTCATGCATCTTGACTGACTGCATACTCTGCCGGTTTTCATTACTGTCAGAAAACTATTATTACTCCACTGAACATTGAACAAGTTTGCAAAAAATCCTGAGACAAGCATTATCGCCAACTGACCTGAAAGACTTCCAAAAAGTTTTGTTTTACAGACTATACGTGTTCGCATCTTCGTATTGTAGTCTCGAGGTTGTCGTGGTTCAGCCAAAATCCCATTTGGCCAGAAAGAATGACTGAAAAACAAAGTAATCTATATGTGGATATGCACATAAAAAGGAATGCACAAAGACTCGCAACCTTGGAAGACATAGTTCTGGTGTCTTAATAGTTTCTGCATATACAATTTCACTATTTATATAATCCTGCAGGCATGTACCTATCTGCATTTCGTACATACTCCAGTAAATTTACCTCCTGCTGCATGCTAACAATTACTGTGTGTTACATCTATCGCTTTGTAGTCCATATAATGACCACTGATTAAGAGCTACGGTTAGAGCGTCAAGCATTATTGAGTCTTCACAGCAATAACAATAAGAATGAAGTCAGATACGCATGAAGACTGGACAGTCGAAAACAAAGCATCATAATTTCTGTCACAACCATTTGAGATCCCTTCTACATCAGTCACAATAATAATCATTTACCGTATACTAATTTTAAACGTTTCATATAATTTCACATATTCTTAAGATGCTTTTCAAAATCCTGCACAGTCAATTCTACCTTGGTTAAGAATAAAAATAATACTCCCAAAAGATTAAAAGCACCTTGAAAAAAATTAATTTCAATAATACAATTTCAATAATACAAATAAACACTATTTATTTCCAACCTGAAGTGCTTTAAATATTCGGCCATCTGTTCGGGTGAAGCCAACCAGGCAACGTGTTCCTTGATTTTGCTGCAAATACCAATATCATCAGCACAACATTAGTATCAGCATTACACAAGTTTGTAAAAGTATGCTCTTACATGTAGGTATAATTACAAAGCAACCAATAGAACAGCATAACCAAGTCATAATCAGACAGTATCCAGAATATTCATTCATTCATTCATTTAAGATATTTATATAGCACCCCTTCAAGATTTCTACTCAGAGGCGCTCCCGACTACAGCGCGGACACTGAATCGGAGTTTCACGCCGAGCGCATGAGCAATTGCGAGTGAAGGACTTGCCCAGGGTCCCTACGCGACGGCTTGAGGTGGATTCGAAGCTGCAACCTTCCGGCTGCAAGGCACCAAACATACCCCTACACCACCGCGTCCCACAATATCAGTCTACTAACACACAGAGGCAGTCAACGGTGGATAAACAGTTTGATAAAAGTAAGTCTTAAAATTGAGAATGAAACAACATAAGCAAGAACAGACATTTTCAAATCCAAAACAGCTCATTTGCCAAGACATTTCCAAGAACATTATTCGAGATTAGATATGACCACAGAAAGACATTTGATGACCTGGTTGAATAGTGACAATAATAAGGGGAAGAAGGTCAGATTTACCTATTGTGGTCAACCAGAGTTCAACCGTTTATAAACAGTGTGCCCCAATTTGAAATAAATAACTTGTAATGTAATGTAATGTAACAAGACATTTATATAGCGCCACTTAAGAGTCTCACAGAAGCGCTCAACACGTGGCCATCAAACAGCTGAAAAAGTGCATGCAGTAAAATGTCCATTATGGGGATAATCCTTTATTGTCCCAGACTTCCTCAACACACAATTCCTTTTCTATTCTCAAATTATTCACCACTGTTACCAACACATGATGCAAATGGCATCTAAGGCTATTATTATAATAAAAATAGAATAGCAACTATTTTCATCAGCAATGAATGCCTTGACAAGGATTTGAACCTGAAACCTTACCTAATATGAGTTAAGACTATGAAGAGCAATTTTCTAACATTGACCAGGATTTTAACATGGAATCTTCCTAAAATGAGTTAAAACGAGTTAGCAACGGACCGATTGATGCTGTCACCAAACATCGTCTTAGCAATCTGTTGAAGGATGACTACGATTCGCCTCCGTAGCCACTGGTTACGACTCTTAAGGTCAAACACTTCGTCCATCAATAGCAGCATTATGTGTAGAGGGATGCTATCCTCACCATCCTACGAATACAACACCATGCAATACAATTCATGAAACTACATAAAATATACAATGAATGCAATGTGATATAATGCAGTAAGACAATAAAATAATACAATGCAATTAAACAGCAATTAAACAGTACAATACACTACAACAATGCAATTGAAGCCATTTATTGAATCACCAAAAAGGTTGTTACAGACATTTTCAATAATGCAATAGAAACGTAGATATTACCGTTGAGGTGTCAAAAGGACAATCCAGAACAATTGCTAGACCTGTTCGATTCAATACAACACAGTAGCACAAATAATATAACACAACATAATACAATAAGATACAATGTAACACAATGCAATACAGTTCAGTACTATTGTATTGTATTTGATCACTTATAAAGCGCTTCTCATAGCATTTATATAAGCCTTTCAGAAGCGCTCCCAGTGCGAGGTACTCCGAGGAAAAAGGAAGGTTTTAAGGTGAGAGAAAGAGGTAGAGATGCTACTAGAGAGGATTGCAGAGCGTAGAGAAGGAGGAAGTCGATTCCATAGAGAGGGACCTATAATATAATACAATACAGAATAATACTATATAATATAATAATATACAATGCAACACAAACTGCCTGTGATGGAGAGAAATCAAAAAGAAGAAGTTTCCGATACCTCGCTGTCCAGTGAAGCACTGACTTTCCCACTCTCCGTTTTCTCCGGTTTGATTGGCGGCGGCATTGTGACAGGCTGAAATGCAAATCCACAAAACATAAGAGGCCTGCAAGTGAAAAAGTTCTTCGTTTGTGTGTCAAGTAAATTGTGTATTGTGTGGGGTAAAGGTCAAGAATCTGGGTCAAGTTATTATTGTTACTTAAATAAGTACATTAACACACAAAATACAAATCATGTGGTTAGTTGGTTCCCAGGTTAAGAGCAGATTAGTTATCCATACGTTTAAAAGCAAACAAAAAAATAGTTAGTTTTGAGGCATCTTTGGAAGGGAGAAAGAGTTCAAGCACCAAAGAAGCACTGGCAGTCAGTTCCATACCTAGAGGGCAGCAGTGTGGAAATCAAGAGAACCCATGACAGTGCTGCGTCGTGACTCGGCCAAAAGATCCATACCCACAGACTGCAGGGAGGAATGTAAGGAGATGATAATGGTTGAAGGTAGATACAAGTGCTTATTGTTAGCATTTTATAAGCCAGACAGGTCAGTTTAAATCTTATTCTGAATCCTACTTGACTCTACAACACCGACTTTACCACTTTTACCAGGTTATACTGACACTGTTAAAATTTTATTGCTACCACCTAACAATCACTGCAGCTTTGCATGCTATTAGTAACAGCTTTCTACTTGAAAAATATTAGAAAATATATAAGCTAATTCAACAATTTAAATACCCATTAAGTAGCACTTATTAGAGCAACACTAAGAAATAAGATTATTAAATAATCAAGGAAATAAAGAAGTAGCAATAAATAACCATTAGACCCCAGGCTACTTCATAAATATATAAAACTGTACCATGATGAGATGTAAAGTACTTTCAATGAAATGTTATACAATTTAATTAAATATAACACAATGTAAATCAACATAAAGCAAAATCTTAATTAAACTATAGAAATCTAAATAAACACAGATATGAAAAATATAAGTAAAAATACCAAGGATCTTATCTAATTCAAATACAAACTATAGAATCAGTATGGCTAATAAACAAACTGAATTAAATCCACTGACACTCAATTCCACTTTCCGTTTATCACAGATAAAAAAATAAATGAAGTTTAAATATCTGATTTAATCACCTCTTGATATCGAAGTCTAAACTTCAAGGACGGCTAGTTAGAATTAATATCTAATCTAATTGCCTCTTAAATAACTTACCATATAAGTTTGAACTCCAAGAGTGACAAATTCAAACTACTCGAACACTACTCTAATTCCTACTTCCAATCACCAGATGGAGTGACTGAGCATTGCATGCAGGTTAGAAGCATGATATCTAGCAGTAATTTGCCCTTGTGAGGTCTGTTGGATGCACAACAGTGTACTGGTTAGCATGCTGGACTGTCAACTAAAAGTTTGGGATTCAAATCCACGCTTGAGATTTCTGTTCCACTAGCGCATCAGATGAAAGGCAGATATGAGGCTGTTAGAGCTACAAAGCGAAGACAACTTCACTTTCTCGGCCTTGGCATATAATGCATTCAGTACACCCTTTATACTAAATTCCAACATGCTTGATATCAAAGCACTAGAAGTGTCTCAGAATTTATTGAGATATTTCGAACTGTCCTCTCTGGTGGTATCTGGAATCATTGCAGTGCCACATGCATACTGGAATTAAGCGCAACTCTACTAGTAAGTCAAATACTGATCAATCCCAATCACCAGCCACCAAGCAGTGTTATACCTGGTACGGGGACAGAGCTGTAGAAATGAGGTTGAGAAGAGTGGCCTGAAAACAGCGTCAAAGTGAACAACATACAACCACTCAGAAAAAAGATAAAGCTAATATCCGTGTTTACCGGTATCTAATCTAAACTAACTTAGAAACTTCTACAGCTCGATTATCGTAATACACAAGACATCAATTAATTAGGCATAAATTAATTGTAGCTTTAATTAGACATCAAATAACTGTAGCTTTGAAGCAAATCGCATTCCAAAATCACAGTCCAATCAACAGAGCCATGCAGTTAAGAATGGAAGAGAGGCCAAGGGTAAGCAATTCAAAACAGATGAGATTGTGATTTCAGAATACGATATTGCTTCAAAGCAACCTTAAAGCAAGAGAAGAAAAATTCTCATGGCACAACAAAATACATTCCTTATCTGATCTGATCTTAACATTTGTAAAGCGCCTCTTGCAGCAAGGCTATTCAGAAGTGCTAGGATCATGACTTAACCATATGTTTAACAAGCTCTGAATAGAACACAACACATCAAAGCACAGCACAAAAAGTAAAGTACAATGCAAATAAAAAGTAAACTAATCAACAACAACCTAAGATAACAAAAACAGAAGAGCCATATAAAAGCACACTCAAGCCTCCTTACAACACCCTTCATTATGACAAAAGTCCTTATCTAATGCAGATGGGAATCACCCTCAGTAAACACCACTCTCGCTTTAAGGCATCTCTTATAAAATACACACGTCAGGGATTTCCATGCAGAAAATCGAATACTCATTCATTGATAGCTTTAGGGACAACTCCAAGACATGGCCTGTTACATCAACTGAGTGTCATGCCCAGGTTGCCCCCAGATCCACCCTTCCTACAAAATCTTCATCCAGGAACAGAGAACCCTCCTCACCCCTCGGACGTTCAGCATCTTTCCAACTCCATCAAGCAGATTGTTAGGAATGTTTCGGAAACCACCAGAGACACGAGCCACTCCGTCAGCAAAGTTGTCTGGCATCAGACGAACGATACTACCGACGCTACGTACAGAAGTACGTAGCGGATTCACGATCGTATCCATCTGAAACATTAGCCAGAAGCTACATGAAAAGCAGAACAAAGAAAGTGAAACACAACGTTATTTAGAATTCTAGTTACCTGCAATGCACCCAAGCTACATACGACAAGTAGACACTCATATGAAATAAATTTATTAACAACTGTAATAATGTTACGTAGAAGATGAATAAAAGGAGGAGGAGGAGGAAAAAAGATGAACAATGCAGTCCCTTTATACCCATGACTGTCTGTAGGCAGCCATGGGTATAAAGTGCTGGTGACTATTTTCTTCGCCTCTGCACAGGAGGTGGGTGAAGTCCTCTCTCTCACTGACAATGTACAGTAGGTATACTATTTTTTTAGCTATGGTAAATAGACTGGGTACCAATCTATATATCTAAATAGACTCTGGGCAGCTAAAAAAGCATATATCTTGGAATAACTTGAAGTTCTTACATGAATTTGAGCACTCACATTTTGGACTGACAATATAGCTACAGACGATTCAGACAATTTGCCATACACATAATTACGACTAGCCATCAAACATTTGCACAACAAAGGTGTAAACAGTAAGACTAACTTTTCTTGCTAGTTCACTCTTCTCGCGCTCCCACTGCATGTGCTCAAGGAACTGGTAGACCATGTCAATGAGACCGCGATGCGTGTTCATCAAACTTGGACTGAGCAATGTCTGCATAAAACAACAATTCCACATCAATCAGACAATCTTGGCTCCTGTTGCACTGTACTTGCTATTTCATGATTGTAACTGAAAATCTGTTCTGTGCAACAAATAAAATCAATAAATAAATAAAGACATACCTCATCCTCCATCTGCATCTCACTCTCCTGACTGTCCCCAATTCATCTGTCCATCCATCCACCTGCTGATCCACCTATCAATCCATTCATTCACCTATGGTATCCATTTATCTATACATTCACCCGTCCATCCATCTATTCATGCACCTATCCATCCAGCACCACCTAACTGAATAGATGGCACTATTCATCCATCATCTACCTATTCACACAAGCACCCACAGGACTGATTTCCGCTCATCCATTCATCTATCCATCCACTATATCTGTCCACCCATGCATCCCTCCAACTTTACCTTACCTCTCATGGTCTTCACTGCAGTCTTCTTTTTCATCCTAATCAGCAGCAGCCTTATCGGCATCATACACAGGTGTTTAACGATGCCTCACCTGAAGGTAGGTGTTGAGGGCCACCTTTCGTTTCTCCAGAAACTCCTTGTTCATATTGTCAAAGGCTCGCTTACTTGGAAGAATCAGACCAGACAACGAATCATACTACAAACAACAAAGGCATGACATACGTTAAGTAAGGGCAGGTACCGGTAAATTATGGTAGGGTAAGATAAGGTAACTGAAAGTCAAAGAAGGTCAGGTAAACCAAGGTCATTTATTGTATGCCTCATACAATAGTAGTCCCAGAAGCATGGGCCTGAGACTAAAGATCTTACAGCTGAAGGATCTTTTAAAAGCGACTTGTGCTAACCTTCTCCTGCAGAATCATATGTAAGTCATGGAAGTCGCTGTATCTTCGGTAGACATCCCAAGTCGCTTCTGTTCCATTAGCCATTTTCTTTATCACGGTTATCAGGTAAACTGTGTACTCCTTGCCATGTTCTCTACACAACCCTATTCAAACAACACAAACCAAAGTAACACGTAAAACAGCGTAGAAACTTTATGCCACACTGTTTACAATTCAACCGTGTAATGTAACTTAACATCAACCCCGAGAGACTGCCATGAATGAATACAAGTGTTAGCAACTTCATTTCCTTAGCCTTGGCACATGAGGGAGGGTGAGTCCTCTTCCATGCATCCTTACCCTCGTTTCAGCCAGGGAAATGGTTGAATGGTAACATGCTGGCACACAGATCAGACGGACATGGGTTCGATACCTGCTAGCCTCATAAGGTTGACTCAGCCTTCAACTCCCTAAGGGGTGACTGTAAAATGAGTAGTTGAACAGATGGGCGCCTTGCAGGCTGCCATACTGTCAAATTCGACTCCTGTTCAACTTCATATCATCTGTTACTACTGTATCATGAAATCTTACTGCATTTGAATTAATAAACGAATATAACTAAGTACTCACTTTATAGCAATTTGTGTAAGATGTGATGCAGTGTAAAAACTATAGTCATTTAATGCCAACTATGTGAGAGGATGACTGCAGCATAGTTTGACATTTCTGCAACAACGAACCTGTAATATTTACCTGTACTACATATAAAACAGACCTGTGTTGGAGATTGACGCAGACAACGTAAATGCGTTCGGTTGAAAGTGACAACCAATCGACATTCCATCAATCGATGACAAACTGTCGCATTCAGCTGAAGTCATGTCTTCCATAGACTGAAACAACATGATACAATACATTATGTATGTATGTATCCATTGGGAATGGGGGGGGGGATAGTTAAACGGTAAGTAACACTCGAGAAGACTGCATGAAAAGCAAATACCAGTAGATCTTGAAAGACGGGGTTCAATAGCCATAACCCACTAGGTCGACTCAGCATTCCATTCCCTAGGGGCAGCTGTAAAATGAGTGGGCGCCTAGCAGACTGCCAAGACATGTGTTCAGTAAGATCATGAAATTTGTACCATCATGTTTCGATATAATTACTATTAAACTGCAGTTTGTCAGTGAGCTTGTCAATAAGCATGTATATCATTATTATTCAGACAAATAAATAGCACCTTTCAAGTACCATACAAAAGCAGTGCCTAACACTATCCTTACCTTGTTACCTTGTGCTGTCAGTTCCTGGAACTCTTGCGACCTTCATGATCAAGCCTCTCCATTTCCTTCTGTCCGCCGTCGCATCTCTCAGTTCTGCCAAATTCATTCCAGTTGTTTCATGTATCTCGTCCATCCACTTTTTCCTTGGTCGTCCTTGTTTTCTCCTTCCCTCTCCATATGCTAACATCATTTCCTTTTCCAATCCATCTGATCGCATGACATGACCAAAGAACCTCAACTTTGCTCTTAGCACTGTTTGTTGTAGTGTCTCTTCATTCTCAATTCCGATACTCATGCGCACCCACTCGTTGGTCCTTTTCTCTTTCCATGATATTCTCTGCATCTTCCTCCATATCCACATTTCGCATGCGTTAATCTTTTTTTCATTTTCTTGGTCATTGTCCATGTCTCACTGCCGTATGTTACTGTTGGTATGATCAGAGCCTTCACCAATCTTTTTTCGTGTCTATACTCACATGTTTGTCCTTCCATATTTTTTCCAGACCATTCATTGCAGTTTTTCCTATCGCTACTCTACGATTTATTTCCATATCACACTTTCCCTCTTTTTCTATTACTGATCCCAAAAACGTGAAGCTAGTTACCGTTTCTATTTCCTCTCCATCTACTACAAAACTGTCCTCCTCCTCTGTTGTCATGATCTTTGTCTTCTTTATATTGAAGTAGAGTCCTGCTTTCTCACTTTCACTCTTGAGCCTTCTTATTAGTTCTACCAAATCGGTTTTTTTACCCGCCAATAGTGTTGTATCGTCAGCGTATCTCAGATTGTTCATTGTTCTTCCCGCTATCTTTATTCCTTCCATAACCTCATCCATTCCCGCCTGCCTCATTATCCTTTCAGCATACATATTAAATAGGAAAGGAGACAGAATGCATCCTTGCCGCACTCCCTTCCTAATCCTGAATCTGTCAGTATCTCCATATTCAGTCCTTATCACCGCTATCTGATCTTCGTACAAACCCCTAAGAAGTTGTATCAAGTGTTTCGGTATTCCCATTTCTCCCAAGGTTTTCCACATCAGTTCATGATTAATGCAGTCAAACGCTTTGCTATAATCAATGAAGCATATGTATACTTTCTGTCCAAACTCCCTTTGTCTCTCCATTATCCACCTCATATTGGCAATATGATCACGTGTTCCACGAAATTTCCTAAATCCTGCTTGACTATCAGGAAGCTCTCTCTCTATTGTACTCTCCATTCTTTTATGTATTATTTTGAGTAATATTTTGCTTATGTGTGATATCATTGCTATTGTCCTGTAATTTTCACACTCTTTTGCGTCTCCTTTTTTAAATAAAGGGATAAAGACTGAACTTTTCCAATCTTCTGGCCACTTTCCAGTTTTCCATATGTTATTACAAATCTTTGTTATTGTCTTTGTCATCACGCCATCCCCAGCTTTTACCATTTCTATTGGTATCCCATCTTGACCCGGGGCCTTATTATCTTTCAATTGTTTAATAGCCCATTCTACCTCTGCTTCCATGATTTCCGGTTCATTTTCATACTCTGTTACATCTGTTTTTCTACCTTTACTCTTTTATCTTCGTTGTACAACTCTTCTGTGTATTCCTTCCATCTTTTCTTCATTCCTTCTTCATCCGCAATTATGTGTCCATCACCTGCTTTCAGCGACCCCATTTTTGGTGTGTTTTTTCTCGTTATTTCCCTCACTTTTGAAAACATAGTTTTAGTTCTTCCTTTTCTTCCCTCCTCCTCCATTTCCTTGCATAATTCATTTAGATGTTTTTCTTTGTCCATGCGCGCTTGTTTTTGAAATGCGCTGTTCAGTTTTCTTATCTTATCTTTATCTCCTTCTCTTTTTGCTTCCCTTCTACATATGGCTATGTTAATAGCTTCTTTCGATAGCCAAGGAGTTGTTTTAGTTTTTCTTTTCTTCGGAATATATTTCTCCGCAGTTTCTAAGATCACTTCCTTTGGGGTGCTAAAGTTTGCTATGGACCAACAGTTTATTCGAAAGCAAATAATGTTCAGATAACTGGAAAAGTCACTTTTGTCAGTAACTCGCACATATGTAGAGCGCAGCCAACAGAGTCCCATCCAGAGTTGCATATGATAAATAATAATAATAATATTCATTTATTAATTCAAACTGACAAGTATGCAGTAAGATCACATGATAAAGTAGTAACAGATGATAACAAGATTGACAGGAGTCAAATTTAACTATATGGCTGCCATTTTACAGAGCTGCCCTACTGCTCATTTACCATAATACCCTAGGGAGTAGCAGACTGAGTCAACCTTATGGGGATATACAATTATGAAGAATACAATATGCTTCAAAGTGTTAAACAGTTTCAGCCCACAGATCTAAGTCATGCTTCTTTAGACCAGGCAGAAAGTCATGTTTCAGCGATTTTGACAATTTTGAGAGGCTCTCATAGGTGCTATATAAATGTTCACATGATATTAACAACTAACACAACACACACATATATCTATGACAGTGAGACTATGTAAGAACAAAATAATGAATACACAAATTAAGCAAACAAATTTACCTTAAACAAGTTGTTTACCTCTTGTCGATGAGGCGCTTTGGACGTAGCAAGAATATCTGAAAAATTTCAAACGATTGTAGGATAGACTACAAAGAATATGATCTGGAATAAAATACAGCCCGTAAAAACAAAGTTTTTACTATATCCATCTAGTATCCTATAATGCGTCTTACGAAGCAGTTACCTCTACAAATATATAGTACGCGCGTTCATTTTACGACATAGCGTGCGTTTAATCAGGCAGCGCGCCCGTTTTTGTTGCGGCCAATGACAACGCTGCGTATCGGAAAAGGGGATTCCCGATTCGAAAAGTTGAGTCCCCGATTCTATAAGCTAGCCTTTTTGGGGAGCTGAAATTTTTATAGAATGAAGTGTCTGCGAGGGCGGGTCTATCTGCCAAGTTTCAGGACGATTGAATGATTGTAAGTGATCGAATTAGTCGTCGCAAGATTTGACTTTTTAGCCTGTGGCTCAAACAAACAAGATTTCCGTAAGTTAAACTAGATGGATAAAAATATGAGCCTCTGGGAGGCTGAAAAAGGTCCTATAACATTGCTGAGTTGTATTATTTAATGTTATTTTACATGGAAAGACTACAGCCTACAAAGAATGCGATCTGGATCAAATATGGCAGCCTAAAAAATGGTGACCAACAATGATGGTGTCCTAGAAAACTGCAAACTACAAAGACTGTAAGGTATAATGACTGCGACCTAAAACGACTGGCCTAATAAGATGACAACCTATAAAGATGGTGACCTACATTACAATCAATTAAGGCACCAACCTACAAAGGTTAACCTAGAAAGATGATTTAGAAAGATTGCAACTTAGAGAGATGGCAACGAAGAAAGACCGGGATCTGGAATGATCACGGCCTAGACTCCAACATTCTCAATGATCAAGAAAGACACTTTAAGGCGACGTTCTAGAAATCGATCAAGAAATTCTTAGTAAAACTTGCCTTCATCAAATGAATGACTATCCTCTGGCTTATGTCCATCTTGTATTAAATCCAGTTCCATGAGGAGTTTGATATAAAGCTGGCTTCTCTTAAATGATGCAAAATACTTTGGGTCCTCCTGTAGCAACTCCCAGACCTGTCCAACAAACCCAGAACACAAGTAACACAACGTAGTTCACTAATAGTGTATTGTAAATTAAACAATGCAATGTAACAATTCAATACCAAAACTGTATCTAGCATAATACTGAAATTAATTTTGAAAACAAATAATTTGTAAATCTCAGCTTGTTAAAGTATGAGCTGACCTGGTCAACGAAATCGGAAATAGTGTAACGGAATGATGCATTGTAATAGAAAGGGAATCCATTGTAATAGAGCATAAAACAATGCAATGACTAAATGGAAAATATGTATTTACCATGCTCATCTAGGAGCATTAATTTAAACAGTGTCAATAATGGTCAAATAACAGTACTAGCTCATGAGAACTGTTGGCGATCAACAGTGGTTTCAGTTTCATTTCAGATACATCAGTGAAACAAAAATGTATTTACGCACATGAACACTTTAAACTGTCTCACCCTCGCTTGAATGTCGTCGAAGATTGTATCCATAGCATCACCTTTGTCGATTCGGATGAGAAGTTGTCGGACCAAGCCCTCGTCGATCTTTAACCTTGGATTTGCCTGAAGACAAAAGAGAAACAAGCCTTAATAATCTATCATAATTAAATTATCTAACCTAATCTTCATTACCTAAAAACTTCCATAGTTCCATTATATTGTTTCTTGCGCTTTCTTGTTGGTGGGTCCCTCGACCTAGAATGGCTTCCCTCTGGAACTTTGCCTCTTTCCCAGGGCCTTCTCTCATATGTTCTTTTCTCACCTTAGACTGTTGATTTTGGCCGTGGTGGAGTTGGGAGTGCCTCTGAGTAGTTTTCTAGGAGCGCTATACAAATGTTGTGTATGAATTAATTAATTAATTTAGAATTTTGATTTCAAGCAGATCATGATTTTTCAATATTTAGTTTACCATCGACCAATGCCTAGTTCATTACAATAACAGCAAATGACTTTAGATTACATTAAAATCATATCAAACTCTCAACAGGTTTTCTTGACAGACTAAAGTGAAACAGAGTGCCCTCACTGACGCTAAAAGTACCTTATCTGAAAGGTACTGGTTGTAGATGCTGAGGGCTGCATCTCTCAAGGTCTCAAGGTCAAGGCTATCGAGACCAGATCGGCTGAGCACAGCTGCTGAGATCTGCTGTTCTGCAGAAACACGGTAGCCCTGGACCACAAACAGAACAGTCACAGATAATAAAAAATAAGGCATTTACCAGTATTCAAGCATTCACACATTTGCTTGCTCATTTATTTCAGTCAGTCAGTCAGGCAGCCATCAAGCTAGAAAGCCAGTCAGTAACAACTATGAAGTAATGTATGCACTAAAAGATTTAATCAGCGCTGGTTCAAGATTTCTTAAATTGTCACACAGTAACATTTGTAAACGAGAAATTGTGATTGTAATTGCAATATCACATTGTAAAGCGCCTTTGGGGGGGGCGATAGCGCATTGGATAACACACTGGCATAGAGAGCGAGAGGTACCGAGATCGAGCCCGTAGGCGGACATGCTTTCTAGGCTGCTATTAGCGCTGTGTATTGCAATCTGTTCTGTTAGTAGTTAAGATTTATGTCTGCTGTCATTTGTGTTCTTGTGAATTGGGGGCCCGTGGCGCATTGGATAACATCTGGCACAGAGACCGAGAGGTACCGAGTTCGAGCCCCCGTTGGGCGGATATGCTTTGTAGGCTGCTATTAGCGCCGTTGTATTGCAAGCTGTCTGTTCTGTTAGTAGTTAAGATTTCAATTGCATAACATGTAAACGTACAGCGCAGTGCGTTTGTCAGGCGCTTATTAAAGAAAAGATATTATTATTATTATTATTGTCATAACATGTAAATGTACAGCACAGTGCGTTTGTCAGGCGCTTCAATAAAGAAAAGATATTATTTCAAGAAAAAACTATCAGGTTATGCCAGAAAAAAGTCACAACAAAACAAGTGAATATACCTCAACCGTTAGGTAGAAGAAGAGG
Source organism: Aporrectodea caliginosa (assembly GCA_020284085.1). NCBI lineage: Eukaryota > Metazoa > Annelida > Clitellata > Crassiclitellata > Lumbricidae > Aporrectodea > Aporrectodea caliginosa. Next base: position 428,878 of record JACEVL010000900.1, read on the forward strand.
TAACTCTGCGCTCCAATACTTGTCATGTATTCTAGAAAAAACAGCTATGAATGTCAATTACTAAGAGAACTCAAAACAATTCAAACTAACACTTAAAATGACTATTTAAGCTTGCAAATTCTAGAATGATAACAGGTTATAAAAAATCTCATTTAAATTGACCTATGATATAATGCTTGCAACTTATTAAAATGATAAATAAAAACCAAAAACTCTCATTTAAAATGATTACCAAGTCATGGTAGCCTGCAAAATGTGAAGTTTACAAAGTCTAATAAATCTTAAAAGATTCAATAAGATAAGAGAAGCAACTAGAATTATATTAGAAGTAGGTGTATGAAATTATAACAAAACAAATATAATCAACTTGCTTCTTCAGTGCTGTTTTCATAACTCACGAGATATCAGCTGAGGGCTGTTTAGAGTAAAATTGTAGTAAAAGTTATAGCCTGTTGGAGAATCAGTCAAAAATCGAATAAACCAAGGAAAATCTACAGGCGGCCATTTTCCACCTAAAGAAAGGAAATTCATCAAATAACAGGTTCTTACCAATAAAATATGAAAGCGCAATGTTGTTATTTAGTAAAACGTCAAACGACAGCGAGTAAAGTTTCTGGCCCGGTGCCAGGATTCGACTCAAATCCAAACCCTGTAAGTAGAACATAATGTAATACAGTTTTGCATTTATAAAGCACCAATTCAGAAATTTCATCAGTTTCAGACCAGCATAAATTACCCAACTGACTGTTTCTAAAATATAATTTTACGTAACACTTTAACGATGAGCGTGTACTAACAGTGACTGGAAGCCAATGCAGCTTGTCGTTAAAGTTTTAAATAATGAATCTACTTTGAAGAAAGTGTACCGTATTTTCAGTTGAATTTGCAAACAAGACTTTTCAACATATCCTGTCAACAACTTCAACAAGAACTCCCTACAGCCATTTTTCTATGAAGAAAAACAGGCTGTCATGCAATTTGCAACAAGAGATTCTCTTCTCTTCTTAGTTGCAAAATGAAGCCTGTAATATAATATAAATTGTGTAATGCAGAGTAATGTAATGAAAGTCATGAAGTGTATCATTGTGTAATGTAGTTCTGTCTTGCATGATTTAATAAAATGGTGCAGTATAAGTACGCTGGATAAAAGCATCAGATGGAGCCACAGAGAAGTTAAGGAAATGGCACAGAAAAGACAGGAATGACCTTATTGGTTTCCTGGACCTACCGAATGAAAAGAAGAAAGAAATTAAAGCAACTTCAAATATGGTAATAAAACTTGCAGCCAGTTGACAGAGTTCAGCATACATTGCACATGACACTACTCACTCCAGGCAAAATGAAGTCGGTATCTTCGAGTCCGTCATTAAGGCGTTGAATTCGAGTTTCACAGATGCTTTTAACGAATAGCAGACTGCTCAGCTGCTGTTTGATAAATGTATCTGCAAACATCAACCAGTCAGGTTATTCTTATACTCTCTAGTTCAGGTTCTCTGTTAAGAAAAGTTAGTTTAATGTTTTATTCTCTAGCTCAGATTCTGAACTAATTATTCTATTATCAAGTGTCAAAAGCAGCAGGTAAGTCCAAGAGAATGATAACAGTTACTTTTCCTTTATCCATGGAGCTGATTCCATACCACAGAGCAAAGGTGTGGTGAGACAAAGCCCTACACTGTATGGCAAAGTAAGGTAAAATAAGGCATACTAATAGCTTGTTTGTTATAAGTTGTTATCAACATTAATCTTCAGGGGGTGAAGTCCGTAAAGTTCTTGGCTCTTTTGGGTAAGGCACAGACCTCATAACACCGATCTAACAAGCAGACAACTATTCTCACAATGTGCAATTCAAAGCCAAATCCTCACAGATAAATGGAACCTTCTCTTTGTAGGAAACGGGAATTGAACCTAAGACCCAGAAGTGTAAATTTCATGTGGCAAACCCACCATCGTCGCCTCCTGTGTCCTTTGACCTCTGGCGAGCAATGTCAAGGTCAACCTTCTCTTTGACTGCCTGCAGTTCATCGACATTGTCCGATGTCTTGAGTATTGTCAAGAAAGATTCACTATTAAACATTGACTCTTTACACTGAAAACACAAAAGCACATGCATCAAGTGCTATGCAATTTATGAAGTCATGCATATATAATATATATATTTGCATGATATTCTAGGTTGTGCGTTATTAAAAGGAGTGACTCGTGTATGAAATTTTACAAATTTAGACTACCCTGCAATCTACAGTGCTGAAAAAACAGTTTTGAGGCCAGAGTAGAATGCATCAATATGGACCTTGGGGAGGAAGCGCAGTGACACTAAGATCCTGTTCCATACCATATATGGGTCAACAACATGACGTCATGGATATGACTATTTATTCACAAGTTATTAAAGGAGAAAAGGGAACAAAATTGCAGTGTAGCCAACCCAAGGGCTGAGGAAGGTTGGGTACAGAATAAAACAAACAGCTAGGCCTACATCAGTGCTGTCCAACCTTTTTGACACCGCGGGCCACCGAAGAAGTAATTTTTGAAGCCGAGGGCCGCACCAGTAAACTCAAAAGCAGCGACTAAATTTATTGAAAATTATTAACTGTATTATAATTAATGATGGAGTTATCATAATGAATGTGTCTTGGGAACTGGATTTTTTGTACACATTGTCAAATGATAAGCCAAGTTACGAACGAATAGCTATATGCAAGTAGGCCACTGTCTTTTACTTCATTTTAACAGAAATTGCACATATTTAGCGAGCTGCGGCGGGCCACTTAGAATCTGCCGGCGGGCCGCATGCGGCCCGCGGGTTGGACAGCACTGGCCTACATAAACAAAGACTATGCTGTACTCACCGGCCAGGCTATCCACTGATTGATAAAGTCTGGGTCAGACAGGAGATTCACAGTTGGTAGCAAGATACCATTGACTAAAACTTCCTACAACCCAAAAACTGTATCATGGGATCTTCAGTTTTCATTAAGATCATGAATTACTATTAATTATATTACTTAACTATTAACATATTCCAACAGTAGGCCTATATGAATTACTTTCAACATATTCGCAACTCCTCTTACCAGGAAAGAGTTAACTAGGCGTATATTTTTATCCCTCTTTGCAGTAAAGAGCCGATTACAATATCTCAGTATCTAATGCATCAGATAAATAGATAGTAATTGTACTGTACATGTAAATTTATTTAGCCCCTGCAAGAGAATAACCTACTCAAGGGTAGAGCTGTACCAAATTAGCAGTTTTAACTATTTGTGATCATACAAATTTATAAGTTTTCCAGATTTCCATTTGTAGACCCAAACAACGTTGAGTCACACACTTAATGTGGAAATCATGCTGACATGCGCCAAACACAAACTGAAAAGACAATCCGAGATAAGTCGCTATTTGTTTCAAACGTATCTGCAACCCACTTTATATGGCACGTGGCATTTTGTCATGAGAATGCTTTCTCAAACAGCCTTATATAAAGACATGGGTGGGAGCCAATCTGGCCATCCTCCCATTTACGGAGCCACAACACTGAGCTTGTCCATAAAAAATATGTTGACTCACTCTAGCGATATATCGGAAGATTTTGTTGTGAAAGTCGCCCGATGGAAGGAGAAGAAACATCAGCACTTCGCTGACCTGCTGAAGATATTCTGAAGAGAAACAAAAATAATTTCTGACTTCATCCACAATAATAATAAATAAATAAATAATAACAATAATACTATATTTTAAACATCCTTCTCTGTCCAGCACCAGAGTTTTTGAATGGCTATGTAAACTTCGACAAAGCCGAAATTTCAAAGATCAATAATTTTCTGCTTTTAACCCCATTTTTCTGTTCCTTGTGGATCATTTCTATCTTTGGTAAAACTTAACTTATCTTGGATAAACATAAATTATGGTGCATTTGACTATTCAGCTGCTGTCTGATTGTAAACAAATGTAAGACATTAAAAGTAATAAAGTGATGCTGGGAAAAATAGTAAAATTGTAATTATAATAATAATAATAACAACAATAATAATAATTTAACAATACACAAGAATTCAACAGTTACATTACACATTCCATTCTGCAACACTTAAGTTGAGAGAGCAAGCAATGGAAGACTCACGTCTTTCGCTTGTCTCCGACATGCAGATCTGGTCATGGCAAATTGTGTTTTCCATTTCCAGCTCCAGATCGAAGAAGATCGAATCCAGATCGGCAGGCGGCTTTGAATCTATCACATGTTTCCACACCAGATAGACAGTTCCAACAAATTTCACCAATATAATCAATAAGCTAATGAAATCAATACACTAGCTAATCTGAACAATGTGCTGCTCTAGTCTAACCAATACACTATTGAATAAAACTCAAAATATCTATGGCTATCAGTAATTAAATCTGCAAATACTAGCAGGCTTAAATGATACATGTTTCTCACTCATGATCGCAAATGATGTTCAAACCATCTTTCCATTCCTGCTACCCGATGGTAGCAGGAATGGAAAGATGTTTCCAACGTTCCTAGCATCTGTTCAGTATTCCTACAATCTTATATCAATTTTCCTACCATCTCTCAAACGTTCCTATCATCTTTCCAATTTAGTAACAAATCTTTACAATGTTCCTCTCATAGGTCCATCCTTCTTTTGTTCCCACAATCTTTCCATTGTTCTTACCATCTTTCTACAAAGTCTACCACATTTCTAATTACACTACCATCTGTCCAATTATTCCACAGCCTATCTCGTGTTCTAACCATCTTTTCGATGTTCTTTGACTTTCGTCAGAGTTCGCCGGTAGAGACGAATGTGAGATGCAAATTCGTCGACCAACCGCGTCGTAAGATATGGCACGAGATCCATCTCCTTAGCCCTAGAAGAAAAATCAACACAGATATCTATCAGCATGTTCATCTAATGAAAAGTTACTTATTCTAATCAACACACTAATCTAATTAGACCACTGCTGATTAGATTAATCAGTGTATCAGTACAATGATCAAACACATTCTAATCTACACACTGATCTTATCTCATTTATTCAACACATTACTGTAAACTAAAGTACTCAATACATCAATCTAACTATTCAATAGTTACATAAACTATTACAGACTAACCAATGCTGATATATATAATATAATATTGTTAAATACAATAAAAATCTAAACAGAGAACTTCTATAGAGTCACTGTCATAATGCTTGAGGTATTGTTCGATGGTTGCTATGAATCAAACGTGTTGTGCAAGCCAAATTCCAGGAAAAGTGCAGTCAAAAGCCAACAAGGGAGTGCGAGAGGACACGGAAACAGCCAATGCAGGACATGAGTCCAGGAAAAGATGAGTTTTTACTTAAGATCTGAAGGCCAAACCAGCTTTACAGAGCAAACTTATGACGGAAAAGAGTTCCAGAGTATAGGGTCAGCAATAGAAAGGGTGCACCTGCCGCAAGCCATCAACGGAATAGTTAGATTGAGGAAGCAGAAGACCTGGTTGAGTACAGAAGTCTTTGGAATCAGCAGAGACTGAAGATAATAAGGTTGATTGAAATGTAGAGTTTAGTAGAGAATTCACCCAGTCTTAAAAGTCATTCGCTGTTGACAGCCAATTAAATGATTTAAGTATCAGTGATAGTAAGTTCACTGTTTTAAGTTTTTGTGATAGCTTTGGACAAGGTATTTGGGAACCACTGAACCTTCATCGTTTTAGCTTTCTAAAGGTCAGTAATAAGCAATATGCAGTAGTCTAATAATCTAAAAAAGTCAATGCATTGACCTAATCTGGTCACTGACCTAATCAGCATATTGAGCAACTCAATACCATAATCATTATTACGCTGATCTACTCTGATACAATCTAATTAATATATTAATCTAATCAACACAATGACCTCATCTAATCATTGCACTGATTTAATCTAATCGATACAATATAGCACTCATGCAAGTGGAGGAGTCTGTCCTGCCTTTCAGAGAAGGCGATGATGACAGTCTGAAGCGTCTGTCGGATACTGTAGTTGAACTGATCATCATCACTGATTTTCTGATACCAGTTCTGGATATAATCACGATAAGTGTACTCCACCAGCTGTGACGGAAAGAAAGAAAACACGTCCATTACCATTCAAACTAAGGTAAAGTAAGGGAAGGTCAAGGTACAAGCAGAGGTAAAGTAAGGTAAGAAAGACAAGTTAAGGCAATATGGTAAGTCAAGTGGAAGAACCTGAATACGTCCAAGCTAACCTCGAAGGTCAGTCATGGGTATAATCTTAGCAACTTCATATTCTGAGCTTCAGCATAAAGGGTGGTAGCAATCCTCTTCCTTATCACCTGATCTTCCCATCCACAGTGCATCCAGTATACTCATTTTACATTCAAGTTCACCAACAGGCAGAATTAGAACACAAAGTGTTGAAATACCTTTTTGCCCGGCAGATATTTGAAACCACAACTTCATAGTTGACAGTTTAGCTCACTAACCACTAGAATGGCTACATTAGGCAATGAAGTTACAGAAAATGTAACAGGCGTAGTATAAGTAACGATAATGTTATTACGAACATACGAACCTCTTGCAAGACCTCATCGATTGCATTGGATCCTGTCATGCGTTTATCCATCTTCAGTTTTGGTTTTCCTCTTCTCATCTCTTCCACCAACTGCACCAAAACCAAACCACAATGACTTACGGTAACTGCACACAACTCATGGAAGTGTGTAAGTATGTATCAAAACATCTAATAAAACGTGTAAGTACATAAGCACTGCACTCATGACTAATTGATTTAAAGAAGTGAATTTTTAGGCAGTTTGCAAAGTTGGCTGAATAGAGTTAAATGCAGCAGTATGAAAGTGCAGTGGAATATCCTTCCAAGAGGAAGGTCCAATACAAAGGAAGGCATGATATGAATGAATGTGCATTATGAGTATCATTTCAGCATTTGCGTTTGCATCCTAACACTTACACGGTGCATTTGAGAAACGTTTAAAATGCACTGCAACACTGCTATCTAACAATTTCTAAAAGGTGCATCTTAACCTTTTAACGACAAGCAATGCACCTTGTAAACTGATATATGGCTTCCCATATATTTTGGTACATGCTTGTCATTAAAGGGTAAAGATAAGCTAAGATTTTTAACGGTTTGTAGCAGAAGAGTTGAAAGACTTCAATGGAAGATTGTTCCAAGACAATCCAACTCATGAGAAAGCACAGTGTATCTGAGTACTTGAACAGAGTGCACGACTATCAGATACTATCTGTTGACTAGGCAATATTAGTAGTAAGACTGCAATAGTTTACAACTTTAACGCAATTATGTATGCAATTGTGTGCACAAAATATGTGTCTATGTACCTCAACAGCTGCACAATGCATATTAAAGCCCTCTCAAATGTGAAGTGATTTGAATACATGCACCTTAGCGAAAGAAAAAAACACAGTCAGAGCAGATTATTATTAGTATTTCTTTCTGCATTTGAGCAAGTCAAACCATTTTCAAAAGCTCTTCAAAGCGTTCCATGCATAAGCCAGAAGCGAAAACATTCATAGAAAGAGTGGATACGTTTGTACCTTTGGAAGGCCGATGATTGGTGGCCTGATGTGGCCTCGGCTGCTCGAGCTGTTCTTCCACTCCCTACATTTCTCCTCCACATGCCAGTAGAGCATACAGATAAAACTGCAAGCAATATACAGTACAAACACACATGTAATGTATGCAACACTGGTATATAATGTATCTGGATATTTATACAGTGCTTGTTAGGTACCTGGTTACCCTCAAAACCTTGAACAGGACTACCTAACAGATTTGAAGCATGCATCTTAAGGTAAGCTCAAAGTGGAATACATAATTTCTGCAATAAAATCTGTTTACCCCGGTAGTAGGTTGTTGAGTTAAGCTACACTAGGCTAGCGTTTAGTACAATGCTGCCCAGGCACTCAAGACCGTTCTGGAGCAGTAAATCTGACTGCCCGTCAGTTCGTCACGAGATAAACACTAATAAAACCATAAGATACTAACACATCACTATGCACTGCATGCATTATTGTCGACTGTGCATCAAGTTCAAATTTCACTTTGTCGTGCACAAGCACCTGAATACTTGTGCACCTTGCACACCAGATCAAGTCAATTCTCTGATTACCCAATTGACTATGACTGGCCTGGATGCAAGGAACAGTCTTCCAGCACAAGATCTAGTCATCTAGATGCCAAAGTGTTAACACTTTCAAACTAAAATTGAAATTCTGTCACACAACTGTGCTTATGCTGACAACTGACACTGTAAAGCACACTAGATATAGCTAACTTACTGAGTACACTACATAAATTGACATCATTACGTTATATTACATGACATGAAGAGGCCAGAATAAATCGGACTAGACTCAACTAGTCTGGGCTAATACTAGGCTAGTCCAGACTATATCTATAGACAAGACTAGTACAACATTATGGTACTAAAAATCTTATTAGAGGTTCGAGCCTATGTCCACCAAAGTCTGACTTCAGGTTTCCCTGCCGTATCGACTTTCAACAGGGCTTGTCCAATGCATTATGATATTTTAAGTACAGTTTGTTGAGTAATGATTAATGCATTGTGCATTCTCATAACAGCAAAACAGAAGTCATTAGATTAGATTTGCAACACTTTCATACCCTGCAGCAAATGTGAGACAGCAGAGCAACAGCCAGCAGCCACCAAAGAGGCCGAAGCTCGATATAAAGAGGAAAGCAGCAAGGAAGAACCATGCGCAACCACTAACTGTCAGGGCCATCTGAAAGAAATCAAAACATACGGCAGAACTTGTCATTGAATGTGCTTGGCAAACTGCAAACGTACACACACCAAATGAATTAAGTGCAGTGAATAATAAAATAGCCCAATACTGCCAGTCTGTCTAAAATTTGGTCACACATCTATCCATACATCTATTCATCAATGCAGTCACCTATTCACGTTCCCACCCATCCACCCACCTTCCAAACAATGATGCTTCTATCCACTTCTTCAAACCGACCCAGTTATCTATCTAATCCAGGGGTGCGTAACCTTTTCGTTACTGTCGGCCGCACTGAAGGGTCTTATTCTCACCACGGCCGCCATGATTAGCCTATCTGCTATTAGTTCATGTAAAAAATACACTCCTGTGGACGTTTACTGTGTTAACTCACTTAACTGTTACAACTATGTTTACTGACGTCTATTCCATCTCCACCAACTTCAGTAGGTCTACCAAATCTTTTCCATCACAAAAATTAATAAAAGAATAATAAAAAACACGATCAATTTAATCTACATTTTCAATCCTACTAAAATTTGTAGCTAACAATATTTCAAATAAACGGCTGCTTTCTTGAAAATGGACCCAGAGGCATGAGAAGGCGAGAGTTGGCCTATATGCCCCAATAACAGTACTGCATTTATTGGGGGGGCTGAGCCCGTAAGACCATCCCTAATACGGCCATACCTCGGAGGAGGACCAGAGTATTTCTTGTCATGACAGTTCTCGAAGTCTATGGTATTCCACCGCCAACTTTCACACCTCTAGTAAATCGGTTTTATCCTCCAACTTCTTTAGGAGTTGCTCGTCATTCTTCAACTCCACCAATTCCATCTGGAGGTCCAGGAGAGCATTGTCTGTTTCCACCAGATGAGGAGTATACATAATAATAAGTCGCAGTGCTGGCACAATCTTTAAAATCATCGAATCGTTCAGTAAATTCTTGCAGCAGGGCATCATGGACGGTGGTAAAGGACGCAGTAGGAATGCCATCCAGTTGTATTATTTATTAGAATACACGGGTGGAATAAAGCACTAAGTGCCATTATTTCTTTTATACGCTTTTCGCGTGTTTCCTGTAGATTGGTCTCTCATCTATGGAAGAAAGCACTAATGATCATTAATTCCAGTAAATAGTAACGTTTCATTCGCCGTATGGCAGCACCCTATCAGTCACACGTAAACAAAAATGTTGATAAATATTATACGCGCAGACTAACTGATTCACACCACGCTAATTCATTGTCTTCAGAAGTTAATATTACTTATTATTCGTCACAGTCTAGTGATGAAACGGAATACTATGATATTGATTCGGAATTTGAAAGGCAGAGTGCAAGTCGTGCTAAGGAAAAAGGCAAGATTCGAACAAAACACGAGGACTTATGGTCGGATAACACGAGGAAGCGAAGGAAGAATGCGGTTAGGATAATACTTGTAAAATATAGTTTCTATTCAAATAATAATGCAGTAGAAAATAGTATTTCCTCTGGGGAAAATGTCAGAATGCTTTATAACATCCTTATATTAATGATATTATTGAAAACTCAGGACTTGTGCTATTTCACACCAACCATAATAGGCAAGCATGCAGGCGGGTAAGTAAACAATAAATCCCTTAACGGTTTCATGTTGTGAATACTAATTGACAAAATAACGAAATTCATGGTCAAATAGCATACTGCAACGTACTAACACATCATATTGGTTCTAATGATCAATGGAAAACATAATTTGGAAAAACAAATTTCATATCGATTTTACTCGATATGACTTTTTTGTACTTAGTGCTTTATTCCACCCGTGTATTATAATTACTGTATTATTTTTTGTACACTGTAACTTTCATTGACCACTCTCTCCCTGCATCTCACTTTCAGCTCTGGTTGTACAATATATGCAGTGGTTGGCTGTCCACTGCTTGATATGGATATTATTAGTCTGCCTGCCTCTTTGAGGTACATCTGCAGGGATGTATAATCATATGGCTTCCTTACCCTGCCAGAAGAGGAGTGGTCACCGTCTGGTAAAGCGACCAAGAAACCTCAACATGACTATGTACCAAAATAGAAAAGTGGGCAACGACGTGAACGGGGCTCCCCGTCATTGGATGAGGAGCGTCGCGTCCGGCAGGGGTGGAATAGACGGGGCCACCCAGGTCGTAAACAAGAGAAATCCCTGTGCAAAAGAAGCAAAAGAAGAAAACATTTTTGGATGTAGAGAACGGATGTATGTGGGAACATGGAATGTAAGAACCCTATACGCGACTGGACAACTGGATATATTGCTACACCAGATGAAGGAAATCAACTGGAGTATATTGGGACTGTCGGAGGTGAGATGGACTGGAGAGGGAGTAATAGACAGAGAAGAATATAAGATCATTTACTCTGGAAGAAGGGATGGCAGACACCAGGAGGGGGTGGCATTGGTCATGAAAAGGGAGGCGGCCAAAGCACTGCTCGGATATAGAGCAGTCAGCTCGAGAATAATTAAAGCAAGATTCCGAACAGGGTTTGGAAGAGCGTCGGTGGTGCAGGTATATGCACCGACATCGGACTCGACGGAGGAGGACATTGAGGAATTCTATACCGAACTACAAGAGGTGATGCAGAACATACCGGACAGAGACCTGACAATAGTTATGGGTGACTTCAACGCAAAAGTAGGAAGAGATTGGAGAGAATGGGAAGGAGTAATAGGCAAGTTTGGATATGGAGAGGAAAATGAAAGAGGCGAAAGATTATTAAACTTCTGCCTAAACAACAGGTTAAAGGTAATGAACACAGTATTCCAGCAAAGAAAAGGGAATAGAAAGTGGACATGGGAATCACCAGATGGACGCACAAAGAACATGATCGACTTCGTACTTGTGGGAAATAGGTGGAAAAATGGAGTGACAATGTGTAGAACTTTCTCCAGACCAGATGTCAACTCGGACCATAAACTAGTTTTGGCTGGCTTCAGAATTAGACTGAAGACAGTACAGAAGGAAATGACAAACAGGAGATTTGACACTGAAAGACTGAAAGTGGAAGAAGTGAGACAAGAATACAGCTACATGCTGGACAACAAATGGAGACAAACGAAGGTAGAAAAGCTGCAATCGGTAGAGAGCACCTGGAAAGAAATCAGAGCGATCTATACAGAAACAGCAGAAAAGACAATAGGATACAAAAGAAGCCAACCAAGGAAACCGTGGATCTCCAGAGAAGTTTTAGAATTGAGCGAAAAACGAAGAGACATGAGACCAACAAGAACAATTAGCGAAGAAAACAAGAAAATATACAACAAGATCACCAAAGAAATCAAAAGGAAGGCTAAAGAGTGCAAAGAGAAGTGGATGGAGGAAAAATGTAATGATCTAGAGATGAACGCAAAAACACGACGAACGGATAAACTCTTCCAGGCAGTGAAAGAAATATGCGGTACACCCAGGACAAGGACTATGGCAGTGAGAGACGGTGAAGGACAAATTCTGGAAGATACGGAAGAAATTAAGAAGCGATGGAAGCAATACTATGAAGACTTGTACAACAAACAAAACCCGGTGGATGAGACGGTACTATTGGAAATACCGGCGTGCAATGGAAGTGCAGAGATGGATGATATACTCAAGGAGGAGGTGACATGGGCAATAAGAGGATTAAAGAAGAAGAAAAGCCCGGGAGAAGATAATATCACGGCGGAGATGATACAGGCCAACGAAGGGTGCTCGGTAGAAATGCTACATACAATATGCAACCAAATTTACCATGAAGGGAGCTGCCCAACAGATTGGGGAAAGGCGATCATAATACCGATACACAAGAAAGGAGACAGGTTGGATTGCGGAAACTATAGAGGTATCAGCCTGCTGAGTTGTCCAGGGAAGGTGTATACCAAGGTGCTGCAACAAAGGCTGAGAAAACTGGTAGAGGAGGTGATAGCAGAAGAACAAGCAGGTTTCAGAAGTGGAAGAGGTACGATAGATCAGCTGTTCGTGATAAGGCAGATATCTGAAAAATACTTTGAAAAAAACAAGATACTATATAACAACTTCATAGACTTCAGACAAGCTTTTGACAGCGTCTGGCAGGAGGGGCTATGGCAGGTGTTGAGGCACTTTGGAGTGCCTGAGAAACTGGTGAGATTATTGGAGGACCTGTATAGCAAATCGATCAGCGCAGTGAGAGTGGACGGAGAGCTAACAGAATGGTTTAGAACGGCTGTGGGGGTAAGACAGGGATGCGGATTGTCACCAGATCTCTTCAATCTGATACTGGAAGCAGTAATGAATTTGGCGTTGAATAATGCTGAAGAAGGAATACTTATAGGAGGCAGAAGACTCAATAATCTTAGATTCGCGGATGATATAGACCTTGTGGCGGAGAGCAAAGTACAGCTACAGGAGCTGACCAACAAAGTGGACTCCAGTAGCAAAAGACTAGGGCTCAGGATCAACGCCCAAAAGACTAAAACAATGACAGTGGGGAAAGGACAGGAGGCACTGGACATCAGATTGGGAGGAGAGGAGCTGGAGCAAGTAACCGAGTTTGCATATCTAGGAGGGCTTATTACAGAAGATGCCAGATGCACAAAAGACATCAAACGGAGAAGTACTCTAGCGTGTGCAATGTTCGGTAAACTAAATAAGATCTGGAAAGATAAAAGCATATCAACGAGAACCAAGATGAAGTTATACGAAACCTTTGTCATACCGGTACTACTATATGGCTCGGAATGCTGGTGCCTGAGGAGGGAGGATGAGAGGAGACTCTTGACGACCGAAATGAGCTGGCTGAGAAGAATAAAGGGCAGGAGCAAAAGAGATAGGATTAGAAATGAGGTGACTAGAAGAGAGCTGGGACAGACGGATACAATTGTCGATAGAATAAGGAAGAAAAGGCTAAAGTGGCTGGGACATGTGATGAGAATGGGCAATGACAGATTACCATCGATGGCTTTACACGGATATGTGGAGGGAACTAGGAGTAGAGGAAGACAACAAAAGACATGGATGGATAATATACGAGAGGATCTGGAGAGAATGAAGATGAACATTGCAGAAGCAAAGGAACAAATCAAGGATAGAGAATTCTGGAGACGACAAGTTGAGGACTCATCGTTGGCCTTGGCCTGACGGAGGAGAAACAAAGAAGATAATCATATGGTGCATTCTCAAAGGGTGTCAGCGTGCGAGTTTTGCGTGTGTGGTGTGTGCATGTGTGAGTATAATACTTGTTGATAAATATTATACATGCACTAACGCAGAGGCAAAGATGACTAACTGATTCACACCACCTCAGTTTTAAAACAATGGAATAAAAATATTTATAATTAATATACACATGGCCGCCAATACATTACAATTGGACCTGACGTCCACGGCCGCCAAATCTCCCTCTTACGGCTGCATGCGGCCGTACGGCCGCAGGTTGCGCACCCCTGATCTAATCCAATCTATTCACCATCCCCACCCACCTAACTCTTTATCTAACCATCCATCTGCTCATCAGCTGATTCACCCACTCAAACCCACCTGTCCATCTGTCTATCCAACAATCCATCTGACCAGCCATTCATCTATCCAGACATTCATCCACCCATCCACTGACCTATCTTTCCACCCAACCCACACATCTACTCATCCGACCACCCTTCTGTCCAATGAAGCACCCATTCACACACCAACCCCGTTCCCACAGGACATCCACCAGTCAGCCCATCTGACTAACTGGCTTAAGCAAGTCAATCAGAAACTCATTTAGCCTATTATCCAGTCAGTTGCTAGCCTGTTAGCTAATAACACCATCAGTTACACACTTGACTTTAAGCCAGCCATTGTTGGATAGTTGCTTTTCAAAAGTAACTAGTTACAGTAACTAGTTACCAGAAAAGATAAAGTAACTAGTTACCTACAAATAGTTACTTTAGAAAGAGTAACAGTTACTTTGAAGAAGTAACTAAATATTTTTAGTTACTTTAAGTGGAATGTTAACTTGAATTTTCACTTCTCTCCATTATGAAATTAGAGTTTGAAGCTGATGTATAAAAGGAAAGAGTTCAGAGACACGAGTATAAATGGCAATATCCGGTCACTTCAACACACACACATAAACCAAAGAATTTGCAGGTTGATGATCAAACCTTCACGTACATCAAAGTGATGTTAGCAGTTGGTTGAATGAAGGATATACCTACTTATGTACTTACCTTTAAAACACCTTTAATAATATTTATAGCTTCATAATCAAACTAGACGATGCAAACATAGGTTGATTTGAAAGCAACGCATAGTAACTAAATTTGAGAGCAATGCATAATAACTAAATTTTTTGCGCTACGGTTACCTCACAAAAGTAATAGGTTACCAGTGCGTTACTAGTTACAGTAACTAGTTACTGGAAAAGATAAAGTAACTAGTTACCTACAAATAGTTACTTTAGAAAGAGTAACAGTTACTTTGAAGAAGTAACTAAATATTTTTAGTTACTGTAAGTGGAATGTTAACTTGAATTTTCAGTTCTTTCTGTAAAAAAGTAACTGTATAAAAAGTAACTAGTTATCCCAAAAGTTACCACAAAATAGTAACTAGTCACAGTAATGCGATAATGCACAACACCGAAGCCAACAAATTTTAAATTTTCAAAGTTGGTGACTTACTGTCAGACATAAAATCATGACGTGTCCTCAGTAACCCTGTGACCCTGTGTCACATTGCTTAATTGGTCACACGTTGAGAGCAAATATTCTTAATGGCAACTCGTCTACCAATGAATGCCCATAGCTGCAATGAAGACAACATAATATAGTGGGACACACCTACATAGCATCGAGTCTTTGAAATGGCACCGAGAAGTAATCACTTTGTTTATTATAGCCAAACAATTCTTAGAGAAAGGCGAAGTATGTTCAGGGAAAGAGCATGACAGAGTATCAATGCTGGATGAAATGTGTATTGTTTTAGTATCTGATGGCGCTATATTATAAATAGTTAAATACTCAGGGGTGCGGCCTGAATCCCGAAACGAATATCGGCCGGATCCCCGAAATTCATTTTCTGAGTCCGACTCGAACGAATATAATTAACACATAAACATGTGAATAGGCAGTATATCGATATACATCAAGGCCATGCAAGGTCTATGTCATGTTTACAATTTAACTCTGAATAGCTTTCTGGAGTTCGGCCGCTTTCTACAAAACTATTTCGGGAAATCAGGCTTTTGTGTATTTTCAGCGTTTTCAGAGATTCGGGTTTCGGGTTGACTCAAATACTCAGAAAGCTGCACAGCTGAATTTCAATTAACATTGTGTAATTCAATAACTTCTAAGGCACCATTACAAATGCACATCACGTCTATCGTACAATTCCAGATATATACAACTGCAACAGCTGAGCCACCCTCAGCAGCATAGCTTACAGTTAAGTCAGTACAATACACGAAAAATTCACAAAAATGCCAAGAAATCGAGGGGCCATTGCACGCCACAGTATACATGTGACATTACGTAAACTATTTGTATAGCGCTTCCCTTCAGTTATAGTTAGCACTCGGAGAAGTATTAACGGGCGTACTAACACCAAGTCTCAAAATTGGCGAACTGAGCACTTATGAGAGTATAAAGATCGCTCAACTGTATTGCAGACACCGGGAAATAAATTGCCACTTCTGTTAAATTGTAGAAAATAATCTCTGACTTTCAACCAAAACACAACACCGCCATGACAGCGCCATGTAGATTTTTTAATGTCAATCACGTGGTAATGAAGGGTGCAATCTCGTGAGTAAGTAAGTAACCACTCATTTATGGTCATAACTCCGTTTTTGTTCAGCGCCACTCAGCAAACTCTTAGATCATTGAATCATTCACAAATTTAGCCACTCATCCGTCACCATCTACCAAACACTCTTCTATAATTCCAGGTACGGGCTTTCCACTCCTAAATAGTCTCACCTCTTTTAGAATTTATACTCTAGCTGATCCTCCACATTCCCAATTAAATGCACTTTAACAGCTCCTCCTCCTTCTGACTACCCTTTGGACAACCCTTCTGACTCGATGCAGCGCTCATGAATAAGCTGGTGCCCTGGCTTGGCTTTTGAGTGGAACTTTAGAAGTTTGGAGAATATACGATTACTCGGCGAGGCTCTCGTGAATAAACTAGTGCTCTGCGCTTAGCTTTCAGGAGACGCGTTAGAATTGTGGAGTGTACGATTACGATGCATAATGTATAGATGCCTGGAAACCGACAAATTAGCCGCAATTCGGAATACCAATTAGTGCAAAATTAATTACTAAATTAACGACACGTAGTAAATCCTACACGAGGTGAAGACTTAGTCATCTCCCTATTTGCATGCTGATGTTTCGTTGAGAACGAGACTAGAGGTGAAGGTCGTTTGAAGGCGACTCGGAGTGTGAGGGTCTGTGTGTGTGTTGTTGAAGTCCGAAGCCAAATTTTCTTCTTCGTTGCAGAAATTCACCGATTCTCTTCGGAATCTTTGTAGATTTCTGTCCAACTCTACAACGTTCATCGGAGGAAATGCTGAGTGCGTCGTCGGCGCTTCGTGCACGGTTATCCGTGGCTGCGAAAAAGGCGAGTTTTGCGAGTTTTCTGCTGTACTTTGGCTTCAGTCAGTCTGGCGTTATAATTCACGATTATAACAACGTCAAGTAACGTATAATTTCTTAAACTTTGAAAACCAGCAACAAATGTTAAAAAATCGGATTGTTTACGTTTTCCATGCTAAGGAAAGGCAACAAGGCAAAGGTTGGACCATGTTAGGGACAAGGTCAAGGTCTTTAAATTACGTTGGCAAGATGATGCCTACCTTCCTACCATATGATCTACGAAGTGGGTAGGCGTTCATTTGTAAGGAAGGTTGAAGTAATTTGCAACAAACAATGCACATCCTTTGAAGTACATCATAGAAATCGACGTGTCAGAACTGGATTGACTAGTAAGAGCTTTTTCTGTACCAGGCCTGGTGACATGGCCTCGAACCCTCTTGGGCTGCTCCTGTTCCCTAGGGCACTCTCTCACATTCTATAAGCATTTGAAAACTGTTCTTTTTGACCGTGCTGGAGTCGGAACCACCTTTGAGTATTTTCCTTGAAGAGGTGCTATATAAATACTTGAATGAAAATACGTGAATGAATAAATGTGGCTGTAAGTCAAAGTAAAGATTAATTCCTTGAGCAAATGGAAAGTTGATTCTAATCTAATCCGGACACTTCTGTGGCGCCGTTATCGTAGTGCGCTTGCATCAGTTGATGGTTGCTTCTAAACTTGCATTCCGTTGGACAGAGCCACTCGGTTAAGATCTGTGAGGCTTCAGAAACCAGAAGATGGGTTTTGGGAGCAGGGTGACCTGACCTAAACGACCCCACAGAACTAGCAGAGTGGACAGAAAAAGGCAGCGAATTCCAAGCCTTGGGCTGGTGACCAAGGTAGACCGGGCCCCAAACTATATCTCCTTTGACAGCCCTAGCCCTACTCACCAAATCATCAGCATATGATTTGCTGTTGAAAGTCTGTATTGCTGTCTGTTCTTTCCACCATATCTGTGTTAGTCTCTCTCCATGTTTCACTGTAACTGTAGGTTCTTTCTTCTTCCATCTGTATGCCTTCCCTGTCCTTCCTTTTATCCCTGTATGTCTACATGTGGCTGTTAATGTTTAATTTGTTTGTGTTCGCTCGGCAGGCCTCGCTGTCGGCCAGCTGCTGTGGCAGTCAAAGATGGGCGCACTCAGATCTTCACCCTGAATGGTCAGAAATGGCCAAGAAGCAACTGAAAGGTGCTGATCCAGCCAAGAAGCTCACCTGGCATACTCCAGAGGTCAGTAGTTAAAGTGGTTTGGGTGAACAGTGGGAACTCCTATAGATGAAGAGTTTTATTGGAACGCATGTGTAACCAGGGCTCCATTGCATTGTGAGCAGTTGGAATGAAAGCAAAGAATTTTGAGAGCAGTGAGAACGCCATGCCCACACTTTCCCACTCACTTTAAATGCTGCAGAGGTATGAAATTGCAAGATATTTGTGCCATATTAAAAGAGCAAAATTTATCAAATTTAAAAAATTGGATTTCCTTGGCATACAATCAACCGTGATTTAACTGAATATGCCTTATATGATGCTTGTTACAGTGAGGATATCATGTATATATATTTGACCTAAGAAGGTGGTATGTATTTGAAGTAAGAAAATGCTATTCCTTTCTATGCTATAAAGTATACTTCAGTTGCATTATGTGGTCCTGTAAAAAATTAAAATTAAAAGAGTTTGTGCGCATTCGAAAAAAGTCTTAACATTAAAGTGATCGATATTGTTATTACCAAATTTACTGGCATGGAACTTGTGGAAAAAATAATTGGATTTTAACTTACTGTCGAGACACTGATGTAAAATTGTATATATAAATTACGATTTAAGTGTAATTTTGTGTTTCCTGAGGGGTCATTCTTCTCTTGGGTGAAAAGTCAGCGTGTAGTAAATTTAAGTATTCATGCACTTCAGAAGTGTTAACATCAAATTGAAAAGGCATGTATATATTACAGGTTCTTGATTTTGTTTTTGTTAGCATTGGCAGTTTGTATAATTTTCCCTTAGGGCATTGACATAAAACCGCTGTACACAAAACGGGACACTGCTGAACTGCCCGAAGAGTTGCCCGGCAAATTCCCCTACACACGTGGCCCTTACCCTACAATGTACACCCAGAGACCATGGACCATCCGCCAGTATGCCGGTTTCAGCACGGTTGAAGAGAGCAACAAGTTCTACAGGGCGAACATCAAGGCAGGTCAGCAGGGTCTAAGTGTGGCCTTTGACCTCGCAACTCATCGTGGATATGATTCCGACAACCCAAGGGTTCACGGAGACGTCGGAATGGCTGGGGTGGCAATTGATTCGGTGGAGGATATGAAGGTGAGGATTCAGTACTGATCATCATCATCGTCATTATGTCGGCGTCGTCGGCATGATTTTTGGAAATCCCAAGCTTGCACAATATTGCAATGGTTTGAAAAGCCCACACCTGTGCAACTGTGGAAAGTCAAGTGGCATGTTATAGATAGACACGCCCAGTCTTGTCTGCTGATGTAATGCAAAAAAGTGTATATAAGGATTAAGGCAGTTACAAAAGCATTTTTGAGAGCGAGCAAGAAGATTTTGTTAGTAGTTCGAGTTACAGATGTTGTTACTATATTATTTTGGGTAGATAATTTTTGTTAAACTCTGAAGTTCTGCTATCATTAAACATATGTAGCGTTAACTCTTATCTACATTGATGCCACTCTGCAACTTGGCGAATTGAGGGTTCGAAGCCCAGCGATTGACAGTTTGAAGTAGTCAACATATTTGATGCTGTAGCTGATTGGTTATTGCATGCATGTGATTGGTTGATTTCATTATTGTTTTTACACATCTGTGCAAGGTTCAGTTCCTGGTTTGCTGAAAGTAAGGATTCAGTCCTGACATGTGGGTTATGATTGATGGGTTAGCAGTAAGAGTTAAGACCCTGGGGCCGTATTTATGAAGATAGGAGTAAGCTATTCGGGAGTAGCGCCTACTCCGGGAATAACTATTCCCTGAATAAAACTTAGTCCTAGTCGGTATTCATAAACAGGCGCAGACAGCCGATTAGTTACTCTGGGCGTAAAGTGCGCTGACGCTGGGTTTTCCCAATATTTGAGTGGTTATCGTTGATCGTGCATGCGCAAAAAGGTCCGTTACCGACAAAGAGTAAAATAAGTAAGCAAGTAAGTCTAGCCTTTATTACCCCACTATCAAACGCGCAGCATTTGCATCGAAATAGAATGCAAAATAAAACAGAAGTAAAAATAATATATAGTATTAATAGTGAGGAGGTCGGAACATCGAATTTCACGGTTGTGAGGGCAATGTAAATAAATAAAAATTGAAAGACGATGGTAAAGCAAAACAAATATAATTTAATATAGGCCTAAATGTAAAATTAAGAGGCGTTTTTTGTTACAGTAGGCCTAAATATGAGAGCAAACGTTAATTAGAAGCAAAGGTACAGTAAGAAAATGACGAGGAAGAGCGAACAGATTTGAAGTTTACGGTGAAGTTGGGACAGATCAAGGCCTAACGGATACACGCGGCACTTCGAATGCAACATTGTCAGACATCTCGTCAAATTTTAACATATTCTGACGGCGAAATGAAAGGCAATTTAAAGTTCGCCGTTGGCGAACTAGACGAGTTAATTACAGATTCTCTTAAACACTTATTGATGTCTAAAACGTCGTCGAATGCAACGAATAACGACGGCCGCCATTTTGTTTATCGCCTTTAAGCTGCGAATAGAGGACTTACTCCTGCCTCTGACTCGGAATAGCCTTATTCGCAGCGTAGAGCGTTGCACCTGTCTCATGAATACCGCCGTAGCCCACTACTCCCGCGTAGGCCAGATTTAAGCTGGGAATAAGAGTTAGTCATGTCCCATGAATAGGGCTCCTGGTGTTTTTAAATCATTCGATTTAATTTGATTAATTTAGATATAATGCATTTGCCCCCTCCCAAAGTCCGACTCACACCTCAACGTGGTGAGGGGGTGGCAACAGTAAGTAGGGGAGTGCCTGCTGAGGCTATGCCATCAGTGGTGAAGGTCTTGGCTGAAGTACCACCTAGGGCGCTACGCGAGGTGGACAGGCTCAGCAGGAACCCTGAAAAAGCTGGCAAACGTGGGCGGCATCGCCGCCTCTGATACCACAAGATAGTGGATATCAGAGCCAGTCCTAAGCCTGGAACTCTCTTTAAGGGAGAAGTGCGAAGGTCGAACGGATGGGTGCAGATACTCCGTTCGTAAAGAAAAAATACGTATGAAATCCAATGCAAGCATTGGACTCCAAACGGGCCTCGGCCCATGGATCTGATGCAAGCGTTGGACACCTACGGGCCTTCGGCCCATGGATCCTGATGATGATGATGATGAATGCATTTGCATAGAGATTCTTAAGACATGTTCTACAAGTGTTTTGCTGCAGTTGTAATTACAATCACACGTGTTTCATAAGGTTCACTATGATTATCATGATCATCGTAATTTTTGACAAATGGTTCAAATACATTTAAACATCCAACATCTGTACCAGATATTGTAACAAATTTCCTCATGTAACGGAAACCTTTGTAAGTAATTGTAAATTTATGTATATAAATTTGACTTCATGCAAATTGTGTTTGTTGATTCTGTAGCTGCTTTTTGATGGAATTCCTCTAAATAAGCTCTCGACGTCAATGACAATGAATGGTGCAGTCCTTCCGATTCTGGCCATGTACATTGTGGCTGCAGAAGAACAGGTCTGTGTGGCTTCTGGTTGTAATTATCAGTAATTAAAATAAAGAAAAGGAAGACAGAGTTATTACAATGACACATATCTTGATTCACTCAGAAAGCACATACATTGTCTTTCTGAAGATCCTATCTTGTATTGTGGGCACAAATTGACAATTGTAATGATAAGTGCAAATTTATATATTTTATATGTTTTTATTCGGCTGTTTATGGCACCTTTTACAACCTTGTAAAGCACTTGTATTGTGGGTCACCTTGTCACCTTGTGCTGTCAGTTCTTGGAACTTTAGCGACCTTCATGATCAAGCCTCTCCATTTCCTTCTGTCCGCCGTCGCATCTCTCAGTTCTGCCAAATTCATTCCAGTTGTTTCATGTATCTCGTCCATCCACTTTTTCCTTGGTCGTCCTTGTTTTCTCCTTCCCTCTCCATATGCTAACATCATTTCCTTTTCCAGTCCATCTGATCGCATGACATGACCAAAGAACCTCAACTTTGCTCTTAGCACGGTTTGTTGTAGTGTCTCTTCCTTCTCAATTCCAATACTCCATCGCACCCAATCATTGGTCTTTTTCTCTTTCCATGATATTCTCTGCATCTTCCTCCATATCCACATTTCGCATGCGTTAATCTTTTTTCTCATTTTCTTGGTCATTGTCCATGTCTCGCTGCCGTATGTTACTGTTGGTATGATCAAAGCCTTCACCGTGCCTTTTCATGTATTGTGGGTACAAGCATAAAACTTTAAGGTTTTGTCTTGAATATCTGTTGTGATTTCTTCTTTAGGTTATCTTATACAGTGAACTTGCTACAAATGTGCTGGATTCTGTTTTCCTTTGTTAGGGTGTTAAGCAGGCGGAATTAGCCGGAACAATTCAGAACGATATTCTAAAGGAGTTCATGGTGCGCAACACTTACATCTTCCCTCCGGAACCTTCTATGCAGATCGTTGCAGATATCTTCAGCTACCTGTCAAAGGTAAGTGCATCTGATTTTTGTTGTTGGTTCTTGCAGGATATCAGTTTGTCACTATAACTTAATACTCTGTTATTTAATGTGCAGTACTGCATTGCAGTGCTAAATATCTAAAATACAGGAAGTAGGTTACTTAAATCACGTGAACGAGCTATGTATGTGATAGAGTACCAGAGTACATCAGGGAGCTCTGTGTTCCAGTCTCCAGCCAGGTCGTCGATCCTTACGTTCTGCAGCTCGTGGGGACTTGATGGTCCCACGCTCCCGTACATCGATGCGGGCGCACCGTGCCTTTTCATGTATTGGACCTTCGCACTGGAACAGCCTTCCATTAACAATTCGTAACATTGCACCGCAGGCAGCTCAGGAAACATTTTCGAAACTTCTTAAGTCGCATCTGTTTAGATCTGTTGGGTAGTCACGTTTAGCGCCTTCGTGAGTTTCTTGTAAGGCGCTATATAAATGGCCATATACATACGTGTATACATACATACTGGGAACGTGTCAAAGAACGAAGTCACAGCTGAGAACGTGTCAGAGAACCTGTCCAAAAGACATCTACGCTTATGGATCTCAGATGCCTTTGAAGGTAATTGGAATGTTTACAGCCAAAGTGACCTTGAGACAAATGACAATTGAAGAAGATTTTTATGTCATAGAAGGGAATGGGAAACCATTATTAGGAAGAACAACTGCTGAGCAACTGGGAGTTCTTCGAATAGGACTTGGAGTTGGAGAGATTCATACAGGACAGGACATTCTAACAGAATATCCAGAGTGTTTTGATGGAGTGGGAAAATTGAAAAGCTTCAAAGCTAAGTTTTACATCAATGAAGATGTGAGACCAGTGGCACAGCCAGTAAGACGCATTCCGTACAACTTAAGAGGAGCTGTGGAAGAAGAATTGGAGAAACTCCTGAAAGCTGACATAATCGAGAAGGTTGAAGGCCCTACACCGTGGATTAGTCCAATCATAGTCGTACCAAAAGGTGGAACAAACGAAATCAGAGTATGTGTAGACATGAGACAAGCAAATGAAGCAGTGGTCAGGGAGAGACATCCAATTCCAACCGTGGATGACATCCTCTACCATTTAAATGAAGGAACAGTATACAGTCGTCTGGATCTTAAATGGGGATTCCACCAGATAGAACTAGATGAGGATTCAAGAGGAATAACTACCTTTATAACTCATACAGGGTTATACCGATACAAACGATTAATGTTTGGAATATCATCAGCGCCTGAACTCTACCAACACATAATTCAGCAAGTTTTGACTGGGTGTGCAGGAGCTCACAATATAGCAGATGATATTATAGTACACGGGAAGACACCTAGGGAACATGATGAGCGCTTGAGAGCAGTCTTGGAATGCTTAAAGAGAAATGGATTGACTCTGAATAGAGCCAAGTGCCAAATAGGAATGCATAAAGTTCAATTCATGGGCCATGTGTTGAGCTGTCATGGAATTGGACCAACAGAAGCAAAAGTCAAAGCTGTCACAGAAACAAGAGAACCGGAAAATGCAAGTGAAGTCAAAAGTTTTCTTGGTCTGGTCAACTTTGTGGCTCGGTATATTCCTGACTTGTCAACTGTCAGTGAACCACTACGACAACTTGTAAAGAAGGATGCTCAGTTTGTGTTTGGTCAAAAGCAAAAGGAAGCTTTTGCAGAATTGAAGAACAGATTGAGTAGTGCTAAGACATTGGCTTATTTCAAGCAAGGGGCACCAACACAGGTGATTGCAGATGCAAGCCCTGTCGGTTTGGGAGCTGTGTTAATACAGAAGCAGAATGGAGTACACAGAGTGGTGTCATATGCAAGCAAGAGTTTGAGTGCAGTGGAAAGACGTTATTCTCAAACAGAAAAGGAAGCATTGGCTTTGGTTTGGGCATGTGAACGGTTCCATCTGTACTTGTATGGAAAGGAGTTTGAACTTGTGACAGATCATAAACCACTTGAAGTCATATATTCAGCACGATCAAAGCCATCTGCTAGAATCGAGAGATGGGTCTTACGATTACAGTCGTACAATTTCAAGGTGAAGTATGTACCTGGACGTGAAAACATCGCTGATGTGTTGTCTCGACTGTCAAGAGGACCGGTAATGGCATATGATGAAGGTGATGACTACATAAAGTTTGTTGCAGTGGCAGCAACTCCAAAAGCCTTGTCAACCAGTGAAATAGAAAAAGCATCCGCAACAGACAAAGTACTGTGTGCAGTTCGAGAAAGTTTGAAGAATGATACCTGGGGAAAAGGGAAAATGGTCGAGTACAGAGTGATAAGTGAAGAACTGTGTGTCATTGGACAAATATTACTACGAGGGACAAGAATTGTGATGCCAGAAGTTCTGCGAGGACGTACATTAGAACTGGCTCATGAAGGTCATCCAGGAATCGTGCAAATGAAGAAGCGGCTCCGCAGCAAAGTCTGGTGGCCTGGAATAGATAAAGACAGTGAAAGACATTGTCGCACTTGTCATGGATGCCAACTTGTAGGAATGCCAATGAAACCAGAACCGATGACAAGGACACAACTACCAGAAGGTCCTTGGCAAGACTTGGCGATGGATTATTTGGGTCCATTGCCTACCGGTGAATACGTTTTAGTCGTGGTGGACTACTACAGTCGTTTCTATGAGGTGGATATTACTCGAACAGCTACATCAGATAAAGTCATAGAGAGTTTGAAGCAGATCTTTGCTACTCATGGCTTACCATATTCTATCAACAGTGATAATGGACCTCAATTTGCATCAAATGCATTTGCCGAATATCTGAAGGAAAATGATGTTGTGCATCATAAAACAACACCTTTATGGCCGCAGGCAAACGGAGAGGTGGAAAGGCAAAACAGATCGTTATTGCAGAGGATCAAAATAGCTCAAGGAGAAGGAAAAAACTGGAAAGAGGAACTTCTAACGTACTTGTTTGCTTATAGAACAACTCCACATTCTACATTGGGAATTTCCCCAGCAGAAGCATTATATGGACGGAAACTGAGGACGAAATTACCTGAACTACGACATTCCGTTGTTGACGATGAAAGCATCAGGGATGAGGATCGGCTAAAGAAGTTCAAAGGGAAGGAATACGCTGATGACAGAAGACGCGCAGCAGATACAGAGATACATATCGGAGACACGGTTCTAATGAAACAGCCATACAACAACAAATTTACAACACGGTTCCAGACAAAACCATATGCTGTCAAAAGTAAAATGGGGAACTGTGTAACTATAGAAAGTCCTGAAGGAGTTCAGTACAAGAGGAATGTCACACATATCAAGAAGTAAGAGACACGGTCAGAACTACCAGACACAATGACTGAAAAGGGAAGAGAAGTCACAGCTGGGAACGTGTCAAAGAACGAAGTCACAGCTGAGAACGTGTCAGAGAACCTGTCCGAACCGAATAACATTGTTGAACGAAATGAAACTGTGGAACCAAATGAAACTGTTGAACCAAGCAATACAGGAGAACCAAACAATGGAGGGGACGAAACAGAGGTTGCAGAAAAGATCCAGAACTTAGTCAGCGACCTACACGGAATCGGCAGCTGCCAGCAAAGTTTAAAGATTTTCAGTTGTACTAGGATACACACGAAGGGTGTAGGCGGATCGCTGCCCTAGTGTGTTAGTGTTAGAGTTAATGTTAGTGTTAGTATTAATGATAATGATAGCGTTAGTGATAATGTTAGTATTAATAAAAGTAGTGGACTAACTACTGTGGAAAAGGAGGGACTGTAGTGTCGGACTATGACGTCAGAAGATGAACTCTAGTGATATGTTGATATGTGTATAGAGAGAGCTAGAACATGAACTGAAGTAGGTGGATGAAGAAGTGTTTGGAAGGACGATTAAAAGTGTTAAAGGTTAAACTGGTGTATTATATAGTAGTCGTAGGACACTATAATGTACAACTTATTTTCTTCCCTTTTCATTGCCTTTTTGTAAGACATTACATATATTTAGATATTTGATTATTACTGAAAGATGCAATGGTGCATCTAAAAATGATGATTTGCATACCAAACCAGCAATGACAAAGACTGTCATCTAATATTATAATTTCTAATGTGACTTGATAATAAATGAATAAATGCCCTATTAGTAACAGATATTTATTTATATTATATAAATTTATTATTGTATATATTTATTTAAAACATTGGCAAAATGCCAGATACCGGCGGATTTCATTATCGCATACAAAAAGCGAAACTATGCAGGCATATAAGGCTAGTATTGCTTGTTTATAGATTAGAAAGTGGTTTCAGTTTGTTACTTTGGTTTCTCTTTTGTTGAATTTCTGCAGAATATGCCGAAGTACAACTCCATCTCCATTTCCGGCTACCACATGCAAGAGGCAGGAGCTGATGCTATCCTGGAAACAGCCTTCACATTGGCTGATGGCTTGGAGTACTGCAGGACAGGTGAGCAACAGCAAGAATGCACTTTAGCTTGAAAGTGATCATCAGTTGATGCTCCGTGTATTATGTTAACAGTGTCATTGAAATCTCCAAGTTAGATTATGGTAATATGTATTATTGGCCATGTCGAAATTTGGATATTTTACCATTTGCATGAAAGGTATTTTAGCCCTTTTTCTGACCCTGCCAGATATTTTGCGTTTTTTCAGTTTCACCCCTTAATGGTAAAAATATTAAAAATTTCATCAACCACTTGCATGTGTGGAAAGTTTTCCAATGTATCAAATTTGCACCTGTGGCATGCAAATGGTTAACATATGGTCTCATTGTTGATTAAAATATTTACTTGGTTGTTTAACCCTTTAACGATGAGCATGTACTAAATGTATGGGAACCAATGCAGCTTATCGTTAAAGGGTTATATTGGTGTGTGGTCACCTTTTGCACACACACCACTTTCCTCTTGCACCTTTTAAGTAACTCACAAAAGTGCTGCTCACATTTAGGATGTAATCGAATAAACGTTAGAGACTCCTAATACTGCATTTGGAAGCTGTATCGAGAACCACCTTAACAAGAATTAGATGTTACAATTGTGTGCTAAAATGAGTTCATTTTTCTAAATCTGAACTAACTCTTGAATCCATATCCCCAGCCATGTATAAGAATTTATGTTAGAATGAAGCATTTTATGTATGTATGTATCTAGACAATACAATGCCTTTTAATTAAGTGTCTTGATGTATAGCCAACAGTAGGTGTTTGTTTATGTATATGTTTGTATCTGACTAATTATGTAGTGCCTTTTCAAAACCGTGCGAAGGTGCTTTGTAAATAGTGTGAACGAATCTTTAGGGTTGAAGGCTGGACTGGAGATTGATCAGTTTGCTCCTCGTCTGTCCTTCTTCTGGGGAATCGGAATGAACTTCTACATGGTAAGATGGTTTACGTGTTGTGGGGTGAGGGTTCTGGTGCTGATGCTATTCTGTTTCAAAATCTCACTGATCTTGACTGGCCATATCTAGTGGATGAGATGTGTTCTCAGTCGACTTCCTTATGGTAACTGATTTAGAGTGTGGCATGTAAATACCAGTCTGTTGTAACATTTGAAGAACTGCTTTATTTGTCGAGGTTTGTCTGAGAGCGCTTTCGAGAGCATACATGTTAACACTTTAACGATGAGCGTGTGTACTAAAATGCATGGACAACTAATCCCTCTCATCGTTAAAGGGTTAAAGAAGTGCTACACAAAAATTTCATGAATGAATTACTGTGGTTACTTGCTGTTGTTTCCTCTCAAACATGACAATGATAGTTATGCAGAAGTCAAAGTTACTGGAATGAGGTTATGGGTTGATCAGTTTTCCGATCTTAGCTTGTTCATCCAGCTTATCTCTCTGCTCAGGCTTCAGTTTGATGCAGCCACACTAGTTGTTGTGTTATGCATTGAAGTGAGGGAGAGCACTGCCCATTCACCCTCGTGTGGCAAGATTAAGAAAATGAAGTTACTAGTTCTTAATACTCCTGCCTCTCTCTTGACTTGGCTTGCCACTTTTGCCATTCTAACTTTCTTCTTGGTGCATTGCTTGACAATAACTCAGCTATAAAGTGAGTATACTGTTGGTGGGAAGGAAGGTGGCAAAGAGATTGCTGACCACCTGCCTACTTGCATTAAATCACATTACTTCAATGTGTTTTTCTTGTAGGAAATCGCCAAGCTAAGAGCAGCTCGAAGGTTATGGGCCACCCTGTTGAAAGAGAATTTCGATCCGAAGCACCCCAACTCACTGACCCTTCGCTGTCATTGTCAGACGTCTGGCTGGTCCCTCACAGAACAGGTCAGAGGTCAAGATGTTCAGGGAAATTCCAGTTGCAATGAGGATGATTTCTTCTAGATAAACGAACACTAGATGAGAGAAAAGTTTGGCAATTGTGCAGTTTAAGGAATTAATCATTACATTTTTGCACTAGTGTATTGCATTAGCCTGTTAGTGTAGGAATTGAAGTGTTTGAAAACTGCAACGTCAGGTTAAGTAAAAGCTTTGTGCTACGTTTGTATTATACACAGAAAACTCTATTTTTGAAGGGGATTCCTATTTGAATTTTGATGATTTTACAATGCCGCTTGTTGGTTTGTTAATACATTGCACATTGTTTACATTACTGCAGTAATTGAAGTGTTCAGCAATTAATTTGTGGATTTCAGAAATTTTACATGGTTACCGGGTATGTTTATTTGCACATTGCTTGCATTAGTGCAGTAATTTTTCCTCCTGAGTTGTTGGAATTACTTAATTTTTCATACTTACATTAATGCATTGTGCAATGTTTACATTAGTTCAATTATTAAAATGTTCTTTTCCTCAAGAATATTTGGACTTGATTGATTTTGCATGGCAGTTTTTCTGTGCACATTGTCTACAGCAGTGCAGTAATTGTTCTGACTTTCTAGGATCCATACAACAACATTATTCGTACTGTGGTTGAAGCGATGTCGGCTGTGTTTGGTGGAACTCAGTCTCTGCACACCAACTCTTTCGACGAAGCCCTTGGTCTTCCAACACCGTTCAGTGCTCGCATTGCACGAAATACGCAGATTGTGCTGCAGGAGGAATCGGGAATCCCCAAAGTAAGCACAACACTGAGCAGTGCAGTCTTGAATTTAGTTTTGAGGATATACAGATGATACCATGGCCTAAGAGACCTTTGACCCCACAGTATGCAGGAGGTGCCTTGGCCTAAGAGACCTTTGGTATCAAAATATACAGGTGGTACCTTGGCCTAAGAGACCAATGGCTCCACAATAGATACACAGGCCCTCCATTATTACAACACATATTCTGTCTAACATTGAGGTATGTTGGGGCAAAGATTCCAAAATGAACTAAACTGAAAAAGTTTATTGATCACCAAAGTTTTAACAACAATACATTACAAACTCACCAACACTGCAACTCTTGCAATCTCTGCACAGGTCTTTATTTGAAACCTGAAAACATTCCTCTTCCATAAATCCTAGGCTGATTTCTCTCCATGCCCTTCACTCTCTTGCCACTCCAATTCTAAACACCATCGGTCATAGCAGTCTGACAGTATAGCTGCTGGACCATTGGATCTTGACCTAGAACCGAGATTATCATTACCTGCCTATCAATTCTGTCTCGACTGAGTGCCTTTGAAATGTTAATGACGAGCGTGTACTAAAATGTATGGGAAACCAATGCAGCTTGTCGTTAAAGGGTTAGGTAACTCGCCAGGACACTCAACTCTGTCCATGGATTGTACAGGTTGCAACGCATGTAACAGCTGTGCACTGTGACTTCACTTTTATTTAGCCATCTGATAATGTTATTCTTGAAATGTCTACCAAAGGTAGCATCATATGGAGATTTCATTGTATTATAATAAGCATTTGTATGTGCACTTAAGAAATTGGAGGTGTTCACTGTAGGTTGCAGATCCTTGGGGCGGTTCTTACATGATGGAGTCTCTCACAAATGATATCTACGAAGCAGCAAGCAAAGTCATCAAGGAGGTTTGTTATGCACACCAATTCACATACCGTAATAACATTGTTCATGTCTGGATGATTTAAAACAAGCAGAAGTTCAAAATTTAAATTAAATATGACTTTAATTTAAGGAACTGTTAAAACTGAATATGTCATCAGTAGATATACATAAAGTTGATTTAGATGAATGGTGAAGTATGAGAATGGCATTGTCAATGGATTATGAGCTGAAATACTTGGATACTGAGCTGTGTTTATCTAGACATAGATGAATTATGGTGTAGTTAGATTACGAGCTTATATAAATGAGATGGTTGAGCCTGTTTGCAGGTAACGAGAGCCTGGTCTTCCGTGTGAAGAGTAGTACCTGGGCATTGAATGCATATAACTGAAACCCAGCCTAAGAAACACAATGATTTAAATACTTTAATGACGATTTGCATTGGTTTTTCCAGTCACGTTTCAGTAACTATCATTGTTAAACTGTTGAGCAGATCGTTGCATTAGTTATGAGCTCATGGTGTCAAAATAATGCACAGTTTTCTTTAGTCTGCTGGGTGGGAAGTACATGCACTGAGTTGTAGGCAGCAGTTGGCAATTAGTGAAGCATATATAGAATAACAAGCCTCAGGCCTCTAGGAATAAATAGAAATTAGTGTGCCATCATTTTTAAGGGGCTAAAAGTCATACCATGGCCTTGTGGTTAGGGTGATGCTGCTTACCTAATTTTGAATAAGGCTCTAGTGACTTGAACATGTGGCCCGTTGGATGATTATGTTTTTTATACGTTGATGGAGTGATTGGTATCTAATTAATTACCCACTCAGAATGGACTACAATACCCAAGCTGTATTGTTCCAAACTTTTGATGATGCCTTTAGATATCTCTATGGATGGTAGCATGGACAGAGGATAAGATAATGTCATAGATAGATTATGAGATGAACTAAATGAAATATAAATGAGGTTTTGTGTAGATAGATAAGATGATGATATTTATGGACTGTGAGATAATGAAAATAGATGGCAAGATGCTGACACAGATGTTATGTAAAATCAATAAATCACAAGGTGCATTGTTAAATCTGGTGTTTTTTTATAATTAGTCACGATGAAGATTGGTACAGTAGTTTCCATTTCCAGGTCGAAGAAATTGGTGGAATGGCAAAGGCTGTGGCTGCCGGAATGCCAAAACTGCGAATTGAAGAGTGTGCTGCAAGAAGACAAGCGAGAATTGACAGTGGACATGGTCTGTTGACTTAACTAGTCAGATTCAGTTGCATGACTTCTATAGTGCCACATGCCAGTAGGTAAAAGGTAACTTTGGGCTACGCACTTGTGTAAGCATCTCTGTAGAACAACATAGGCATCACACTCATTTCCACAGCTGCTTGGATTAAAGTCAGAAATGTCATCTTGAGATGGAAGGATCATTTGGCTGAGACACAAAATAACCAAAGCAATTCAAGAACAGGATATACATTTTAATGGCCCAAGTTATGCTGGTTCTCGTTTACCAGAATTTGAATTTCTTGCAACTGCCTTTCCTCTTATGATGCATTTGCATTTCTTGCTGATAACCCATGTCTCTCCAGATTGAATAATGGTTACATGCAGTTTTCAACAGAGAGGTTATTATGAGGCTGTATGGAAATTGTTTGCTCTGTTTTAGCCCTTCTTCTAATTTGATGATTCTTGAACGTGGTCTTGCATTTGTTGGGCTTCTAAGGTTAAAAAAATTGGCAAATTGCGATGAATGGCAGTCCACTATGGCATTGCTTGGAGTTTGGTTGTAAGTATTCTTGTATAGTCCTTGAAAATTGATATAACGCCATTTGACATACCATACAACACCTTATAAGGTCATCACAAAGGCACTGAAATATGGCTGATCAGTCTGGATTGGAATGCTACATGGACCTATTATCAACACTTTAAAACTGTTCTGCATATACACATGCGAGTGAGGAGTGTCCATGAGTAGATATTTTAAGGGATTCTGATGCTTGAGATTTCTACAGCCATACAGGAGGCTAAATCATGGGAATCTGCTTATTCACAGGTGATGGGTCAAAGCAAATTTGGTCGGCACGTTAAGTTCAGTTTCAGGTCAGTAACCAAAGGTCAGACAGGTAGACCGTCAACAGGTCATGGTGGATGGGGTGATGTAAGGATGCTCTACAAAAGCTCTCTATTAATGAATGAATGAATGGACCTAAAAATATAAGCTGAATATGCTTAGGTAATATCCTTTTGCACCAATAGAGTTGTGCATTTCATTTTTACGCGACGAAGTCATTACGCCACGAGAGACTTTTAAAAATGCTGTTTTACATTATGTTATAACTATAACTGTAGAAACGATTGTCGGTGTGAACAAGTACCGCCCGGACAATGTGGAAAAGGTGGATGTCCTGACCATTGACAACACGATGGTCCGGGAGAAACAGATTGCACGCATCAATTCAGTGCGTCAGAAGAGAGACAACCAAAAAGTTGGTCCCTATATTTATTTCATTTATGAATTTATATACTTAAGTGCGAAAACCTTTTAAAATAAGGATGCAGAAGAATGTGACTGGTAAAAGCAAGGGTATGGCACTCGCAGGATTAATACCAATTGATTGATCAATTGAAGCCTTTATTGATTCATTAACAACAGAAAAGTACAAAGCATAAGATAAGAATATTCTTTAATTGACCAATTGCTATCGGCATTTTGGTGTACAAAAAATTTCTACTTCTGTTGTCAAAAGGAAACCCTAAAGGGTAAAAAAATCTGTTAGGTCTGAGCTGTTCCCTTACCATTAGAACTGTTTAAGATGTGAATATAATTGTTATGATTAATAAACTGATTATGAATAATTATGATTAATAAACTGATTATGAATAATCTGATAATATGATTAATTGTACTGAACAGACGACCCAGTGTCTGGAGGCCATCACCAACTGTTGCAAGACAGGCGAGGGCAATCTTCTGGCACTGGGAATCGAGGCATCAAGGGCCCGGGCTACTGTGGGCGAGATCACGGATGCCATGGAGAAGGTCTACGGGAGACATGTGGCAACTGGACGACTAGTCAGCGGAGCGTACAAGACTGAGTATGGGGAGACAGATGAGATTGCTAAAGTCATCAAGAGGGTTGAGGTTGGTTATTCTGTAATTGTAATCCCTAATTTTGTTTAACATCTCTTCCAAAGATACTGCTGGAGACTCCTTGTGTTGTTTTATAAAGCCTTGCCTTGTGGTTCACTTGTTGGTACTGTTTCATGTCGGTTGATGTATTACTTCTGTATCAAGGCCGTGAGTCTTGCTGCATCTTGTTAAATTGGTGGTTATCAGGACAAGTAAACAATTTATGATATTTTGAGTATGATATTTTGCAGCTAAGACTTGCTCTCTAATCATAATTCTTGTTCTAGCAATTCATGGCAAACGAGGGTCGTCGTCCAAGAATCCTCGTTGCCAAGGTTGGCCAGGATGGTCACGACAGAGGAGGCAAGGTCATTGCAACAGGATTCGCTGATCTCGGTTTCGATGTCGACATTGGACCACTGTTTGCAGTAAGAATGAGTCAATACTTTGCCACTGTTTAAGGTAAAAATTAGTGAAATATTGCAACACTGTTCTCAGTATGAGGCCTTTGTTGATGACAAGAATGAGCTAAATAAATATCAGGCTCTACTGAGCTCTGTCAGTTCACAAAGCCTGTCAGTTAACCAACTGTGTCAATATTGATAACATTGTGCATTGTTGTTTAGCTCCTCTAAGATTAGCGCCTTTGTGAGGTTCTAAGAGGTGCTGTACAAATGGCCATACATACATACCTACCTACAAACATGATGATGAAATTGGTAGATTTTAACAACCAGATCGTTTTTATTTTAAAACCGCACATCGAAGTGGAGCTATATAAATCAACTTACAAATTGTTCACTTTGAGTCGACTTATAACAAAGTGTGTTTGACTGTAGACTCCACAGGAAGCTGCACAGCAGGCGATTGACTCGGATGTACACATTGTGGGGGTGAGCTCACTCGCAGCTGGCCACAAGACGCTTGTACCAGAACTCATCAAAAGCCTTAAGGAGTTGGGCAGGCCGTATGTACCACCCCCATTATTACTGCTACTGCCTTTTTGCTTTACAGAGATCAGTTTTCAGTGCTTGAAACTTTTCTGGGTGGCTGGTAACCATTGTGAATTAGTGCCCTGTAGGCAAAGAAAAGTTCCCATGTCCCATAGTGGAATGTAGGGGAGGAACTTGGCTGTGGACAAATCCCAAGGTCTTAGACACAGAACTTGCTGTTTACTTCTGAGTTTATGCGGGTACCACATTCTGCTGCTTGGTGATAGAGACATTTGGACACAAACAACTTGTCTGGGTCATTATGCAGAATGACCCTCAACTTGTAGATCACAGACCATGCACAGCCATGTGGAGGTGCTACATAAGTTACATACTTTACCAAATGAACGTTCGGTATGCCCATCACCAGCATGCTTACTAGTATTATTATTTTATCACATTGGTCGCTAAGTCTTTAAGATTTATTACAATTTGTGATTTATTGTGGATATAATGTCATAAAAGAATGTTACGTGGTTCTTCCATGTCATTCGCAGACTAGTTTGCAAAATGCCCCTTCTGTTGCTCGTTGTCGTGGACAACTTTATCTTGATGCTGTTCATCCCCAGATCCCTCCCTTCCCTCTCAATTCCTCCTCCTCTCCGTGCCAAGTGCAAAAATTACTCTGTTCTTGTATCCTTTGCAAGACAGTGCTAGTGTTATGTGTTGTCTGCTCTAAATTTACTGAATGGACTACTGATCATTTGCATATGTGAGCCTTTACTGTATATATGAACGACTCTAATGTAATGGTTGTAAATTGTGTAAACATTTTAGTGACATCTTGGTGGCGGCTGGTGGTGTAATTCCTCCACAGGACTACGAATTCCTCTTTAAAGTTGGCGTCTGTGAAGTATTTGGTCCAGGTCTGCTAAACATCGCTGCTCTTAGATAAGAAATGAGGAATTGAATAATTAAATTAACTTTTTAGCATTTACTTTACATAAATCCTGTGATTGACTAGTTGATTTCGTCAACATTAAACGGATGGTGTTAGTTAGATAGAAACTTGTAGAACTTTTGGTGGTGGTGTAGAATTTTTTTCTGTTGTTATTTAGTAATTAATTAGTTACTTTTCTATCACCAGTGTCTGTTGCACAAAGCGTCAACTGATTGGGCACTAAAACCAGGCCATAATCAGGTAATTGTTCAGAAGATTGGTCCAGTAAGATAGAGAGGCAGCCTATGGTGGATAAGCAGTTTGAAAAAGTTGTCAAGTTGATAAAGAAATGACATAAGTGACTGAACAGAACAAACAGATAAGGGAGAGTAGAGATCTTTACTGAGCTTCTAGACATACTGAGCTTTTATATGCATCTGATTGTAGCATGGGTTTGATGTCTTGTGCATTAGACACTGATGCTACAGAAATTACTAATTAATAAATAGCAAGAATAATTAAGAATTATTAAAATAATTAAAAGAAAGACAATTAGATGATCTGGTTGAGTAATGAAAAGTCTGGGGAATAAGGGTTGATTTTAAGTATTGTGGTTGGCTAGAGTTCAATATTTTATTAACTGTGAACTCCAATCTGAAGCAAATCCGTTGTTGAACTGAAACTACATTCACAGCAAATGCTGGCTGTGTGTGCTGTCAAAATGAGGTCACAGTCGGTGATCAGTTGGAAAACAAGTTCAAAAGGAACCACACAATGCACAGATAAGTAGAAGAGTCCGCACTGGTGGACACAAATGCAAAGCCGAACAGAAGACATGCGCAGATGTTTAAATGATGTTGTTTTTAGGTAGCTTCATAAATTTATATAGTGCCCCTTCAAGGGAACTACTCAGAAGCGTGATAAAGATAACTAGAAGAGTCACTACTGGTGGACTCTGCACAAATGCAAAGCCAAACAGACGATGTGCGCAGATGTTTGTAAGATGTTTATTGTTTTTAGGTAGTCAATGGATTGAGTTCTCTAATAATAGAAGAAGTGATCAATCGATGACTTACAAGATTCTGATTGACTCGATATGATGGATTATAATAATTTAATAAGGCTTGACTTCTAACTAGCTATCTTTTGATGGCTTTCATGTTACAACAACTGCCCAATAGAAGTTCAAATTAGATAGTTCTTATTTATAAATCCATGGTTTGTCTTAAGGGTTTGACATACGGTGCATTTAATGTCTGATGGATTGATTTCTTGAGTACTTAGTTGCATCAGTGGGTCTACTATGTGCATCAGATGAATTCGTGTTGTTTGATAAATCATCTGATCAATTGGTGACAGTGCTTCATTTGTTGATCATGCGTTTTGTGTTTGTTAGGAACCAGAATTCCCGATGCCGCTATTAAGATCATCGACCACCTTGAAGACAAAAACAACCAGCGCAAGGCGAGAGCCTAAACAGTCTCGAATTTCTTGCAAACGCTTTCCAAACCACGTTGGACACGTTCAGTCATGTGAAATTAACTTCATTGTGAAGATTTGCATAACGTTAGCCGTAGTCTTGAGTTCACGTTTTTCTTTATCGCATAATGTCTGTAAAACATTGCGGCATAGACGATCCTGGTTTCGACGTGCTGGAGCAATGCTTTCTCGCTCTTGTCGCTGTGGTGTGTTTCTAAGAACTTCTGTTATTTTGAAGTTAAGTAACATTTAAGAACTGCAAACGATGTTGGCAATGTTGAGACGAAGCAATACTGGTCTTCCTGTTGCTTGCGGTGTTGGCCATTTTGTTTATCAAACTTGCCATTTACTGCTGAGCTCATGTTTGTATGGATGCAATTTTACTACAGAGTTTGTTATGGCTTTGTGTAGGACAGCATTGTTTTCTGCATCTGTGTCTTAAGTTATGTTACCAAAAAGGTGTTCTTCCATGGCTTTTCATGTTTGATAAGCTGCAACATTTCTATATTTTTTAAACTGGTTGCTCATAATTTACAATTGAACTATGCATATCATTCTTTGTTTGATCCTCTAATGTTTAGTTATTCAGCTGTCTTCATAACTACGCTCATTGATGTCAGTGTGTGATTCTACAATCCCTTTTGGGCCAAATATGGCACCTCAGTATTATTCTGTTGGCAACCGATATTGTCTAGAGTGCTTGTTTAGGTACATTGAATGGTGCTATGTGAATGCTGAGATGAATGAACAGAAAATGAATTTGTGTTATGATAAATTTGGATGTGAAGAGGCCTTCCATGCTAGACAGATTTAAGTAATTTGTTATTTCACCCAAAGTGCTTTTAACTTTTCTCAGTGCTTCAAAGCATTACTTCAAAGTTCCATTGTTTCTATGCTGCTTGTTTGCTGTCTTAACCAAAGTTTGGAAATAAGTAAATGTAACTCGTTACTCTGTGAAATTGTACCTGATTGTCTACCGTTTCTTTGCATTACATCAGGTAATTCAGGCAAATGCTAATGGACATGTATCACTTAAACCTGGCAAAGCATCTTTTCCTGTTTGATTTTCTTATTTTGCCTAAGGCCCAACTTGTACAAAGCTACCCCGCTTTAAATTCTGGTTTGGCCTCAAGACGTACAAGTCAATAACAGCTGGAAAAACATTGTTGTCATTACAAATTAAATATCCCATCATAGAAGCCAGTGCAGAAAAATTTAAATTATCGAATCTTTGCATAATCGCTATTAATGGAGATTCCAGAACTAGATTAAAAAATGACTTTCTGTTTGGATGTATTCTGATGTCGTATAATGTATATAGTAATTGAAAACCTGTAATCTTTGAGCAGATTAGGCCTATTTTAATTTCATTGTTCAGTTGAATATTATTTGCGTGAAAAGTTTAATCCAGGATGGAAATTTGATATCTTCGTACTGAGTGACCAATTTAAAAATCTGCACAGTAAACTTGTAAAACTGCACATTATTTCCAATTTAATTTGTCAGAACTTAAAAATTTATGCAACTGTGACTTGCAATAAGCAACTGTGACTTGCAATAAATTAATTCTAAAACTTTCTATTTGCAGAAGTGTTTGTGAGATGGGCAGAATTTCATGTAGATGAACCTTCATAAAGAGATTTAAGATAGTTTTGTTTGTTAGTTCTTCTTTGTTGTATGTATTCAAAACAGTGTGTATAACTGTTGCAGGGCATTGGGCAAATCTCTCCGCTGTTTAGTATTTATTTGATCACTTATTTTGCTCGCTGGCTGGTTGTTTGCTGGTTGTAATTATAAATTTATATAGGGGGTTCAAGAGATCACTAATCCAAAGTGCTCTTTTCTCTAGCCTGTGTGATGTATTTAAAGTTGTCATTAAGATCAGAAAGCACAGAAAACTAGAAGAGTCACAAAGTCCGTCAAAATTTATAAAATCGTCAGGAGAAGCAAGAAGTAATTACAGCACAAACTTAACAACAGTACTGTAAACTCCCAACAGTTTAGAAATTATTGAGCAATTTCTGCATTTGGACAAAGTAATCGGTTGAAATGACAGACGGCGGTTAAACAACCAACATGGCAGCTCAGAACTTTTGATTGACTTGTAAGTTTTTGTGAGTATGGAATGCAATCAGTATTGGCCATTACATATGTAGCTGCTTTACTGGTAATTTGATTGATCTAACTGACGTATTCGTTGACTGTTGAGTGGTTGATTGGTCAAGTTTCTTGCAAAACTTCAGATTATTGAATGCAATTTTAATTTGGCCGGTGCAGAAGTATTCCATCCATATAGGCCTACTGCCTGAAAGGTGTGCTCTTGCTTGGCTTCGATAATAATTAGGCGTATTGTAGAGGAGAAAATGTTTAGCATAGAGGCCTCTTTTGACGACCTAATTTGTAGCCTTAATTCTGTACTATTTGCTGTTGATGTACGAAGTTGATACTAACTGTTGTAGTTGGTTTCTAAATAAAATCTGATCTCCTATTAGTAACTAAATAATATTATTAGTAGCCTCCTTGTTAAGTGTGATTGCCACCTCGATCATTCATCTCTTGTAGGTAGGCTATTTTGTACATTGTAGTTAGATTTTAATATAAGGCCAGATATATACAGGACTTACACGTAGGCTGTTATGTACATTGTAATTAGATTTTAATATAGGGCCAGCTATATGTACCTCTTGGAGGTTTAATTCTCGAATATGGAGCAGCTAATGTAAATAGGACCGGAGCTTCCGAATTGTTGGGGCACAATTACAATCTTCAGTTCATGCAAAATTCCCAGGGATGGGCAGTAGGCTAATTGAAATTACGTAATTGAAATTACTTGAAATCACGTAATTTGCAATGTGTAATAATTGAATTGCATTTTTCCGCGTATTTTGTAATTTGAAATTACATTTCATGTCCCAAAGTAATTAGTAATTCAATTACATTTATCCTGATAATTTGCCCATCCCTGAAAATTCCGTTAGGATTATGCCAACTTGCCAAGGATTCAACAGCAGAGGACCATGGCTGCTGGCCACCTCTTTATAGAGGTTGTCTGCCTTGTTCTCCTCTACTTGTCACCGACAGGCTTTCCACTCCAAATTAAGTCCCACCTCTTTGAGAATTCCTACCATAATGCATCCAATCCACCTTCCAAACTTTCTTGTCCTTAATGAAAACTGCCTAGGCAGCTCGATCCTCTGCCTATTCTCTCGATCAGATGTATGTGGCGAATAATCTCTGCCATGTGCTTAGCTTTAGAGCAGCACTTTAGAAATTTGGAGATTATGATTAGAGTCGTTACAGTTCAAAGGCAATGATCATGAGATAGCTACGATTATTGCTACAGCTGAAAGAACTTCTAGACTTCTCAAGAATAACGCCTAGTGTCTGCTGAATACTATAGCCATGACAGTCTGATACCGAATGCCCAGTCTAAGCTGACCGCTGAATTGAATTTCTAATTCTAATTTGCAACCTGTGGTGTCACAATTCATGGGTTGCGTCTGTATTCTTACTTCCCTAACTCGGTGATGAATTCCAGTCCTTCATTGCTCCGTTCGCTTCTCGTCTCCATAGGGCGACCACCACAAGAGAGCGTAGCGCGACTTATGGTGGACTAATTCAATGCTTTTGCCGAAGGTGCATGCATAGTTTGAGGCTTCACTTGGCTTCGTAGATGTGAAAGCCGCTGATATGACCGTTCTGCCACAACCATGCCAAGCACAGTCGACGTCACCAAGGGACGAACGTCATTATCATCATCATCAAAATCATCATGCATCATCACATCAAAATCACCACCACCACCATCATCATCATCATCATCATCATCATCATCATCATCATCATCATCATCATCATCATCATCATCATCATAGCAATAACAACAAACTAACCAAAAACTGTATTATCGCTACAACTCCGACTACTGCTTCACTTTTCTTGTTAGTGCTAGGCTATATAATTGTCAACAAAATTATTATTGTATAGGGCTTACATGTATCTGGGGTTTTATAGAGCGCATTTGCAGAACCGACTAAAAGTGCCGTAAATTCTATTAGGCTACTTCCATTAGCGTCGCCACGGGGGGTAAGGGGGGGCAGCCGCCCCCCAACCCTGGTCAGGCTGGGTCTTGGGATTCGTGCAAATCCGGTGAGTTTTTTTAGGGGGGGTACCCTACGTGGTCTGTAGTTTGACATTTTACATTGAAGGTCCTCTTCTCCACTTCCAAAGTTTGTTTTCTTTTCAAAGACATCACTAATCAACAGGTGACGGATTGTGCTTCACACAAAGTATACAGAACAATAGTATTTTCTAGTTTTTATATTAATTTCAATAAATATCGGGTTTGCTAGTATTAACCGTAATCAAACTCAAATATGGTTCAAACTACATCTTAAACCTCGGGCTAGCACGGTCCTTGCACGGAGACCTTAAATGGTGTGGCGTCCATTCGAACGGGCGAGCAGTGATGAAGGATGTCACGTGATCAATTCTTTGAAAAATGAGCAGGGTCGAGACCTTATACGGTTGCTATACAAAACCGCGAACATTTAATATTTGGATACGAGTCACAGTTGACTCCTATCAGCGCTGAAATAATAGAGCATCATTTTTAAATTCAGAAATAATATAATAAAAATGCCGTGGTCGCACTTGGCATGAAGGCCAATACAAGGCGATACACCTTTCACGTAATGTCCAGATGTGGATATTTAAACCCTTTCCCATTCTAATGTTAGTAAACACTTGTAAACCCAGAGATCGCGGGGTTCATTAAATCATCTGCTTAAAATTAAAAATAGATTAAAATGCTACCATTACAGTGTGGAAATTCAAAATTTCTAAGTGGGGAGGGGGCACATCCCCCTCCCCAAACCCCTCCCTCTGGTCGGCGCTCCAGGCCTCAGCGATCGTCCTTCGGACGCTCGTTTGTCTGTCCCCCTATGCCTTGCCCCCCAACCTTGAAGCTCTTGCGACGCCACTGGCTACTTCTGTATTATATTGCGTAATTATCAATGAATGGGAAATGCAGTAGTGTGTGAATGAATTTGTACAATTGGCTTCACCTATTACCTCGTTGGTCTTCACACTCTGCGAGGATTGAACTCTCACTTCGTGAGTAACGAGGTTGGCTCTCGAGTTATGGCCTATCGGCTGGCATAGCGCTGTAAAATTTGAAACATTGTAACTGTAAAGTAAAGTCCGACAGAGGAGTATAGCAGAAATATTTATTGTCTCGGATAAATATTTTTATTATTATATTGTGATTATATTAATTATTGAAATTATCATTGCAGTTATATGAGGATACACTTAGGCTCGTAACTTGCGCCGTTTAGAACAAAGATGTTAACATCTTTGGTTTAGAAGATTCTCACTGCACTGAGTAAACGACGACGTCACTATGGGCTATTGAGGATCTTCCTGTGACGTCATCGTTTGTGAGTTTCCGTTAGCTTGCATTTGACGAATATATGGAGATATAATTATGCGATTTTGGCTTGCAATTTGTCTTTTCTCTAATTAAAGCTTGTCGAGGCGAAATGTTCGGTCGAGTGTTTAGACGTCGTTGCTTCGGTGGTCTTTTCTACGATCGCGAGGATCCGTTGGAAGGCGTGGACGTGGCTGTCAATCGGTCTTCGAACGTTCCTCGTAACGACCGCCGCCGTCTCCTTCGGTCCAGGTAGGTCAGATGAAAGTTTTTAACTCTTGAGGACTGTGCTGTGAATGAAGTCGGGGTTCAAGCGATTAGAGGCGCGTTTACCATTAGGCGAATTAGGCGCACCTAGGGCCCCAAATCTCAGAGGGCCCCCAAACGAATGAAAGTATTTTTTCAATTATGATAAAAATTATGTTTTGAATTTTGAATTAGTTTAAGTATAATCTATTTTTCTATTTTGTTACAGTTCTGCATTCACATGAAAGTATATTATTGTAATTTATAATTGTTTTGTTCATTTGGGATAATTTTGGCAAAATAACAAAACTTCCTAACAATAAACCGCAACGGCAGTCTGCTGCAGTTTATGTGTTGAAAGTAAGGGTGGGCATTGGGCAACGATTACAAATTTTAATCGAAATTAATAGCACGATTAAAATTTTTAATAACGCGATTAATTTTGAACGCATGTCACAATAGATAACAAGTAGGCTATCCTGGCTATGCTAGGCTTCAACTACTCTACCGACTCTGAGTAGTTACGTTGAATATAAATGCTTGCATGTAACCTTAGTCAATAAACAAAAAGCAAACATGCTTTTACTGTAGGCCTATGCACTTGCTTTTACTTTTTAGTTTTTACTTTAAAGTTTAAAGTTTAGACTGAGCGGTTTTATCAAGAATTGTTTAGCGCATTTCTGGAAATAATTGGGCGCAGCGATAATCGCGTTAAAAGCGTTAAAAATTTAATACAATACCACTCACCAAAACGGCCTAAAGTTCAACTTCGTGGGTTTTTGTCGATGATAGGCTAAACACCAGAGTCCCAGTCTACAAGGTTAAAAGGGCCCCACAAATGTTTGCGCCTAGGACCCCATTTTCTGTAAACGCGCCTCTGCAAGCGATGCTTCGGCTGTTGTTGCTGTTTACCCTGCCCAAATCCATTGAGGCCGGAACACCTTGTGTGATTTGTGTCAAAACAGTGTTGAGGTAGAGTGTGTGTATGGCGGCGAGGGCGATGCTGCGCCTGGCAGCGAATTCAACTGTCCTTTAACTCTCCCTTAGGCCTTAGACCAATGTCTCCGTTGTGACTGATGATGATGACGAGTATGATGATGACGAGTATGATGATGATGGCATAATTGAGATCACACATGCAGACGTTAGCTCTAATTCATCTTGTCACAGTCGGATGAGGAGGA
This sequence comes from Aporrectodea caliginosa, assembly GCA_020284085.1. Taxonomy (NCBI): domain Eukaryota; kingdom Metazoa; phylum Annelida; class Clitellata; order Crassiclitellata; family Lumbricidae; genus Aporrectodea; species Aporrectodea caliginosa. The sequence goes on from JACEVL010000900.1 coordinate 473,245, forward strand.
GGAGGAGGAGGAGGAGGAGGAGGAGGAGGAGGAGGAGGAGGAGGAAGAGGAGGAGGAGGATGATGATGACGACGACGACAAACGCTCTCTGCGCTAGCCTATGTTTAGGCTACTGTAATTAAGAACACAACATATTCGGATAGCAATTAGCTAAGATAGCTGGAGGCGTTACCTGTGGCAGGCTCGCGCCAACACGCTGACTCAACGAACATCTTCTCAACTAGAGTTGACAGATGACAGCAAGTTCAGAGTTTCTGATGCACGTAGAAGTTAGAATGAGGAACGACGATCGGCGATATGATGGCCGATGGCTCACGGTTGTCTCATCGTCCGACGTCCATATATTAATAATGTAACAGAAAAGAAATCTATTTAATGAAGTCAACATTCCTGTAACGCATACCGTCATGCCTGTATGTACCTCGACGAGCCACTTGGCTAGCGGCGACAAAAGGGACGGCGGCAGAGGGATGGCAGGACGGACGGACGGACGGACGGACGGACGAACGAACGGCAGGGACGCGAGCTCCGCCGAAGGTGACCGAGTATCATCCCTATATATGCGTGGCGCCTGCCTGCCTGCCTGCATGCCTGCCTCGAAGACAACATTCCTCTTACGAGCCACTAAGGTTCGACTTCTGTCCCTGCTTTCCTTTTTATCCATCTAGTTTAACTTGCAGGTTGCTTGATTGATTGATTGATTGAGCCACAGGCTAAAAAGTCAAATCTTGCGACGACTAGTTCGATCACTTACAATCATTCAATCGTCGTGAAACTTGGCATATAGACTCGCCCTCGCACACACTTCATTCTATCAAAATTTCAGCTCCCCCAAAAAGGCTAGCTTATAGAATCGGGGACTAAACTTTTCGAATCGGGGAATCCCCTTTTCCGATACGGAGCGTTGTGATTGGCCAGCGTTGTGATTGGCTGCAACAATAATGGGCGCGCTGCCTCGTTAAGCGTGCTATGTTGTAAAATGAACGCGGACTATTTTCAGAGTACACGTTATAGGATACTAGATGGATATAGTAAAAACTTTGTTTTTACGGGCTGTATTTTATTTATCCATCTAGTTTAACTTGCGGGCATCTTGCTTGCTTGATTGATTGAGCCACAGGCTAAAAAGTCAAATCTTGCGACGACTAGTTCGATCACTTACAATCATTCAATCGTCGTGAAACTTGGCAGATAGACTCGCCCTCGCACACACTTCATTCTATCAAAATTTCAGCTCCCCCAAAAAGGCTAGCTTATAGAATCGGGGACTAAACTTTTCGAATCGGGGAATCCCCTTTTCCGAAACGCAGCGTTGCCATTGGCCAGCGTTGCCATTGGCCGCAACAGACACGGGTGCGCTGCCTCATTAAACGCATGCTATGTTGCAAAATGAACGCGGACTATTTTCTGAGTACACGTTATAGGATACTAGATGGATATAGTAAAAAACTTTGTTTATACGGGCTGTATTTTATTTTATTAACGTAAATACTGTAAACGAATTCTCAACCAATAATCAAAGAGAATAGAATTAATTGTAATAAAGCTCGTTTAAAGTACATGTGATAACTAGGATATGACCGTTGGACGGAGGGTTGGAGGTATGGATGGATGGATGGATGGATGGATTAATGGAGGGACGGTTAGAGGTAGGGATGGAGGGAATGGAGGGAGGGATGGGAGAGATGGACGGGCGATCGGAGATAGGGATAGAGGGATGGAGAGAGGCGGAAATACAGGGAGGGGAAGAGATGGACTGACGGTTGGATGTTGGGAGGGAGGGACGGAGGTAGGTTGGGATGGATGAATGGAAGGACCGATGGAGAGGCAGGGGAGAGGTAAAGGACTGACGTCAATCACATATCACATGACGTTTCTCTTAACTTTTCAAAAATATTAACCGTTTTAGGATGGTCAAACATCTAGTATAGAATATATATGTACGTCTGTAATTATGTATTGTGACGAGTGGCTGGATGCCTTCCCTTGATACTCGCCCGTGTTCATAGGACCCGACAACGTTTCTGTTCTCCTTAAAGTAAGTAAGTAAGTATATTCTTTATTGAACCAGTTGCAATCCGCATTCTGGTGTACATACATCATATATAATAAACAATCAATAGTCAATATGAATAAAGCATTCTAACTATAAAAGTTTTTTTCATATTACGATTAGCTAAAGGTAAAACACGGTCATGTGACCGGGGTCGAAGGGAATAGGCCAACAGCTTTTTTGGAGGAAGAAACCTATGGAGAACATGGCCCGGGTTTGCCAGGACCGCCGAAAACAAGCAGGTGTCGGCTCTAAGGCATAGTTGTTCAAAGGTTGGGCTATCACTTGGGAGGTATCGCTGACGGACCAATCTGTTCATTACAGACTGGAGCATTCCTTTCTCCCTTTGGCTGGCAAAGCCCCACCATGCCGGAGCAGCATACAACAGACGTGCCACCGTTGTCGCCCTCACCACATCGTAAAGCCCAGAGCCAGATAGACCATGGGCAGTTAGTATGCGCAGGGCATACATGGATTGCCTAGCCCTGCAGCATATTTGGGCAACGTGCATCTCAAAACCTTGCCTACTGCGGTCGCTCGCCGCCTGTTCTCACCGCCATTGGCCCTATAGTGTCCTACCGTGTTCCTTCATCCCCCTCCTCCTTGCCTATGTTCCTTCTCCCCACCCCGTAGCATATATGTTCCTTGCCTATGTTCCTTTGGCTGGTAGCTCATGTTCCTTTGGCTGATATCCCATGTTCCTTTGGCTGTTAGGCCATTTTCTTTCTCCCTCCTTCGGAGGTGTATAAATAGAAGAGAGGTCTGGGATCTTTCTTGGGCGCTAGATGCAGTCGATTATCCTGTGTCAGAGAGGTTGAGCAGTACTTTGATTTGTGAAGTGTAGACGTTTGCGTTATTTCAAGAATATATTGTGTCTACAACCTAGTGACGTTATGGTGACGACCGATCGAATGAGAGCGTGTAAGTCCTTCTAAATACCACGAAGGCCGGACTTGCGCTCCTTTGAGCGACACGCGAAATACTGGTCCGTGCAAGCTCAAACTCCTCCCAGAGAGTGTTTCCGCGACACTGGTACCAGAAGTGGGTACGCAGTTTCTCCTGCCAGTCGACGATCGCTAGAATCAACCGAGAATTTTCATGGGAGACGACGACGACAGGATCGAGTACCCGATGCCAGGAAACGTCCGCACGCCTGCTGAGACGTCGACTCCATCACGAAGATTGCGACAATGGAGTTGCCTCCGGTCGGGAGCCGTTTGCTGGGAGACCTTTGACTTCGACGATGCGAAGCCGGTGAGATCGAGCTACAGAGAAAAGACGGACGGTAAGACCGACCGACAACTTCGATGCCGAATCTGCTGAAGAGTGTCGGTGGCCTGCTGCGAAACCGACCGACACTGATGAAACCCGGTAAGTTTAATGGGAAGGGATCGCTGGAGTCGTTCCTGGTGCAAATCGAGGTCTGTGCGAGGCACAACAAGTGGACCGCCTCGGATAAGGTCGACTACTTACGTTGTGCGCTGTAAAAAGCTGCCACGCAGCTCCTCTGGGACTTCGGCGCTCAACCGTGCTTGAGTTAAGAGGAACTTGTCGAACGCCTCAGGCAGAGGTACTCAATGAGGCTTACCGGACGGCGTTGCGTCTGGAAGCCTACCAGCGAACGTCCGACTCCGATGACCGGAGAAGCCGTCGAACAGAGTGCGGGGAAACCGACGTGAACGCCCTGTTGCAAGCGCAGCTGGATCGGTTTCTGACGACTCAACGGGACGAACAGCGGAGATGGCAGCGAGAAATGGAGAAGCGAATCGACCGTCAATTTCGGCAGCTCCGCCAGGAAACTCCGACGCACGACGAACTGGGTCGCGACGCTCGCCCCGACCCAGACCGCCGTCCGGAGAATTGGCGACGAACGGTGACCTACTACAACTGTGGCCAAGCCGGTCACTTGCGCTATCGGGAGGGGGAGAAGAGGCGATAGCGCATTGGTTAACACACTGGCATAGAGAGCGAGAGGTACCGAGATAGAGTTCCGTAGGCGGACATGCTTTATAGACTGCTATTAGCGCCGTGTATTGCAGGCTGTCTGTTCTGTTAGTAGTTAAGATTTATGTCTTCTGTCATTTGTGTTCTTGTGAATTGTTTCAATTGCATAACTGTACACTGTAACCGGTTGCGTTTGTCAACCGGATTGTTTCAATAAAGATTATTATTATTATTATTATTATTATTATTATTATTATTATTATTATTATTATTATTGTTGTTGTTATTACATTGCCCTCAACTGCCACCAGGCTCATCGCTCCCGAGTCCCGAGAACCCCGGAAACCGACGTCAATGCCCTGTTGCAAGCACAGCTGGATCGGTTTCTGACGACTCTACGGGACGAACAGCGGAGATGGCAGCGAGAAATGGAGAAGCGAATCGACCGTCAACTTCGCACGATCGCAGTTGCGCCTGATCGACACCGGATCCGAAGTCAGTCTGGTGCCGTCTTCAACCGTCGAAGGGTTAGAACTTCTTTGTTGCAATCGCTTTTTAATGGCTGCTAATGGGTCTGAGATACGTGTCCTTGGGGAGGTCCGAATATCCATCAAGGTATGGAAGGTTTTGAGATCCAAACCTCGTTTCTGGTGTCCGACCAGATCGCTGAACCCATGTTAGGCATGACTGGCTACGGGAACATCGCTTAGGTTTCGGGACTTGTGCCTTATTCGTTGGACATAGGCGTATCTCCTTCGTGAAGTGTATTGGGTCTATGTGGTGCCGGCGCTTGATCGTCGCCCAGGAGGTCATAGTGTCTCCTAATTGCCAGAGCGATATACCGGTGTACGGGATTCGACTACGGTAGCGCCCGCCTGGATGACAGAGGCTAAGGAAATAAAACGCGGGATCCATCTAGTTCGTTTAGTAGTCGAAGATTTCGCAGATACCCGAGCGAGGGTGGTAAATTTGAATGAGGATCCGGTTCGGTTGTTCAAGGATCAGCTCTTGGGAAAGATGCTGGTGGAGTACGGGGATAGTTTCCCTCTACCGATCGCGACCTGGGAAGAACATCGGTATGCACGCATAAGATTGAGACGGGATATGCGCGTCCTGTACGACAGCCTTTAAGACGTCACCCGCTGCCGCATAGGGTCGCCGTTGATAGCCAGATGGACAGCATGTTGGCCGATGGAATTATGGAACCCACTCTGAGCAAATGGGCTGCCAATGTGACTATGGCCCGCAAGAAAGACGGCGCCTAAAGATTTTGTATAGATTATCGGCAATTAAACGACAGGACGAAGAGAGAGTCGTACTCGCTGCCTAGAATAGACGAATGTCTGGACGCCCTCGCGGACGGTGCTGGTTCAGTACGCTAGATTTGAGAAGCGGGAATCATCACGTAGCCATGGACCCGAAAGACGCTGATAAGACCGCGTTTGTCACGCGAATGAGTAGTTTTAGATGGAGAGTGATGCCGTTCGGGGTCTGTATCGCGCCCGCCACTTTCCAGCGGATTATGGATATCGCCCTGTCCGGGTTGAACTTCGAGGTTTGTCTGGTCTATGTAGACGACGTGATCATTTTCGGGAGTTCACCGGAGCAGCATCTAGATCGGCTACACCAAGTATTTGTGCGGTTACGGGTCGCCTACCCTAAGCTGAAGCCAAGCAAGTGCCATTTGCTGCGACGGACCGTTTGTCTCTTAGGCCATGTAGTGAAGCCGGACGGAGTGGCAATGGACCAGTCTAAGGTGCAGGATGTCGTGGACTGGCCTGTGCCACAACGGTTACGAGAGGTACGAGCATTTTTTTGGTTTGTGATCGTACTGCCGACGATTTATACAGATCTTTTTAACATTAGCCGCCCCGTTGTTTGCCCTGACTGAGAAGGTCAGGATGTTCGCCTTGGGACGAGGACTGCCAGGCAACGTTTGACCTTCTGAAGGCTGCTATGACGACCGCACCGATTCTAGCGCTGCCTAGAGACGAGGGGACCTACGTACTAGATTGCGATTCTTGCGATCTGGGAATAGGAGCGGTATTGTCCCAGCGTATAGATGGCGAGGAGCGAGTGATTGCATATAGGAGCCGCCTCTTGTCAACCGCTGAGCGAAAATATTGCGTCACTAGGAAGGAGCTGCTGGCAATAGTGCATTTTACTAAGTTGGGACGGCCATTCGTTCTGAGAACCGACGCCGCCGAATTGCAATGGTTGCAGCGTACTCCGGAGCCGATCGGTCAGCATGGGCGATGGCTGGAGCGCCTCGCTGAATTTGACTTTCAGATAGTGCACCGGCCCGGTCGAAAGCACGGGTATGCCGACGCCCTATCGCGTCTGCCATGTCGATAATGTGGCTGGGAGGACTCGATCACGGTGGCCGCGGCGACTGAGGCGCTCGATCAGCCTCCGCCCAGTGCAGATGCCGGTCTACAGGACTCTATGGAAAGAGACCAAGGGAAAGACCTAGACCTCAGGGGAGTACGCGGTTGGATGGAAGAGGGCGCGGCGGCACCCGATCTAGTAGAAAACCCTCAAGAAAGCGAAGCCATCAAGATTTATTGGCATGAGAAGGATCGGTTGTGCCTACGAGACAGGGTGATCTATCGTCGGACGCCGGACAGTGTAGACCGTTGCAGATACTGACCGATCAGGGTACAAATTTTAAGAAGAACCTGTTCCGGGAACCTTGCTGGCTGTTAGAGATTGATAAGCTAAGGACCTGCAGCTACAACCCCAGTGGGAATGGCTTAATTGAGCGCTTCCACCGGACCATGAACGCCATGCTGGGGAAAGTAATGGGCAGCCATCAAAAAGATTGGGACGAAGCATTGCTCCTGGTCCTCGCCGCCAATCTGGCGTCGCTATGGGCTACTCGCCAAATTTCTTGATGGTGTATGGGATGCCTCCGCTCGCAACCCATTCCGCATTCGCCCGGGACTTTACTGAGCGAATGCCGAGTGTATCGCTTGGTGCGGGAGCATCTACGGGTCTCCGCTGAACGCCGGAAACACGCCTACGACACGAAAGTTCGGCCAGCAGAATTCTCCCCTGGCGACCGCGTATGGTAGTATACTCATCGCCGATGCCAAGGTCGGACTCCGAAGTGGGCTCTCGGAAACAGGCCCTTTCTTCGTGGTGGAGCAGTGTGGCAACTTAAAAAACAGGCTTCGAAAGACGTCGAATTCTCACCCATTCATCGCCCACGTCGATAAACTGCGACCGTGCTATGAGGAAGGTCTGGAGAGGCAGTCCGAGACACCGCTAATGAGGAAGGTCTGATAGACACTACGCCGGTCGCTACTGAGGCCTACAGGCGGCCTAAGCGGACGGTTCACCTACCTGCCCGCTGCGAATAGGCAAGTAGCACGCCGAACGTCATTTCACGACGACGGGGACGTAGATTACGTACCTTCTGCCGTGCAAGACAATGACTCGAATTCCGAAGATCTTCCACTAGGACAGCGCAGCCCGGCGAAGTGGAGATGTCCGTTTCCGGGTCGGGCTTGAGTTACCTTTTTTCGGGACAGCGTAGCCCGGCAAGCGCGATCGATGTTTCGGATTCTGACTGAGGGCCGATCCGTTCCTGTTTTCCAAAAACGAAGGACTTGGATTTTTAGCTTGAGGACTGGTCGTTCCGGTGAGTATTGATTTTGTTGCCGTAATCGGCATTTTCATTTGGCCTGTTGGTCACATAATTTTAGATTTTATGTCTTGAGGGCTTGTTAGTGAACTTTGGCCTTTTGAACTGGACTTTTTGTACCAATGAGTTTCGGACTGGACCCGTTGTTGTTCTTTTTGTGTTGGGCTCGTTGGCCGTCTTTTTGTTTGAGGGAATGAGGACATTCTCGATCGTTGAGGGGAGAATTGTGGCGATTGCCTGGGTGCCTTACCTTGGTACTTGCGCGTGTTCGTAGGAACCGACGGCGTTTCTGTTCTCCTTGCCTACCGCGGCCGCTCGCCGCCTATCTCCACCGCCATCGTCCCTATTGTCCTCCCCGCGTTCCTTTGCTACCTCCACGTGTTCATAGGACCTGGCCGCGTCTCTATTCTCCTTGCCTTCTGCGGCCGCTCGCCGCCTGTCTTCACTACCTATGTTCCTTCTTCCCACCCAGTAACCTGTGTTCCTTGCCTGTGTTCCTTGCCCATGTTCCTTGCATATGCTCCTTGCATATGCTCCTTGCCTATGTCCCTTCTCCCCACCCCGTAGCATATATCCTATGTTCCTTTGGCTGCTAAGCCGTGTTCCTTCTCCCTCCTCCGGAGGTGTATAAATAGAAGAGGTCTGGGGTCTTTGTTGGGCGCTAGATGCAGTCGATTATCGTGTGTGTGAGAGATGTTGAGCAGTACTTTGATTTGTCAAGTGTAGACGTTTTCTTTATTTTAAGAAAATATCGTGTCGAAAACCAAGTGACGTGTTGGTGACGACCGATCGACTGAGAGCGTGTAGGCCCTTCGAAATACCACGAAGGCCGGACTTGCGCTCTTGTGCTAGTTCTCTAATTTTGGAGTTCTGTGTATTCCTTTTCTAGGAGGTCTGCTGCTGTGTTGTGAAGGCTTAAGTATCCGGCCTCCAGCGGTTCGTGTTTCGAGGTAAGTCAAGCTCACACTGCAATGACTGCTGAATGAAGGAAGGCCCTCTGTAGCTTCTGTGGCCTTCTGATCAAAGGCTGGCTCATACCGGTAAGACCTACCTTGGGTGGCGTAGGGCACATGGTTAAATTCAATTTCACTTAATCTTACATCACGATATAAATAAATAAAATAAAGAAAATACTTACTTACTTATATTTGGGTTAGTGTTTCTAACACACAGTTTCTTGCCTTACTTTATGTTAAGCCTATCTACACTTAAGCTTAAAACTTTCTCTCGCTTTAACTTCCATCTGGGATAAAATGAGTACACTGACTGTGCACTATCTGTGGGAAGATGAAACGGCGAGGGAGAAGACTGGCCACCTGCCCTCATATGCCGAGGCTAAGAAAGGAAGTCGTTAACACCTCATACCCATAGCTGCCTCTCAATTTAGCTTGAGAATGCTTTTCTTCTTTTTCCTCTTCCTCTCCCTCTTCTACCTCCTTTTCCTCGTCTTCTTCCTTCTTTCCTTAATGACTATCTATCTCGTCTAAACATTTAAGTGCATTTAAGACATTTTGAAAATGTTTGAAACAGTGCTAAATGCAACATAACGAATGTTCAGCGGAAGACTGTTTCTATAGGCAGATTGGAGACATGAGAAGATACATTGGCTTGAGTTGTTATGCGGAATCGCGATACCTGCATAACTGCATCGTCAGCTGAGCACAACGATCGCTGACCTGGTTGACTTGAGACTGGAACATGAAGCTTCCTGCATGAAATATGTCAGTGCGGTGTCCACAAATCAGGTCTGCCACAGCAGAATGATCTTGTACTTTATTCTTTCCTATGATATTATTAGTATTATCTGTGATGACGTGTAATAATAACCTTTGCTGTTTTGCTGTGTTTCTATAGGTATACATGTGGTTGGCGGTGATGATTCTGCCCTTTGACGAGACGAGATCGACTGTGATGCATTTTACGGTTGCACTATGGCTCTGTGTCGTTTGTGTAGTAATTGTTCGTGAGTAAGCGGCCCCATGGGCCTTTGGCGTGGCCTAATATCCAGTAAGCTCATGCATGGGGTTTGCTGGCTCTTTTTGTATTTGTGCGTCAGTAGTTTATAGTAGACCTGCTGGGCCTCTGGCGTGGCGTAAAACCCCGTAAGCTCGTTACATGGCAGAGGGCTTCTGGCGTGGCTTAAAATCCCGTAAGCTCATTTTGTCGGTAGTTCTGTTTTGTTTATTTTATCGTTGTGCTGGAATGAGCCGAGCGATAAGGAGGAGGAGAGGAGACCAGCTTAGAAGGAAGAAGCGATGGAGGTGGAATCGAGATGGACGTGAAGATACTCGACTGCACACTCTTCCTCAACGTGTCGGCAAGGGGTCTGAGGAAGCGCAGTTAAGCTACCCAATATCAATGGACTTTTTCCACAAGACCGAAGACCAGCTCGTAACCGTCATGGCTCCAGACGCCTACCTACTCTGAGAGCTTCATGCGCACCAGCGGTTTCGATCATGCCTGTTAAAAGTAGGGACCTACTTGTTGGTAAGCGGATGAGAGGTGAAATTAGAAGTCATCAAGAAGTAACGATGTGTCAGCATGATGAACTTGACGAAGCTGTATTTCAGAATGAACTACTAGTATATAGGGCGTTAATTATTTAATTTCTGCTTAAACATTTAGCCGATGTTTTACGATGTTCCGCGGGTGTTTGTTCAAGTTTTCGGAGTAAAGTTATACCACTGTGCAGTTATATGGTAGACCGTAGACGGTCACTTCAATGTTCAATCATTCACAGATCCACGCGGGAGTTTAATGCTTGAAGTTCGTCATCCAGTTTAGGATAATATAATAATGTAAGGTAATGTAAATCTTCGAAATTTCTCAGCGCCACACAAAAGCTGCGTCAGAGGACCAACTTATTCACCGACGCTATATCAAATCCAGTCCGCCATAGCCAGGTTCTGTTGTCCGTTCCGGTTCCCGGTCAGATCCGGGGAAGGTCGAGCCGAGGAGACTGCATGGTGCTACGGTGGTAATCGGTGATGATGTGGTCATGTGGCGGCACAGGATATGATAGCTAGAAGAGTTTGGTCTTCAATCGTGTATAAGTGGAATGTAGCAGAGGAGAGGAAAGGCGGAGGAGAGGTGAAATTATTATTCGAGATAGGAGGATTAGCGAACTTGCGGAGGTCTTTTTGGAGCTCATTCCAAAGAGCTGGTGCAGCATAGTCTGCATAGACGAAGAAGCGGCTGCAGAATTTCAGAGAGGAGGAGACAGGAGGCCGAAATAGAGAAAGATATGATGATGAGTGAGTAGACCTGGGCGGTTGGATGGTGAATAGCTGTCGAATGTAAGAGGGTTGAGAGATTTGAAGGGCGTTGTAGGTAGGAAATACAATTTTGTGATGGATGCGCCGAGGGACTTTCAGCCAGTAAAGTGATTTGAGAACAGAGGTTATGTGGTGGTGTTTGGAAGTTTTGGTAACTGGTCGGGCGATTAAAAGTTTATGGAGAACGCATTCAGCGGAAGAAAATGGCTTAATCTGTTTTCAAGAAAATCGCCTTTAACTGGTTATGTGGTGGATTTAATGCCATTCACTTAAAGAACTACGATGAGTTACTGTAGGTCTACTTCTAGTACCCTCATGCAATAAAAGCAACACCTATAAGAAAGTTGCAGGAACACAATATTTTCTGATCGAAGCAAAAGTCACTGTTGAACATCTCAAACGCAATTTTACATTATACATACATATCATAATGTTAAAGTTTTCATTCGACAAACATGAACTCTAACACATTCAAGTCAATGCTATCTTGCAACGCGGTTTCGCTAGCTGTCCTGTATCACTGTACAAACAAAAAACAAAGTAGCAGACCCTACGTTTTTGTAGGGCAGTACGTATACTTCTAGTACCCTCTAGAATATCGGCGTTACAGAGACATAAAAATTCCAGACTTTTTTATTTTTAAAAGTTGCCGAATTTTGCTATATATGATATGGAATATTTTAATTTCCTTGGTTTTTTATATGGCTCAAACTGATTCCTGGAAGGGAGCGTAGACACCATAAGCGCCCACGGAGCACCATGGAATAGGCCTACACACCCCATATTTCACCCTTGACTCTGAAGCGTTCTTCTACCTTCATGAATTTCTCATATTCTCCACCAAGCCATTCATTTACCCACCATCTTCTGTCTCAAACACCTTTCAACCAGATTTAGGTCTATCATGCAGTCCTCGGGCTTTTCGTCGAAAGTAAGGTCCATGTATCTGTCAAGAAATCATATTTTGATCCATCCACAACCGAAACACAACCCACCACAAAAGATCTCTCCTGCTCTCTGTCTCTGACCTGCTTTTCTTCACACAGTATCTCGGGCGACCCTCTTAGCCTACATGACGCAGGGTGGCTGAATTAAGCTGCATGGTCCCCAAGCAGAGCTTAGCTTTTAAGTAGCTAACTAGAGCTTTAAATTCTCGAGTTTACGATTAGGGCCTACAATTTCTTCACCATCTTTTGCAAACAGTTGCAAAAGAATTACGGATTTCAGGAGCCAGTTAGTGAAATTCTAGCAACTCTGATTAACCAAAAACCTAAATTTTATTCTATGGATTGTAGGCCATGACTCTCACGAAAGCTTCAGGTTGAAAAAAGCCGGTTTCTCTGCATCGATTCATACACGAAAATAGCTATCACAGAACATACTCACTAAATGTTACACGCATCTTCTAAATATACCCTGCCAGCATACCCATAAAATTTGAAGGGACCCATATTGGCCCTATATGGGTCCCAAACGAGATTGTGGGCCCCATACGGGTATGTTGGCAGGATAGTTATTCAATAACAGTGGAATTTAATACAACTTTGTACATTTTACAAAGTTTACTGCAGTAGCTGAACCGTATACGTAGGTCCTGCTATCAAGATTCACTATTAGACAGCAATTAAAATTTTTAGTCCTGGTTTGTGGTTAAAATCGGTGCTTGAATAAAGGACAGGCGTAATGGAGGAGGAAGGAAGAGGAGGAAGATCCGTCATTGTTATTCATGACGTCTTTGATGAAATTCCTGTAAAGATTTTAGACGGCAGTTTAGCCCGCGCTTGGTTGGGGGAACTGTAACGAAAAGGAGATTAGATTTCGGCTGAGCTTCTCAAAAGGATTAGATTTCGGCTGAGCTTCTCAAAAGGATTAGATTTCGGCTGAGCTTCTCAAAAGGATTGTGAATCTTGATTGCAGTTTCACTTGAGGCAGCCATTGATTGATGCCTTATCCTATAATGACTGCGCTGTAGATTACACTAATCACTAGATTACATTAGATTAGTTAATGTTACCGGTTACAACGCGAAAGTGGCAGACAAAATTACACAGAATATGTACAAGCAGCAAAAAGAGTTTCTAACTCGATAAAATCGTCCAATTTTAGATTAATGGCATCTTGCAAATAATCGTTAACCAAAAATCTGTTGTTTCTTTCTATACAGAAATTAAGGCTACACAAACATCTGTAAAAGTCTGCGCGTTTTTCTGACAGTAGCAGCTATACAGCGGAGGCCAGATCGAGGGCCACGTCCCACCCATGAACTGAACCCTGGCCCTCCTGGTGCTCCCACAAACGTGTGTCAACGGAATTTTCATAAACTGAAGGTTTCAGAGTTTCTGGCCTCCCTTGACCCCATGTCTGTACAGCACCGCCAGTATTTAAACTTCGATGAAAATTTTTATAATAGATCTACGATAAATTCTTACGTAAAGTTCAGTCTTGACCTGTAGTTTCCTAGTGTCTCCAGAACATTCTTATGAACTTTTCCGCCGGCCAAAGTTTAAATGGAATGGGGTATGACCACAGGGAATTTGATGAATCAAGATTCAAGTCGACAAGCAACATGGCGTCGTCGTCATCTTACTCTTTCAGCTTGTGCCATCTGGCGATCTGCTTTCTGGGACAGTTCATGACCTCGTTCCAGTGACGCGACTCCGGTTCACCCGACCTCGTTCCGATATCGAGTCGACCAATCACCTCGTTCTTCGTCATCTGATCCCACTCGAGTACGTAGAGCTCCAGACTGATGTTGCTGTGGAGATTTGGGTCAAGAGCGCCGCCCTCGGCAGAGGGCAGATCGAAGAGGAACGATTCGTTGAAGACGGGGTTGAGGGTGCGTTTCTTAACGTGCGTCTTCTTCTTGGCGATTCTCTGACCGTTGTACAGCAGGTAGATCTTCACGTACGGATCTACAGTGTTTCAGAATATCACCCGTCATTACTTTAACGCTCCAACTTTCATCGATATTTCTGCTTGGCCTGGGGCGTTAATGTGGTATACATACGGCCGACGTCATAATGCGTCGTTATACACTGGGAACTATTTTTACCGTATGGGTTTGGAATGGTCAGTTGGAAAAGCGACAGGAGAATAGATTGTCCGCTGTTAAATTCCACTGTGGGAGTTGGTAAGGCATCGTGCTTCTGGCTTTAACAGATCAGTGAGGCCAACGTCTTCTACTACCATCGCAATTCAAAGACTTTTGTAACGTGATGTAGCCTAGTGCACTGTAACTTGAAGTAATGTGCTTCTGAGTAGGCATCCTTGAAGGGGCGCTATATAAATTTTCTGAAATAAATAAATAAATAATGTAATGCATTATTATTTTATTTTATTTTAACATAAAGTGTAACTTGACACTTTAACCACGAGCTGCATTGGTTTCCCAGTCACTTTTAGTACACGCTCGTCGTTAAAGTGCTAATATGTAAAAAAAACAAGTAGGCCTATATCCTTTATTCAACCAACTGCAAACCGCACTTTGGTGTACATGAAAGTTTTAAGAAATCGTGAATGAATTATTTTGTTATAATAAATCATCCTGATCATTAATAGGCTCAGCCAACAGACATTAAAAGAGGACTGTCGCATGTGACCTCTCTGGAACAAAACAACACTCTATATATATAGAGTGTAATGCCAAAAAAGCAAATAGCAATTGGTCTTACAGGACCCATTAAATCATTAACACAGTTAATTCAATGCTAGGTACATAGGAGACTTGCCGGATAGTCCGGTGATGTCCATCTTCGGAAGGTTCCTGGCCTTAAGAACGACGACGGTCAGTCGATTGGCCGCCGGATGATGACAGATGGACAGCAACAGCTCACCACGACCCTGGTTGCACATCTGACAACACCGACAACAATCGTATCAATTATAGAATAACAATAGCAGTAACTTTTATAGCACCATTGTCGAATTCACACTAGCACATTTAAACTAATAATAATAAAAATAAGAGTTACAAAAGATAATAATAACTTTGCTTCAATGCAGTCACTTTTTTTACCACCTTTTCCATCGATAAAACCATCTGGGAAGACTAACCATTCCAGAACAATGCTTTCCTAATTTTTGCAATCCTGATCGATCGTATGTACCTCGGGAAAATAATAATAATAATAATAATAATAATAATAATAATAATAATAATATATTTTTTAGATATAACAGAAAGTCAGACCACTGAGCCACAAAGACAGCCTATGATGGATGAGCCAGTAAAAGAAAGGACAAGCAGAATGAACAGATGCGTGGAAGCCTTAAAGTCATCATCAGCAGCAACAGAAACAATAAGATCATCATCGTCGTCTTCATCATTGAGGTTGTCGTCGTCATCATCATATCATATAACGTCATTTAATAAAGGTATGAGCTGTCTGGGGACCTTGATGTGCCGCGGCGTGATCTCCCGGCAGATAGTCCCAGTGGTCATCTTGTCTCCCAGCTGGACATCGGTCAGTGGATAGATGACCTCTCCGATGATGTCGTCACGAGAGAATCGATCGTAGCTGAGGACGATGAAGTGCAGGGTGATGGTCGTCAGCTGGTTGTAGTCGATGCCAAAGAAGGTGAACATCTCGTCGAAGACTGGATTCAGCGTCTTACGCAGCACGCGGGTCTTCACCTGCACCGATACGCATCATGAGATTCAGTACGTTACAGATAGGTAGTGTATGCACTAGGTATATGTGACCTATAAGTTTAGAGATGTATATTGTATGGGGTACCCGTATCCACCACTTTGGACTGGGGGCGTTGTACCCCGTATACCGTGAAAAAATACCCTTTAAGTTTAGTATATTATGCATGTGAAAGAGGAAAGGAGGGAAGGAAATCGTTGCCTACATATTCCACGCCAAAGTTGCGCCTCTAAGCCTAATACATGTAGGTAGATTGGCAAGTAGACCTAGGCATACGATAGAGAGATAGCCTATGGTAGGTAAATGATTGGTTCAATATAAATCTATGTTAGGTAGGTAGGTAGGTAGGTAGGCAGTGTTTTTTCTAGAAAATAAGGTTCCGGAACTCAACAAATTCAGAACAACTATTATAGGGGCAAATTTTATGCTGATATTTCTATTTAATAAATCAATATCAATAAACACTGAAAGCACTGAAATTAAATTAAAGTATCTAAATAATTTCAAATAATTTTTAAATTAACTAAATTATTTTTAGCTGAAAAAAGGTCCAGGAACGCCGTTCCGGACCTCTCCGGTTGAAAAAAGCACTGTAGGTAGGTAGGTAGGTTAGTAGGTAGGTTAGTAGGTAGGTAATTAGGTAGGTAAGTAGTTGGGTAGGTTTAGGTAAAGAGACAGAAAGACACCCACACAGACAGTGAATGAGTGTATACCTTCTGTCGTTTATCAGGCAACAGTTGTAGCTTGACATAAGGATCCGAACTGCCGACGTTGACGTCCTTGGCCGGCAGATCCTTCGCTCTGATCACGGACACAATCAACGCCGTCTTCTCCGCGTCATAATCGACGCTGAACTGGAACATTCCGAGCCCCGACCCCTTCCCTTCCATGCCCTTCTCCAGTTGCCCCTCTTCCTCCTCTTCCACCTCCTGCTTCTCTCTAGCCTTACTGTCGTTCTTCTCCTCCGGCGACCTAGGGCTCGTCTCGCCCTTTGCTCGAACTACGGGAACGGTTGGACTCCTCAAACGTCCCTCGCAGGTAACAGTGCCGCCAGACTGGTATGTCCCGCCCCTGCCTGAGTCGGTCCCACCCCTACTGCGATGGGAGGAGGAACCAGCGCTCTCCGACGACGCCGTGCTGCGCATGCTGGGGCTTTTAGCCAATCCGAGCTCGGTAGTGTCGTCGGCCCCGCCCCCGGCTCCGCCCATGGCCACGCCTCCGGCTTTATACTCCTTCATTAGGCCACGCCTTATGGCTGCCGAGAGGCGGTTCTCTGGACTGTTGCGGGCGGAGCGTCGACGGTAGCACTGGTAGACACAGACTGAGACCCCCAATAAGAAGACGAATGCAACGGCAACAATGGCACAGACGACGTACCAGTGTACTGAAACAACAACAACGAAAACAATCTAACCTACCGTACCAATCATACGTGACTAATAAACGATTTGTACAAATACATGTATACCAATAAACGGTATTGTGTGTATTATTGGTAGTTGGTAGTACCTGTATCGATGAGTGAGATACGTAACATAAACGTGACATATGTACGAATAAACGCACCAAATAACCTAATAAATGCCACTCAGTGCCAGACGGCAATTGATCGGACAAAAAACCATATAACCGACATAAAACTAATACCCATCATCCCCATGGGCATAACTTTGTATTATGGTATTAATGTCCGGTCACCATCACTTTTAGAAGTGGTGGTCACAGTTACCACCACCTTTTGGGCCTTTTGGCCCTGTTCTGCTTGGAACGTTCTGACATATCGCTGGAAGCCAATGATTCACGAGTGAATCGGAGTGACTGCTGTTTAGCTCAATCGCGGTCTTATTGTTGTCAACATAATTAACCCTCATGCCACGACCTTGAGGGTAATTTTACAATATCAAGTCAACCATAGTAGATCGAGTGACCTTGAGCTACAAGGTCATCCATTGATCTAGCAAAGTGTCCTTTTCCTTTTGGGATTCCGCATGCTCGAAAACTATGAAATAGATGCCAACATCAACATTCCAGCACTTGTAGTTCCTACAAAACCAAGGCTTAACATTACAGGTGAAGTGAACTTGAACTACATGGTCATATAAGTTGTACAATGTTACGCGTAGCTTTTGGGATTCTTCGACCCCGAAAACCATGCATGAAATAGACACCAAGAATCCCATTCTAACACTTGTAGTTCCTACAAAACCAAAAATTAACCGCAACAGGTCAAGTGACCTTGACCTACAAGGTCATACGATGGTCATACAAGGTTGATTGTAACTGCTTTGTATTTCCACCACTCCGAAGAATCTACCATATATTGAGATATTAATATTTGACATTAAAGGAAATGAAGGTCGATCGTCGTTTGTCTTACTCTTAGAATATTAGAAGTAGCTTCTTCGACCCTTTCGACCCGGAAAACTCTATCATAAGCACAAAATCACGTCTCTAGTACTTCTAGTTTATGAGAAACTCTGGGCGGGGGGAGGGTTAAGTAACCCATCAGGTTGCGGAATACGTCGTCTGAATATAAGTTGCGACACGAGGGTTAGCAGCCGTAAACATGTACATTGTTATCTGCGAGTGGCCTTAAAGTGGCGGACAAAACATACTAAATGCGCATATAGGGAAGAGGAGGGAGAAGTGAATGAGAAAGGGAAGGAAAGGGGAGGCAGGAGGCGATTAATCACCCCCACTTTGTGGGGCAAAGTTACGCCCTTGTCAATACCCATGGCAAAAACAATTGGGACATGAACAGCGAACTATGGATCAGTTACAGTGGTCCCCTAATTTGCCGAAAGCTTGTCATTAGTATTCAGCAAATATGCCACCATGCAGTTTTGTGCAAATGTGCAATTAGTATGCCACATAAGTGCTATACGGAGTGCGCCGCACATATGTTCCTTTAGAATGTTCATATTGGTGTGCCAACAGGTTACCGCAAATGTGCCACCAAGCGTGCTACCAATATGCCACAAACTGTTCCGATCTGCCTCCAATAATATATCACTGCCTGGTATACGCCAATAATTACGACCGCAGAACAGCTAAACAAGCAGCAATTCCGAAAAAGCACGGTTCTTATCTTGCATCTCCCGTCGATCAATATTGGCTATGTCGTCGGTCGCTATGGCAACTATCGGATCTGGAATCTTGCTTCCCTGATGGAATGGACTTGAAGCCATCTAGGCCTATATATAGACGCCTTGTGAGATGATATGTATACTGTATACATGACCGATTGCATGGTTCAAGCAGTTATAAGTTGCCTTGCAACGCTGAGTGTGATGGCGCCGGTCCTCAGGGTCCCACCCCTCTGAGACGGTCCCTGTGTCTTAATCCTTGACCAAGTCCTTAATGCACAATTGCATGACGAGAATGATTTATCGTTCGGCATTAGATGTAGGGTAATGTAAATGAACATTTATATAGCGCCCCTTCACGATATCTATTCAGAGGCGCTCTCTGCGCTGTCATATAATGATGCTAAGTGTCATTACGAACGAGTATATTACACCAGTTAGCAAAACAGTGCACAGTAAGATGAAAGAGTCACCAGTTAGGCCCATTCATTCTTCGTGTATAGGAAAGCTTGGCTTGCATTTAAAATCAAAGTATACAAGGCCTATATCGGCCATGTCAAATTTATTGCATATAATTATGTTACATTACATCGTGACGTGATA
>JACEVL010000900.1:497500-572500 GCA_020284085.1 Aporrectodea caliginosa
AAGTTTCGAAATATGTTCGACTCGTTCGGTTCCATGTCGCTTCGATGTAAGACAATTCGACACAGTGACAAATTGTATAATATTATATCCTAAGGCGCACGTAACGACGGCGATGCCCTTTGCGAACTACGAGAACTGCATGGTTATGTATGTGGTCGCTATTACAGCGATACATGTATAGGCCTAAGCAATGACAGATTATTTAACAGGTTTAAAATGTTTGTACACTGTGTTTCAAACTGATCTATTACCTTTTCTTCTAATGAATAAGCTGGTCCCCGGCGCTTGGCTTTCGAGTGGCGCTTTAGAAGTTTGGAATTTACGATTACGATTACAACTAAGATTAAATTTTTCACTTTAGTGAAACTAAGACGTTGGAAGGCAACGCAATGAACGCATGCAGCTGTTTATACCATCATATATCCTTCTACAGTGTGAACTGCATTTCGAATTTGTATCCAATCAAGAAAGGTAAAGATTTGTTAGTCCATAATGGATACGACAGATCCTGAGTGGCCGAGTGGGTTGGTAGCCCGCTCTCCAGCGCCGGCGCCCCGGGTTCGATTCCGGGTCGATCGGTTTATCAGAGATTAATTTCTCGGATCTTTACTGCGGGTGGCTCGGTCGCAATATAAACGTGGAGTACAATACAATACAATACAACACAACACAATACAACTGGGGCGCGGTGGTGTAGGGGTATGTTCGGTGCCTTGCAGCTGGAGGGTTGCGGGTTCGAATCCACCTCAAAGCTGCTCAATACAATACAATACGTGTATCAATTCGAAAGGAATTTTGAGCAGGAAGATAATTATAGGTATGTACCGAATGGCAATTTCATCAAAGACCCTTCTGTGCATTCATATATATACGCAACACCATTTTGAGATAATAAAAGATCGTGCTATAGCGTTAAACGTCAGGCATTGGAGATGGATGAGCCAAATATAATTATAGCTATAGCACGGCCCGTACATGGGGACCTTAAATGGCGTGGCGACCATTCAAACGGGGCAATGGTGTTGTTGAAGGAGCTCACCCGATCAATTCATTGAAAAATGAACAGGATCGAGGCCGTATAGGCCTACATATGCATTTATAGCCCAATCTCCACTGGGAAATTTGCATGAACCAAAACTTCTTGCTAGTGAAACGCCTCCAATGCAAAAGGAGAAATAGCGGGATCAGGATAATAGATTGCGAACTGTAGCCTAGTCAATAATAATTATTACGATAATCGTAATTTTAATCCCATACTAAAGCGGATGTAGTCACGTTAACTTATGGGCTTATAACTTGCTTAGAAGTGAATAGCATATTGTTGACATATTTAGGGTGAAAATGTTCTTGCAAAGTGCTGTTGTCATAAATATCTAGGCTAATAAGCAAAGCAACTTCAAAGGTTCTTTACAATTGTGCTCTGCTATTATGTAATTTCAAATCAATCGATAAAGACGTAGATTTTTCTTCTTACGCCGAATTGTCCCCGCGCCGTATTGTCCTTGTCCGATTTGTCCTAGGACGGGAAGACTTCTAGTCTCTTACAGGCGAAGTAACGCAGCTTATTTCTACATAAAACACGGATGTTGCTGTTCTTTTCGATGTCAATAAATTGAGTTTTTTCTATTAAAGGATTTCACTTGTCACACGATAATTTCTTCAATTTATAATATGTGTGTATGTATGTATGTATGTATGTATGTACACGTATGTATGTATGTATGTATGTATGTATGTATGTATGTATGCATGCATGCATGTATGTATGTATGTATGTATGTATGCATGTAAGCTTATGTATGTATGTACGTATGCATGTATGTATGTATGTATGTATGTATATGTGTATGTATGTATGTATGTATGTGTGTATATATGCATGTATGTATGTATGTATGTTGCAGTTTGTATGCATAAGCATATACATACAAGGACAAAAACTCGGGCAATGCATTTTACATCCTGCGTATTATAATCTGCGAATGGACGCTAGGTTTTTAACGTTCATATTTCCCCGCGTCATCCAATATATACAGCGTGTTCATAAAATGAGCTCAGAAGATTGATCTTCTTCTTCTTCGTCTTCTTCACTTGAAGCGAAACGACTCTGTGCATTATGATAACGGCGGTATGGAGTCAATCAATCAGAATTTATATAGCGCCCTTCAAGATTCTTACTGAGAGGCGCTCCTGACCCAGGTCAAGCGGAAGAAAGTGGTCTCAAGCAGCGAATAGAACTGAGAGCAGATAACGTTAGGGAGGAGGAGGCGTATTGCCAGAGGGAGCTCGTTCCATGTTGTTGGACCAACCACAGAAATGGATCTGCTCTGCATTGTGGCAGTTGCGGGCAAATGGTACTGTCAAGTATATAGCCATGGTAAGAGGAGCGCAGTGCAGGACTCAGGGCGGTACAGTGTCATTGTGTGGAATTAAATTATAGGCTAGCAGAGTAAAAGAAGTCGAGGGACACCCAGAGGCGAAAATCTATACATAACTTTGGGGGGACAGACTCTACGAGGGCCGGATTTTTGGGGGGACAGAACGGCTTAAGTCAAAATTTGGGGGAGGGACAGTGGGGGACTGTCCCCCACCCCATGATTTACGCCACTGGGAACACCCGGGATTTGTCTGCATGCCTCAACTCGCAAATGTTAGGGACAGAGGTGTTTTCAACCCCAGCTTTGAACATAAACATTCGTTGCCTAATTTCTGGTTGGGCGAAAGCTTGGGGTGTCTGCCAGCTGGCCAGAAAAGGGAAAGAGAAGTCATCAACCGAAGTGGGAGACGTTGGAGGGTTGAGAGAATAAGCCGCAAGAACCACGAGAGTAAAAACGTCAACCTCGTATACTTGCAACGATCGTTTAAGTGTCCACGACTAAAAAGTGTTGGTAACACAAAGCCGTTGAATTCATCAACGTCCCTCGAGCATTCTCAACAGCGTGTCGACGCCCTTGCTCGGAGTCAAGCCCGAACAATATTTCGAGCAGTGGTGGAACGTGTATAATTATAAGACGTCGTTGTGCGTCTGCGTTTGTGTGCATATATGAGAGGGCGTGCGTGCGTGCGAGTATTCCGAGTGCGCGTCAACGTGCATGTGAAATCGTTTGCTTCATCGTGTGTTTGTATGTTTATCTGTTTCTGTGTTTGTCTTCTCTCTGGTCCAGAGTGGCGCTATTTAAAGAATCCTTTGCCAAACAGCAAACACGAATTTAAACAAAAACTACGAATGATGGCCTAATCTCACCGGGTACTGTAAGAAGCTTTGTCGCTCCGTTAAGGAATCCGGTAAAGAAGATCAGTCCGTTGGGCTAACCCTGACAGACAGTCATCACTCATCAATCTAAAGTTGGCTATTTCGTTTCCCTATAGTCTTGGTCTATATATGAGGCGATACGAAAATCCTCTATATCTCGATGCCTTACATTTCCACCGAAAGCGTGCAGTGACTGTATTGTTTAAATAGCTGAATTGGCAGAAATTTCGAAACTTATTTCTATCGTATGGGATTTTAACATCCGATCAATAGGTTTTGACATTCAACTATAGGCCTACATGCACCAATCAATGTAAAGATATTAAACAATGTTGCATGTAAAATATGCATATGTATATATATATATATACACATACATATATAATTATATATATACATACACAGATATTGTTGCGTGTATATATACATGTATATGCCTGAAGAATAGTATGACCACACTCGGCTGAAGCTGAAACAGGAAAAATCGATTGATTATTATAGTCGTGTAGCTTTCTAGACTAAGTGAATTGGGTCTATAAAACCGTATAAAACGCATTCCGGTTCCAAATCTTAGTCGATTCTTCTTCAGGCGCATACGTATACTTCCGGCCGTGACGTCTCTTCTTTGGTGTTGCGGAAAAGATTCATAAAAGTTTCCTCTTTCATCGAACGCCTTTATCGTTTTATCGTTTCCATTTGGCCTTCGAAATTTACGACTTTGAGCGGAAGCCGAGCACAGGAATAAACGATAATAACTTCAGAAAGGAAACAGAATAAGAAATGGAGAAACATCCAACGAGGAAGAGTCAGGGATTATATAGCCTAATATACTAAATATAGGGAGTAGGCCTAGTCCCTATATATAATTATACGTGTACAAAAATAGACGGATAGGCCATCCATTTATATGCATCCGTACTGTACGTACATACCAGTATGTATACATACATACATACATACATACATACATACATACATACATACATACATACATACATACATACATACATACATACATACATACATACATGTATGTATACGGCTCACATACTGTTAATCTCTAACATGCTGTTAGTTTATTTAGTGGTTTAATCTGATTGCTGTTTATGTACTTGTAATTTTGAATGCAAAATGGTTCAATAAACTCATATCAACTCAAAAACTCAATGCATAGGCCTACACATACATATACTTACATACACAAGCTAACACACATATATACGTTATATATGCATATGAACAGTGTAATTCTCGTTAACGATAACGATAACGAAAATGTTCGTTAACGAAAATAAAATGATTTCGTTAACGATAACTAGTCTATAACTATAACTAAAAAATATCATTAACTATAACTATAACGAAAATAACAATAACGAAAATTCATCTTTATTTTCGTTAATACCAAAAATAAAAATAGGAAGTGCAACATGAACGATTTGACATAAATGAGAACGAAAAATGCGATATTTTTATAATGCAATTTGTCAATGCAATTTGTCAGTTACTTTGGAAACTCAAAGGCTTTCAAAACTCTGAGCAAATTGCATGTTAATACGCACAATTTTGCTTATAGCCTTAATTATTGTAACTAAGTAGTAACTAAAATTAACTAAAATAAAAATCCATTAACTATAACTATAACTATAACTAAAAAATAATACTAACTATAACTAAAATAAAAAACCATTAACTATAACTGTAACTATAACTAAAATAAAATCTGTAAGGAGAATCACACTGCATATGAATACATACTTTTAAATTATCATTTAAATGTATTAAGCCCCACTATATATAATGGTGAAGCATCAATCAACGGCGCTATAAGCAAACTGTGAGTTCGTGGAGGAATTGCTCATGCAATCTCTGTATACACAGAAATCGTCTCAGGAGAGATTCGAACCGAATAGCGTATACTATAAGCGTTGCAAGGAGAGCGCTCTTACCAATCGACACACGAAGAGACAGACAGGTAGACAGACTGCAGGGCAGTGTATAGGCAGATGAGTGTATAGCCTACAGTAGGCTATAGGAATAGAAGGAATAGCCATTTATGACGAAAGAAATACGAACAGAACAAAGTGACTGAAATCAATTGATTCTATAAATTCAATGACAAGAATATTCAACATTCCTTTAAATGAACACGGTTTAAATCGCGACCGTTTTATTGAGACTTAGGCCTACTGTCACGCAGGGGCGTCTATCCCCCTAAGTCATTGGAACAACTTTCCCCTCCGCTCCCCTTCCCATGGTATACACAACATTAAAAAAATTGAACTTCCCCCGTAATTTTTCGGTGAGGTCTTCCCCCTATTTCTTGGATAGAGCATTTGCTCCAAGGTTTACATGGTGTAGACGCCTCTGCTGTCACGTAGGCCTACCTCTGTAGAGGAGTTTAAATTTGCAGTTATAAGGTTACAATGTGCGAAACCCTATATAGGCCTATATAGCGGTCTTGATTTTGAATCCCAACGGTCGCGAAATCGAATCCGTGTACATATACGGTGTATAACGAACTCGGAACCAGTATTCTTGACCCGTATATATACGTTAACCTGTGCTGTTGCGACGGAGTGGAATTTAGAATACATGAGTGAGTTGAAAAGTAAATGACAAATCCTGAGGCAGTGGCGGCGCTACGGCAGGTCGCGGCTGGTCATTGTTTTGACCTGCCTATTTTACTCCCGACCAGCCTTATGACCTGCCTAAAATTCTGTGGAATTTTTAACATTTTCTTTACATTTCAATCATCATAATCATGAACATCTGCCCCATATCACTATTGCAATTATTTTGATCTCAACGACTTTTTACGTTTTATCTAGTAAGTTCTTATGTCAATAGTGGGTCTTGCGACTCGTGCGTCTCATTAGCATACAAGTTCGTGATGTTCTGAGTAGCTGATCAGTACTTGCCGACTTGCCGTATGCGTCTGAGATGGAAGAAACAGGATTTAGTTATGGAGGATATTTGATTTTCATTGAGAGAGTAATACCGAGCAAAACACCAAGGTCTTGGACAACATTGCCAGGTTTAATGGAGCAACCTGAATCAAAGTTGAGGACAGTGTGGAGTATGTCAGTGGTGGGCGTCAAATAGCGTTTGAACCAGATAAGTCGTAGGCTATATAATTATAGGCATTAAGTTTCGGGCTCATGGATGCACACCATTTTTCTTCTATGTGAAAAGTTGCGGTCTGTCAACTTTCTATTTTCAATAAACGAAATTATATATGTATACGTTGCGTACACGCCGAAAATCTGCATTTTGTAGTGCCAAACAACTTGGTTTATTTTTCAGAGTTGAAAGTCCACGTAGTGGTTTGGAAATTAAATTTTAATTTGCAATGAGTAAATGAAGATGTTGTTGCATACCAGTTAAAATGATGGTGACGACTGGGATGAAGAATCTATATGAACAAACTGCGACTAGCCTAGCAGTAGTCCATCGAGCCCGATAATCGATAGCTATAGTATAGGCGAACTCTATCAAGAGAGCTTCGCGAACACTGTGCCCAGTTAGCTACATTGGTAAGATCGTTGGCTGCGCGTCACATGCGCCCTGTAAAAGAGAGCATGCGGATCGCGGTTCGCTTCCCGATGCTGGCTTATTTCAGAGATTTAAATCTCGGACTAACACGGTCCTTGCACGGGGACCTAAAATGGCGTGGCGTCCATTCAAATAGGAGAGCGGTGGTGAAGGATCTCACCCGATCAATTCATTGAAAATTAGCAGGGTCGAGGCCATTATAGCCTATATACGGTCGGTATAGAAAAACGTTTACATTTACACTTCCACGAATGCCATCAAGAATATCTAGATGCAACATTTTAATAATCTGTAAATGATCGTGACTATCATGCATGCAGCTGATGGCTTGTAGGCTTAGTAGGGACTGACTGTGTAGGGCTACATAAACGGTGATTTTAAGCCTGTACATGTATAGAGTGGAATAAAATTCCTCTCTATACTCGACTTGTGTCGCTAATAAATGCTTCAACTATACGAAGTCTTCGTTGCTGCCGTTGTTTAACCAGCCATGGCAGACACGCGGCCGACCATCCACCCTTACAACACCAAACATACATTTGCCTTTCCTGTACCTACGCCACTGCAGGCGACCGCAACCCTTTCCACTGTATGGCAAGAGCCAAGGGACACATGTCGATGTATATCCATTAGTAGACATATTATCGAGGGCGGAATGGGCGACAGAGATCTGGATGCGACTTGAAAAGATCGCATTAAGTGCAATTTATTACGAGGCAATTAATGTAGCTCGGTTCTTCTGTTCCAATTAGTGTCTGATGTTAGCAGATATTTTTGTTACAAGTACGAATAGACCTATTATAGTTCGCCATAACTCCCCGTTCCCATCCCTGCCTCCCTCGCTGCTTCCGTCATCCATCCACTCATCCACTCATCCATCCATCCATCCACTCATCCATCCATCCATTCATTCATCCATCGATCCCTTCCCTCCCGCTTTCCTTCCCCGGACGGTCCGACTAGCAATGAGAAGGGCTATTGCAGCGGACATAAACCTAATCCATGCTCTTCCAGGCGACCGACGACCGCCCGAACTGCGCTATATATTAATTTCCATCTGCATACGCCCCCATACACCCACTCAGACCCACACACACGTACCAACGCAATCCTGAGCCGAGCAATGCAGACGACCGTGGTCCGTGGCTCGTCTTGCAACGCCAATCTCACTCCAAGTCCCAGCCCCGTGCAATTTGTTCAACAGAAAGATGACGGCACCGGGTGTAAACAGGTTAAAAGTTTCAAGTGTAACACACCATGTCGTAAAAAACGGGGGGGGGGGGCCAGAGGGGAATGTCCCCCAAGTTTTGACTGGGGTCCCAAAATTCAAAAATCTCTCCCCGAAAAAATCTCTCCCCCCCCCTAAGTTATGCAAAGATTTTCGTCTCTGGTTTAGCAAGTTATCGTTATCTCGAAATTTCTTCAGTGCACAAGAAAGCCTATAGTCTCGGGAACCAGTTTGTTCAAAGAGGCTCAGTCAAAGCAAATTTGAGAGGCATATAGGATTTGGTTTGCTTCTAGATCGAGAGGCGCTATATAAATTGATAGATACAATACAATACAATCTAATATTATAAGTCTTAGTCTGTTTACAATGTCCTTCCGTATGTATGTATGTATGTATGTATGTATGTTTATTTGTCCGGCTAAAGGCTCCGAAACGGAACGGTTTAGCGATTTGAAAAAATTTACAAAACATTATTACGCAACTTCTAGATCAACGCGACTATTTTCAGTTCGCAATTTTATTTAAACGCCGATATATGGCCATTTTAAATTTCCAACTTTTCGACGAGGCTATGTCTCTTACACAATGGCCATCAGGCCATTTGTCCACGTCACGCATGCTAATTAAATATGCAATCTTACGTCACACATAGCATATAGGTCAACGCTCTGATTCGCAACCAATCACGTTGACCGTTGATTTAACATCAGAAGTGGGGACCACGGGAGAATTTCTAGGTCATCGGACTTAAAGATTCGCCAATGCAACGAAATTTTTAACGAACGTTTTCATTTGAATTTCTATAGATCTCAACCCAACTATATTTCAACTCAAAATTTACTTTAAATTCCGATATTTGGACATTTTAAGTTTCGATGTGGTCATAGTTTCAATGCCATTGAATTCTGGCAAATGCATGGGAGTATATATTACATAGAGTTGATATTAAAAAAATTTCAAGCCAGCGCGTAAATTCGCCAGAGGGACACACGAAAAATTTTCACATCGTTAAATTCAAATTCACAGGCGTTGACGAAGATGTCATTAAATTCAAATACACGGGCGCTGAGGAAAACCCGGGCGAACGCCGGGTAAAAACTGCTAGTACAATATAAGCTTCATACAGGTATATGGGCATGCACGACGTTGCACGCGCGCCTCTGATTCAAGTACTGCGGACTTCTGGCACGGAAATCTCGTGTTATTCATTATTCAGACAGCACGATAACATATTAATCGAGTCCCCAAAGCCATCAATTAACTTTCATTGTTTGCTCTCTCCATTTTTTTCCACAGTATTGTACTTAGTCTTTATGTTCCAGGTTGCGGTGTGTCAGCCTGTTTTGCAAATTAAACGAATATACACATGTTCTAATTTTAGAATTGGAGCGACGAGACAGATGAGGAGATGAAAAGGAATCGTGAGTTATACAATATCATACGTGTTTTTTTAAATTTTGTTTCAATTTTTGTGTTCTCTTTTCATTCTGTTTAATTCTTGCTTTTCTCGCCCTTCCTTGTATTTAAATGTATTCACGTTTGCTATATTTAACATCATTGGTAAGGGTAACCAATATCTGCTTGGTTGGTTTGGTTTGATTCTAGTTAAGGTTTTTTTGGTTTAGTTTGTATGTAGTTAAGGCTTATGTTTTTCGCAATAGCTTTTTTTGGTTCGAAACTGAATATTGACTCTATGTCCTTCCTGTTGTTAACATGTACTGCAATAATAGTAATAACTTAGCCTACTTAGGCGACCCTAGCTAGCGGGACTATTGTCCTTTCGAGGTTCCCTTTTGTGGCTAGTGATGAAAAATAATCCTGCTGCTACTGTGTTGTGATGCTAACAATGGAAAATAATCATGTTACCTTTGTTTCACTTTAATGGCTCAATAAAAGAATTGAATTGAATTGAATTGAAAAAATATGGAATAAAATGCTGTTTAATGCTATTTTCAGTGTTCACGGCATGCTAGCCTCTTCTGAGTGAATTCTGATTGACGCTTAGTAGGTAGGCCTATAATTGTATTGTATTGTATCTATAAATTTATATAGAGCCTCTCGCAGTGCACACCAATCAGAGGCGCTCCCATCAGTGCGAGACACCCAGAGAAAAGAAAGAGGTCTTGATACAACGAAAGTAGGCACTGTCTTGGCCCACCAGTTAGTAAAGAGGAACGTATCGAAGGAGGTTGCTGGTTCCATAGTGCAGGGCCAATGAAGGCAAAGGCTCGTGCTTTAGCCTTAGCAGAGCTCGCTCGCGGGACAGAGATCATGCCGGTCAATTGAGCATAAAGGGCGAAGAGAAGTGGCTTAGATCGGCAGGCGGATGAGGTCACATAGACACTTGGGAGCTCGGCCAATATACGACCGGTTAATGTGAGAACCTTGAGTTGAACCAGAGCAATGAGGGGGAGCCAATGAAGGTGGTCAAACATGAAAGCAGAGATGTGAGATGACGTATCATCATCTGAGTTCATTTGAAGATCCGAAGTCAGCAATCTCTCCTTTAGAGCGTTGCTCACTGGGCGCCCGCGCTTATAACTTCTCGAAGGTAGCTGTGTCAACTTTAACTGTCAAGTCACATGGTGTTTTCCAACGATGTCGTGTGAAGAACAGGATCCGGTTTCCAGCAGACAAGAGACGTAGAGACACAGATTTTGTTTTGACTGAGCGCTTTTGGCAGCTGTAGAAAAAATCTCGAGATTACGATTCCAAAGGACCGCTTACTTTCTAACTCATGCTCTTTTGGCATCAAAAGTCTGGCAAATAAAACAGCACATGAAGAAACGAGTTATTCTTCTGTGACTTTTGGAGATCTGGAATGTTAAGAAATATCGCAAATTTGTAGGGATAGGTTCAGAGGTGGGTTTAATTAATTAGGGCGATAATTATGGTTCAGGAATTGAGGTTTCTCAGTATTTCCTTTCTCCCAACACTGCCCTAATTTTTTATCTGAAACTCAATCATTTCGTAAACATTTCACAGTAGGCCTCCAATGTGCCAAGATGAGCTTTGTCTAGAACGCACATCACTAAAGCCATATTATCATTGTGACGTGTTACGTGTAGGTCGAAAGGTCTAGGTAGATCGCTAATGGACATTAGATGTTAGTAGGCCACGCCCACAGCGATCCATCTGTATGCTATAGATTCTGGGC
Source organism: Aporrectodea caliginosa (assembly GCA_020284085.1). Classification (NCBI taxonomy): domain Eukaryota; kingdom Metazoa; phylum Annelida; class Clitellata; order Crassiclitellata; family Lumbricidae; genus Aporrectodea; species Aporrectodea caliginosa. The sequence continues at coordinate 508,694 of JACEVL010000900.1, forward strand.
ACTGACATTAACATCCCGCATTCGGTATAGAGGCAATCGGACTGTTATAGCGTATCATATCTTTTACATTAGCTGATAGTAATAAAGTAGAAGTAACACTCTCGCAAAGAATCTGAACACGGCAAATATTATGTGAGACTGAAAACAAAATGCCAACTGTACAGAAACATTGCTGAGAACATCAAACTTGAAGTTCCGCATACTGTAGGCTATCCTGAACTGGATGACGAACTTGAGGCATTAAACACCCGTACACAGCTGTGAATGATTGAACATTGAAGTGACCGTCTACCATATAACCGTGGTAAAACTTTACTCCGACAACTTGAACAAACACCGGAGCATCGCAAAACGTAAATGTTTTAATCATCAGAATTTAAATAATTAATGCCCTAATTAGCTAACTATAGTTGAGTCTGAAATACAGCTTCATGAAGTTCATCATAATGATATACTTCTTGATGACTTTTAATATCTTAATACCAACAAAGTACTTTGCTCAAGCATGATCGATAACCGTTGGTGCGCATGACGCTCACAGAGTAGTTAGGCGTCTGCAGGCTCCAAAGGTTACGAATTGTCTTCGGCCTTGCGGAAAATGTCCACTGATATTGATTAGCTTAACTGCGCTTCGTCAGACCTCTTGCCGACAGTTTGAGCCTTTGAGGAAGAGTGTGCAGTTGAGAATTTTCACGTCCATCTCAATTCCACCTCCATCTCTTCTTCCTTCTAATCTAGTCTTCTCTCATCCTTCTTATCCCTCAACTCATTCCAGGACGACAAAATAAACAACACAGAACTACCGACAAAATGAGCTTACGGGGTTTTAAGCCACGCCAGAGACCCCTCTGCCGAATGAGCTTACGGGATTTTATGCCACGCCAGAGGCCCAGCAGGTCTACTACTAACAAACTACTGACGCACAAATACAAAAACGAACGAGCAAACCCCATGAGCTTACGGGATATTAGGCCACGCCAGAGGCATATGGGGCCGCTTACTCATAAACAGCTACTAACACAAACCCAGACGACACAGAGCCATAGTGCAACCGTATCATGCATCACAATCGATCCCATCTCGCCAAAGGGCAGAATCGTCGCCGCCAACCACCTATAGAAACACCACAAAGGTTATTATAACACGATATGGCAGATATGTAGTATCATTATAGAAAAGAATAAAGTACAGGATTATCCTGCTGTGGCGGACTTCATTTGTTTGCACCGCACTAACATACATGTACATAAGAAAACTTTATGTTCCAGTCAACCAGGTCAGCGATCGTTGCGCTTAGCTGCTCATGCAGTTATGCAGGTATACCGCACTTCTGTATATCAACTCAAGTCCAATATATCTTCTCATGTCTCGAATCTTCGTCTAGGAATAGTCCTCAGCTGAACATACGTTATGTTGCATTTGGTACTGTTGAAACATTTTCAACATGTCTTAAAATGCACCAAAATAAATTTAGTTGAGATAGATTGTCATTCAGGAGGAAGATTCGCGTCATGCAGGAAGAGGAGGAGGAGGAGGAGGAGGAGGAGGAGAAGAGGAAGAAGAGGAAGAGAAAAAGGAAGAAGAAGAAGAGACCCTGAAACTAACTTGAGAGGAAACTATTGGTATAAGGTGCTAGCAACTTCCTTTTCATAGCCTCGGCATATGAGAGCGGGTGACCAGTCCTCTCCTTCACCATCTCATCTTCCCACATACAGTGCACGGTCAGTGTACTTACATGTACTCATTGTAGCTGAGATAGGAGTTACAGCGAGATTGCGAGAGAAAGTTTTAAGCTGAATTGTGGGTATACGCTTAAAAATAAAGTAAAGCAAGAAACATGAAAAATAAAGTAAGGCAAGAAACACGTGCTAACCCTATCGTCAAGTAAGATAAAGTAAAATGGAATCTCACTATGTACCCTACACCACCATGCAAGGTAGGTCTTACCTGTACGAACCAGCCTTTCACCTGAAGACAGAGAGGCTACAGAGGGGCTTCCTGCATTCAGCAAGCATTGCAGTGTGAGCTGAACTTATCTCGAAACACTAACCATTGGAGGTTGGAAACTCAAGCCGTCGCAACACAGCAGCGTACCTCCTGGAAACTACAGAAATGGAAAACAGAGAACTATAAAAATCAGAAAATTACCAAACAGAAAATATGGTGCAATATTACTAAAAATATGGTATTACTTCTCACATTTGAAGATATTGACATTATTTTAGTAATTGTAATTAGTGGCTTGCACCACGTCAGTGTCTATGCACGAGGCATCTGCCGATGGCGCACCAAAAACAAACCGCAATCTGGTTGATCCATACATACAAAAACATACATAATTATAGCCTACAACTCACTTCGATCCTCCCAGCCATCCTATCTCCGCCAGTTGTTCACGGTCCAACCTCTTCGTCCAACTCGTTCCTCTTCCACCCTCACACTGCTCCGCCTTTCCGTCACCTCGTCACTTAAATTTGCAAATCGCTCAATAGCCATAGCTGTACCGCCTCTTTGGAAAAAACTCCCACCAGTGCTACGACAAATATCCGATCCATCCCACGAACTCACCAAAACCTCACCTCTTGCAGCTATCTCTCCCCCAGGTCTTTCACTCAAACCTGAAACACTGCTTTTTCAAAAATCCTATCCCGATTTCTTCTCTTCCCCTCACCTCCCTCGCCATTTCAACTCTAAACATCATCCACCTTAGCCGTCTGACTGTCTGCCTGATTGACTCTCTGGATCTTGACCCCCTCCTGCCTATCATTTCTGTTTTGATTAAGCGCCTGAGAATAAGCTGGTTTCCGCGACTTCGCTTTTGTGGGCGCTGTAGAAATCTCGAGGTTACGATTACGATTTACGATTACCATTACAAACAAACATACATAATTATAGACGTACAATACATATATATATACATATATATTATTGTGACGAGTTGTTGGGTGCCTTCCCTTGATACTTGCCCGTGTTCCTAGGACTCGACGACGCTTCTGTTCTCCTTACCTCCTGTAGCCGCTCGCCGCCAGTCCTCACCGCGATCAGCCCTATAGTGTCTTCCCCGTGTTCCTTTGCTACTTACCCGTGTTCCTAGGACTCGATGACGTGTCTGTTCTCCTTGCCTCCTGTAGCAGCTCGCCGCCAGTCCTCACCGCGATCAGCCCTAGTGTCTTCCCCGTGTTCCTTTGCTACTTACCCGTGTTCCTAGCACTCGATGATGTGTCTGTTCTCCTTGCCTCCTGCGGCCGCTCGCCGCCTGTCCTCACCGCCATCGGCCCTAGTGTCCTCCCCGTGTTCCTTCATCCCCTCCTGCTTGCCTATGTTCCTTCTCCCCACCCGTAGCCTATGTTCCTTTGGCTGCTAGACCATGTTCCTTTGACCTAGTTGGTCTATGTTCCTTTGGCTGGTAGCCCATGTTCCTTTGGCTGCTAGGCCATGTTCCTTTCACCTAGATGGCATATGTTCCATGCCTATGTTCCGTTCCTATGTTCCTTGCCTATGTTCCTTCTCCCCACCCCATAACCTAGTTCCTTTGGCTGCTAGGCCATGTTCCTTTGACTTGATTGGCATATGTTCCTTGTCTATGTTCCTTCTTCCCACCCCGTAGCCCATGTTCCTTTGGCTGCTAGGCCATGTTCCTTCTCCCTCCCCTGGACGGGCATAAATAGAAGTGCAGCGCAGTACAGTGTAGGCTACTGAGTCCGTCGGAGTGTGTTGAGCAGTACTTTGATTTGTGAAGTGTTGACGTCGAGTTATTTCAAAAATATATCGTGTCGAAAACCTAGTGACGTGTTGATATTGACGACGACCGATCGAAATACCACGAAGGCCGGACTTGCGCTCCTTCGAGCGACACGCGAACTGCTGCTCCGTGAAAGCCCAAACTCTTTCCTGCTGCTCGGAGAGCTCAGAGGAGGTTTCCGCGACATTATATATAAGGGATGATGAGACAGCCGTGACCCATCGGTAGCGCATAACATCTACGCATTGAATGCCACATAATAAATTTCTAGAAATTTCACTACGATTAAAAAATTTATGCAAATGAAACGAAATCATAATTATTTAACATATGTACGGTCACGCCACACCTGTAAGAAGTCAGTAATGTAATGTAGTTAGGCCTAATGCAATGTTATAATTGCCACGAAGCACGTTAAAAATACATCAAACGTCGGCTTAATAATATTGCTTATCAAAGAATAGAGAACTAAATTATCTAGCTTAATAGCCCTACTATCAGGCTCAGCCAATACAGATTGGCACTAATTATTACCACTCCCTAAATGGCACGAACTCAGTTCTCTCAAAGTAATTTTGTAAGCCGCTTGAAGCCTAAATTTGTAAGGCCTAATCGACCTAATCCAGCGTATAAAATCGAATCACTTACATTTGCAAATTCGTCTTCGTTCTTCCACTTCAAACGTCTTCAGAACCTACTATACACCTTCATTCGTCTTCGGGTATTTTTCAACTTGTTTCAGAATAGTTTCTTAAATGAAACAAGGGAAAGCAAAGCCCCTGCACGGTCACATCGAGGAATCTAATCTAATCTGCGGAATCTATCTTCTATGGTTACATAATGACGTCATAATGCGCTTCAGTCTTCTTTGTCTACATACAAATGACGTCAATATGGTCCAACAATATAAATGACGTCAAATTAGACTTCCTAATAGAAATGCAAATTAATGGATGGCTGTGCCATAGACGTCTTAATAATAGCTGGCTAGCTATTATATTATAGAAGTCCATGGCTATGCTATTATACAGGTCCATGAATGGACCTCTTACGTCAATGAAAATGACGTCATAATGCTGGTTGTGCTAAGGCGACAACGAAAATGAGTGCGTCTAACTATGTCTGCATCTGGCTGTCGTCCATCTGTCCATGTATCGACTGTCTGTTCGTGTTTGTGTCTCACTCTGTCGTCAACTCGTCTCTGAATCTAGTCTGTCCGTCGGCCACTCTGTTGCTATGGCTTACGACTGTATGTTTCTCTCTCTTTCTGTCGTCTGTTGATCTTTCCGTCTGGCTCACTGTTTGCGACATACAGGGACAGAGACCGACAGAAGGACCTTGAAAATTTGACTTTGATTATCTATATCTACGGCGATTTGACACTTTATACAGAATGGTCCAGAACGGTACACTAAAGCGCGCTATTTAAATATTTAACAAACCAAAATCATGAACAACAGATGCAGTAAACGAAGAGAACGCTCGCCATAATTTTTTTACTTCTATGTAATACTTCTTTCATACTCAATTCTTATTTGCATCAGGTTCTTTATTGCATAATTTCATGTGTTACCATACTTCCTTACCTAATGACCGATTGTTTTCGGTCGTTGAAATGACGTTGATAAAATGTCTGTCTTACCTTTCGAATAATTTCTTTGGACTTAGATGATCGACTGCAGCTCAGGATCGAAGAACTGTTGCTAATCATCTTCTCCACCATCTTCGTCGTCTTTAAACGGTCTTTTTCATCGTTATCGTCGTCTTTTTCCACATCTTTAGGCGTCTTGTTTCTCGTCTCGTTCAACGTCTGCAGCTTTCGGCAGAAGTTAATCGACTGATCTTAAAACTAGTTAGAAACCAAAGGAAATTACGTCATTTTGAGATTATGCCATAATTGAGAATTGTGACGTCAAGCGACTTATATAAAAAGGCAATCGCAACGGATGTAGTAATCTTATGTAACTTCAATGTTGCTATTCTAATCAGTATGGGAATTGTAAAATAATAACTGGGGAGGGAGGTTAGACGTTGATTTGTGTGCAGTTTGGGTGTGAAATGTAGACTTTACTATGGGAGCCTAAGAAAGACTGGGGGGGTTGAACTCCCCAACCCCCCGGCAATTCTCACCCTGATTCTAATTATATCTAAACTGCGTAAGCCTATTCCATGGTATAGATGCAGGTAGGGTAGGGTCTTGCATCAAATTAAATTGTAATATGGAGCAAGCAGTAGCCTATTTGAATAATGAGCACAATTTAGCCTCACGCTGAAAAACACGTCTCGTAAACTTTGGTTTATCTAGGTTTATTAGCCTAGGCCTAGCCTACATATTGTTTTAGAACGTAGTTCCGTTTTCAGTTGCTTGCCTGTTAAGAAACAGTGCACTTTAACCGAATCAATCCAGGCTGATGTTTTAGATAACATCGACTCAATGTAGTGATGCTATAGAAATTCTGTGGTTAGCTTAAAGTGGCTTAAACGGCGAACATCAATCTTATAAGACTCTATGTTTAATGATTTCTATTTTTGATCTCTCTTTGAGAATCAAAGTCCTTACAGATTACTGCAGCCTATAGGGGCCTGTGGTTGACTTTCTCCTAGACCCTCTGCTTCTCTGGTACAAACGCGGCTGAAAGTAGCCGTGTCCGCAATGTGTCACCAAGATCACCAAGATCTGCCAGATCCCTTCTCCAGACTAAGTGGTAAGAGAAGTGGGTCCTTGTCTTTGGAATAGCATCCCTCTCACCTGCGTTCTCTTCAGCGAGGCCTCTCTGGCCCTTTTTATAAACTACTTAAGACTTTCCTTTTTGATCGGATCTGGGTCGGGAGCTCCTCTGAGTGGTTATCTTCAAGGGGCGCTAAATAAATTTCATTGATAGATAGATAGATAGATAGATAGATAGATAGATAGATAGATAGATAGATAGATAGATAGATAGATAGATAGATAGATAGATAGATAGATAGATAGATAGATAGCCTATTTGTACCTAACACACATCTTTACATTTAATAACATTTAAACACAAGAAATTACTCGACTTTCTAGTTCGAAAATGTGGCAACCCTAATACACACATACTTACATAGGCCTACTAATAATTAATCTTCTCAATACGAATTCGTCATTTTGCGTTATCACGGTAACGTGTTATTAAGCGATGACGCCATATTTGGGCCTTTTGTCTTATATCTACGTCATCTTTCGATAGACGTTGTCATGGTGCAACATATCTCAATTCGTGCAGAACTTCGAAGACGGTCTAGGGCTCTAGGCCTAAGCCAAAAGAATTTAATAAGACTAGTGAAAATCTTTGGTCTAGGGCTTACAATCTTTGATTGAACAAGAATTTAAAGACAGACGACGTTTGAAATCTTCGAATGAGCCAGAACTTCAAGACGGTCGACTTTTTAGGCAACCGGAGGCAGCAAGAAAACAGCACAACGAACAGAATGTATTGGAACACAGGTCCGAGTAAGAAAATTAGTTTTTTTTAGTTAATTATTCGTCGTTTCACTAAGTTGTTGGATTGTTCATTTAAAGTATATTAATCAGCAAAACTAATGGACAATTGACATCAGAACACGGATAAAATTTAGTTTAGATCTAATTAAATTACAGACCAGCCAATGGTAGCATTGCAGACAAACAAATCAGGTAAGGATTGAATTGTATGATGGTAAATTTCCATCATGGGCACTCACCCCGAACTATTTCAATGACTCTACAGATCGTTATCAGGGTGTCTTGTTAGTGTTAATTTTCTGTGACAGTTTCGGGACCAAAAGTTGAGGGCGCTGTGCGAACGCACGGTTCGCCAACTGTGGCGCCAGACACTTCTTGTAACCAGAGCATAGCCAGAGCAGTCATACAAGTAACCAGTGCAGAGGTGATTTATGGTAAGCGTGGTAGCGCGAGCTTATAATAATAATGGTGACTATTATATATATATGCATGGTGACCATTTCATTTCGCGCTACCACGCTCGCCATAAGTCGGCCCTCTGCACTGTTATACTTCGTAATCGTAATCGTAATCGTAATCTCCAAACTTCTAAAGCGCCACTCGAAAGCCAAGCGCAGGGCACCAGCTTATTCACGAGCGCTGCGTCTAATCAGAGGGGTTGTCCAAAAGAGTAGTCCGAGGGAGGTGCGAGTCCGGTTTCCAGGGGATCAGAGAGGGCACAGCAGATGTTAAGGCGGGTGTCTTTTAGGTCGAGGATTGGAAGGTACAGGATCAGATGAGTCAGGATAAGAGTTCTTGAAAAGCAGAGACTTTAGTTTCGAGTGGAAAGCCTTGGGGGTGATGGATAGAGGAGCCTGAGGCAGGTGATGGTGGATGATTGGCGATGATGGTGGAGGAACCGAAAAAGTGCGGAATTCAGGAGGTAGATCGTTCCAGAGACGCGGCGCAGTGTTGGATATTGCTCGGTTGGAGAACTTGAGATGAGTAGTGACCGGGGGTCTAGAAAGAGTGAGAACGGAGGATGATCGGGTAGAACGGGTTGGCTGGATGGTGAAGAATTCGCGAAGATATCTGGGCTGGGAGTTTTGTAGGGAGTTGTAGGTTAGTGATAGGACTTTGAAGTGAATTCGCTCTGGGATTTTTAACCAATGGAGTGATTTGAGGATTGGAGTGATGTGATGATGCTTGGGCGTTCTGGTGACGGCTCTGGCTAATGAGTTTTGGATGAGCTGCAGACGCTTTAGTTGGGTGGCTTCAAGGTTGAGAAAGAGGGAATTGCAATAGTCGAGCTTTGAGTGGACAATGGAGGTAGCAATGGTGGAGGCAGTTTTGAAGTCGAGCATGGGTCGGATGCGGCGGAGGTCACGAATGTGCATGAAGCAGGAGCGCGAGAGGTTGGAGATGTGATTAGAGAAGGAGAGATGTGGATCAAAAGTAACACCAAGATTGCGGACAGGGGCATCAGAGGTGAAGGTAAGAGATGAACAGTTAGTAGATAGGTGTATTGAAAGGTCAGGTATTTTCTTGATTTGGTCAGGAAGGCCGAGGATGATGAATTCTGTTTTGGAAGGGTTGAGGCAAAGCAGGTTGGACGACATCCATTGAGAGACTAGGTTAACCACATTGAGTAGTTTTGCAATGGAAGTAGAAAAAGAGCTGGGGGAGAAGGATATGCAAAGTTGGGTGTCGTCTGCGTAGAGATGGTGGTCAACAGAAGAGGATTTTATGAGATGGCTTAATGGTGTAGTGTACAGAATGAAGAGCAGTGGGCCCAGGACGGAACCTTGAGGGACACCACAGCAGAGCGGGAGGGGCTGCGAACAATGACTGGATGCTTTAACAGAGAAGGATCTGGAAGACAAGTAGGACTGAAACCAACATAGAGCAGTACCAGAGACGCCAAACCAAGATGAAAGTCGATGAAGAAGGAGGCTGTGATCGATGGTGTCAAATGCGGCAGAGATGTCAAGGAGACAGAGGCAGGAGACTTGCTGATGGCTGACGGCAGAGACCAGTTTATTGTACAGAGAGGCGAGTAGAGTTTCTGTGGAGTGGTGTTTAGTGAAGCCAGATTGGTGGGGGTTGAGGAGTGAGTTAGAAGAGAGGTAATCGTTTAGCCTGGAAAGGACAATTCGTTCAGTTAATTTAGATATAAAGGAAAGGTTGGAGATAGGTCGGTAATTAGATAGGTTTTCCTTGTCAAGATTTGATTTTTTCAGAAGTGGAGTAACAAGAGATTGCTTGAAGACCATTGGGAAGTTGCCAGAAGAGAGTGAAAGATTTATGATTTTAGTGATTACTGGAATGAGGACGGAGGCACAGTCTTTTAGAAGAGAGGTGGGGATAGGATCTAGTTCGCATTGTTTGTTGGGAAGAGAATTTAATAAGAGTGACACTTCTGTTTCAGAGGCAGGAGAGAGGATTGAGAGCGATGACTGGGAGGCAGGAGGAGTAGGGTCTGGAGAGGGAAGTGGATCAGTGCTAGGGGAGTGTGAATCTAGAAGAGACTGTAGCGTGAAGCGAAGGGATGAGATCTTGTCCGAGAAGAATGAGCAGAAGGTATCAGCGATAGACGGGGAGGGAATGGAACTTGGCAGCGGTGAGGAGGATTTGCGATGAAGAAGAGAGTTGACAGCTCTCCAGAGGTGCCGAGGGTTGGAGGAGCTGGAATGGATGAGTGAGGAGTAGTATTTCTTTTTGGCAGCAGCGATGAGTTTATGGTATCTGTTTGTGGCTGATTTGAGGTTGATGAGGGCTTTTGCTCTGGATGTGGGATCGATGGAGCGCTGGTAGATATGCTCAAGTTTCCTGCGAAAAGATTTAAAAGCTTGGAGGTAGGAAGTGAACCAAGGGTTGCTTTTCTGTGAGATGCGTTTGGTGATGAGTGGGGCATGAATATCGAGGAGGTCGGAAAGTGTTGAGTTGTAGCAAGACAAAAGGTCATCAAAGGAAGACGGAGGGTTGAGAATCAGCTGGGAGTCGAGAATATCTTGGATGAAGGCTTGACGGTCAATGGAGCCGGTGAGACGGAAGGAGTGAATAGAAGGAGGAGGTCGAGAAAAAGGCTTAATTTCAAGGTCAGCCATGATGAGGTAATGATCAGTGATGTTGAGAGCAGAGTGTGAGAGCTTGGGAGATAGAAGGGAGGAGGCGCAGGTGATGAGAAGGTCGAGGGTGTGATTCTTGACGTGAGTTGGAAAGTCGACATGTTGGACGAGGTTGACTGATGACAGAAGGTTCAGGAAGTCAGATGCAAGATTGTTGGAGGGAGTGTCAACATGGATATTGAAATCGCCAGTAAGTAAGAATTCGTTAGGAGTAGTAGCAGCGAGTGAAAGTAGAGAGCCGAATTCATCAAGAAAGACAGAGGGTTTGGAGGAGTAGGCAGACGATGTAGGAGGACGATAGATATTGAAGACTGTGAGTATATCTGAAACAAGTCGGAGGGTTATGGATGAACATTCAAAAGATCGGAAAGTGTGGCTAGAAGTGTTTAGGACGACAGCCGGTTCACGGACCAAGAAGGCAGTGCCGCCACCAGAGATTTTTGTAGACTTTGAGGAGGAAGTTGAGCGAGGGAAACTATGGAGAGAGTAGCCAGGTGGTTTGGAGTCAGCAATATGGGCGCTAGTAGATGAAGTGGAGATCCAGGTTTCTTGCAGGGCAATTAGATCAGGTGGACGAGAACAGGAGGCAAGATCGCTTAAGACAATGGAGTTTTTAGGATTTAGGAGAGACCGAATATTTAGGGAATGGAGAAGAAATTTCTTGTTGGAAGACCTGGTTGCATGATGTGAGGAGTGTGTGCTGGGTTGAAGTGGGATATGTAGGTTGGAGTGGGTTGCAGAGACTGGCCCGGGGTTCAAACTGATGTCACCGCATAAGAGGAGAAGTAGAGATGGAAATAATCTCTTAGGTTTGAAACAGATGCGAGGTGGTGTGAGGAAGAATGACAGCGGAATGAATGTTCGGCCGCCATGTTCGGCCGTGGCTGTTGTACAGAAAGCGCGTGGGTGCTGCGAGCAGGGTGTGTGGAATGCGAGGCAGCGGAGGGAGAGGAGGAGGAGGAGGAGCGCTGATGAATGCATGGGATGATGCGGGTGAAGATGATTGGTCGGATGAGTAATGGCGGTGCAGAGGCAGGGATTTGAAAAACAAAGGGTTCAGACAGAAGGGGAAAATGTCAGCATTTAGGCAATTTCAGACAGATTGTAAAATTGGAACGGACTCACCAACTCCAGGAATAGGTCCATACCGAAAACCAGGATTGGTAACTCAGGGGAGACGCCGAAAATGAAGAATGTCGAACTTATGTGAAGAAGCGCCGTGCATCTGCTGGCACCCCATGCTGTGATACTTGTCAGGTCAGAGGCTCAGATGGGCAAAGCCCTCTGAAGCTGAACGGTTTTTCACATTTGTAAAGCAAATTTTAACATCTCAGTGAACTTAGTGAAGAATTACTAAAATATACTCTTTTGCGTAGCATGCACAACAATTTTCAAAAGCAAAAAGTTCAACAAACAGAGCCACTGATTCAGGTATTGTTTACGCATTTGCTCAAGTAACTCGTGTCATACGAGATCCAATTAGACAACAGTTAGGCCTATACTGTCAGTTTTATGCATAACCTCTGTCATTGTGAAAAAGTTTGTTAAAAAGTTGGAAAAAGTTTAACTAACTATTTTTAGTTTAGTTAACTATATTTACAAAATCAGTTGCCAACTTTTAGTTAAACTTTTTTATTTTATTTGAAAAATAGTTATAGTTTAACTAAAAAAATAGTTTGTGCCCATTACTACCAATTCATCTCAAGGAAAGGGTGCACAGGACAATGATAAGACCAGTGATGATATATGGAGCTGGGGGAGACATGATACAACCAATCTCTAGTAACTGGGCCAATCTCTAGTAACTGGGCCTGGGCAGTTACGAGGAGAGAGGAAGGCTTCCTGGAGAGAACAGAAATGAGAATGCTGCGGTGGATACTTGAGTCTCGCTGAAGGATAGGAAAAGAAGCGAGGACATCAGAAATACGCTGGGAGTGGCATGTATTACTGACAAAATACGAGAGGCTAGATTGAGATGGTAGGCCTACGGTCATGTGATGAGAAGAGAGGATGAAAGTTGTACCAAAAGAATTATGACGGCAGAGGTCACAGGACGCCGCAGCCGTGGACGGCAGAAGAAGAGATGGGGGAGACATGATACAACCAATCTCTAGTAACTTTCAGGTTTCCAGTAGAGAAGTATAATAGTAGTGCTTGCTACTGACAATAGACCTCCCGGCCGCTTCCATCATTTCTTCAAATGGACCACTAGGATGACTTGGGCCCTGAGATAAATTCCTGCTCTTAAAGGAAGCAGATGCGATAGTGGAACAAAAGTGTGCCCGATAAGTAGCTGGGAGTAATGTCAATTTCCTCACTTCTAATGACGTCTTTTATCTCTTTTGAAGTTGTTACTTGCCATCGGCTTCTTCCTCCGCGATATCTGCATTCTCCACAACAGCTGCCTCAATTTTCAATTTTTCTCTGCTCTTTCCATGCCAGAACTGTACATAAGTTTCAAGGGATTTATGGCTGATGATGATGATGATGATAACTTTCGTCTAGGCATTATATTTAAAAGTACGGTTAACGAATGAATATAGTAACTGTTTTATGACTGAAGGCTGCAGTCATGTATAGTGTGTACAGGCTTTTTTACAATGGCTTGTACAGAGACACTGAAATAGACAGGCTGGGACAGAGACAGTGATATAAATATAATTATACATATATTATATATAATAATATATACATAGATTATATACACACACACACACACACACACACATATATATATATATATATATATATATATATATAGAGAGAGAGAGAGAGAGAGAGAGACAGACAGACAGACAGACAGACAGACAGCGCATAATTTTATATTATTTCAAGCATTCCTTAGCGCTGGAGCATAGTGATAGGAAAAGGAGAGGTTAAAGATTACGCCGTGGTTGTACGCCTAAATGAAAGATTCATCCCTGGCCGTGTATATTGGCGTGCACCCGAATGAGCGTGTCTCTATGTACAACTGAGTGTTCGCTTCTACTATGGGTCAAATACTCCGACACATGTGTAGGTGACTTAGACAATAGACAGGCACGACACATACAAACATACGCCTGTGGACCTGCAGTTGTTTGTCGTGTATCATGAAGCATCCGTCAAATACAGGCTATACAGGCTGCATAGCAAAATTGTTGGCTGTATAATACAGCCAAAAATTTCGGCAGGGCAACAACCAGGGCAAAGGCTTTTTAGCAGGGCATTTGCCCTGGCAAGCCCTGGTGTAGTGCCGCCACTCTTCGCCAACCCCTAAGGTCGGCGCTGCTTGGTATCTTCGTCACTGATACCCTGGCTCTCCAAGAAGTACCTCAAACAAGGGCACTGCTGTTATCAACCGGATGCCACTTAAGAAGAAGCAGAGCAGAAGCAAAGTAAGTGATGGATATGAAGAGAAACGAATTCATTTTCTTTGCTTCAGAATATGAGGGCCTATAGCTATAGGAAGGTGTAGGGGCCCGGGCGCCATGGTGCTAAAGGCGCATAATTATGCTCACAAGTTTTCTTCTGTGACCCCGAGGCAGAAACATACTCACGCAACGTTTTTGGAAATATTATTACTATAAAAATAATACAGTGATATATACACTGTGTCCTGAAAAAAGGGACCCCTTAAGGCTTATGGTAATACGAAAAAAAACTACTAAATGTTCATCGATTTTTAAAATTCCAAGACCATTTTAATCCTGACATTATTATCAACAAATTTGTAATTTATGAACGGCCCAGTTAAAAAAATTACGTCATAATGACGTCTTGAAATAGCAAATTGTAAAAACACGGTTAGAAAATGGCGTTCAGCCACGAAGACAAAATTGTTAGAAAATATTTACGGAAAAACAAACATGACGGAGCAAAAAGTTCATTAGAAAATTTCCGGACAAGGGTTGGACATTAGGTGGTCTAAAGAAGCTTCTAAGAAAAATTTATTTAACCGGATCGTCTCAGCGTCACGCGGGTAGCGGTAGACCGAGAACTGCAGGGAAACATGAAAATATTGAACAGGTGCAAGAGCTTGTTTTAAGTCAAGAAGATAAACCACAGTCGCATCTAACGCTAGGAGAAATCGCTCGAGAGACTGGCATTTCAAAAACTTCCGTGCTTAAAATTGTCAAGAAAGACCTCGGCTTAAAATGTTTTAAGAAACGTTGAGCGACGGAATTAACAGAAGCCAACAAGAAAGCACGGCTGGAGCGTTCAGGGCAACTGTTAGATCGTCTTGAAGCTTGTGTTTAGGCCGAAGGCGGACACTTTGAGCACGCCTTGTAGTCTAATATTATTCAAATATAAAAATTAATTTTTAAACTAAAATTTATAATTGATAAATGAGTTTTAACATAATATTGAAAATTTTAGATGATTTTTTGTGCCGTCCGTGACACTTGAATTTTGATGAAAATGACGTCATTATTAAATAACAAAAACTTTTATCTTTAACCAGTATTTAGCAAATTATGTCAGGATTAAAATGGTCTTGGAAATTTAAAAATCGATGAACATTTACTAGTTTATTTTCATATTACAAAAAGGGTCCCTTTTTTCAGGACACAGTGTATATACTCTGATATCAATTATAATGTATAAGACCATAACAAGAAATCCTTGGTATGGTGTAAACGCAATTATACCATTGGCATTGTGTAAAACCCAGCAACACCAAAATAAAAGATAGTCATCATGGTCTAAATTCCAGTAAGACCAGTGCATACACAAGGAGAATTTGGCATGGTGTAAAACCCAGTAAAACCAGAATAAAAGATCACTGGCATGGTCTAAATTCCAGTAAGACCATTACACATACAAGGATTATTTGCAAGGTGTATAACCCTGTATGACCATTACAAGAAGATCATTGTTATGGGTTAAATTCCAGGAAGACCAGTGCATACACAAGAATCATTGGCTTGGTGTAAAACCCAGTAAGACCATAGTAAAAGATCACTTGCATGGTCTAAATTCCAGTAAGACCAGTGCATACTCAAGGAACGTTGGCATGGTGCAAAACCCAGTAAGACCAGAAGAAAAGATCACTGGCATTGGCAAAATTCCAGTAAGACCAGTACATCTAGGATCATTGGCATGGTGTAAAATCCAGTAAGACCAGAATAAAGCATCACTGGCATTGTCTAAATTCTAGTGAGACCAGTGCATACTCAAGGAACGTTGGCATGGTGCAAAACCCTGTAAGACCAGAATAAAAGATCACTGGCATTGGCAAAATTCGAGTAAGACCAGTACATATGCAAGGATAATTGGCATGGTGTAAAACCCAGAAATACCAGTATAAAAAGGTCATTGGCATGGTCTGAATTCCAGTAAGACCAGTGCATGCACAAAAATCTTATGCATGATGTAAAACTCAGTAAGACCAGAATAAAAGGTCATTGGCTTGGTCTGAATTCCAGTAAGACCAGTTCGCATACAAGGATTATTGGCATGGTGTAAACCCAGTAAGACCAGAATAAAACATCACTGGCAATGTCTAAATTCAGTGAGACCAGTGCATACACATGGATCATTGGCATGGTGTGGAACCCAGTAAGACCAGAATAAGACATTACTGGCATTGTCTGAATTCCAGTAAGACCCGTGTATACCTGTACAAGTATCATTGGCAAGGTGCAAACCCAGTACGACCAGAATAAAATATCACTGGCATGGTCTCAATTCCAGTAGGATCAGTGCAAACACAAGATTCATTGGCTTGGTGTAAAACCCAGTAAGACCAGAATAAAAGATCACTGGCATTGGCAAAATTCGAGTAAGACCAGTACATATGCAAGGATCATTGGCATGGTGTAAAACCCAGAAAGACCAGTATAAAAAGGTTATTGTCATGGTCTGAATTCCAGTAAGACCACTGAATGCACAAAAATCTTTGGCATGGTGTAAAACCCAGTAAGACCAGAATAAAAGGTCATTGGCTTGGTATGAATTCCAGTAACACCAGTTCGCATACAAGGAGTATTGGCATGGTGTAAACCCAGTAAGACCAGAATAAAACATCCCTGACCTGGTCTGAATTTCAGTAAGACCAGTGTATATACAAGTATCATTGTCATGGTGCAAAGCCAGTAAGTCCAGAATAAAAGATCACTGGCATGGTCTAAATTCCAGTAAGACCAGTGCAAACACAAGCATCATTGGCATGGTGTAAAATTAAGTAAGACCAGAATAAACGATCATTGGCATGGTGTAAAACCCAGTAAGACCAGAATAAAGATCACTGGCATTGGCAAAATTCCAGTAAGACCAGTACATATGCAAGGATCATTGGCATGGTGTAAAACCCAGAAAGACCAGTATAAAAAGATCATTGGCATCATGGTCTGAATTCCAGTAAGACCAGTGCATGCACAAAAATCTTTGGCATGGTGTAAAACCCAGTAAGACCAGAAGAAAAGATCACTGGCCTGGTCTGAATTCCAGTAAGACCAGTGCATATACAAGTATCATTGTCAATTTTTTGTCATGGTGCAAAGCCAGTCAGACCGAATAAAAGATCACTGGCATGGTCTAAATTCCAGTAAGACCAGTGCAAACACAAGCATCATTGGCATGGTGTAAAATTAAGTAAGACCAGAATAACCGATCATTGGCATGGTCTAAATTCCAGAAAGACCAGTGCATACTAAATTGTAATCATACTGCGTAACTGTCAGTTTGAAAATATTAAAACGAAGATTATTATTATTGTTAGTGCAAACGTTGGATCACTTGACCTTTTTGAGAAATCCTAAAACTACTGGGGAAAATCCTAAAACTACTGGGACATTATTTTATCACAGTAGTTTAAATATGCACTGATTTAACGGCATAAATAAGGGAATAGTTATTTAGCGTTAAAAATCAGCAAATTGTAGAAGTTTTTGCGTCATCTTTGTCTTGGCGGGAAACACCCAGTCTATTAATTCTGCACACCATCTCACCAGTTAGTAAATCGCGATTTTGTTCCTTACACGAGGCTCAGCACGCAGATATTTGAAGACACGTGCGCTTTCTTTTTCTTAGAATACCGTCTTTAAAGCCAATGTCATCAAGATAATTGAGGAGCACATTTCCAAAACTCACTCAGTCCATTTTTTTTATTTTTGAGTTTATCACTGCCATTTTATTCCTTATATGCAAATCTATAATATACATTATCAAACGGTGCCAAAACTCACTCAAAATATGAAATTGCAGGTGGAAAACCTTATACCGAAGAACTGGAAAGACAGACTTTTCGCCTAATAATGTATCCAAAAAAGCCTTATTAAAGACTAATAAATTGGTTGTGAGTTGAATTTTCTGCATTGTTTGGGTAGCTTGTAGGTACACTTGACATATACTAACAAGAGAAATAGACAGATAATAGTAAGGATTGAACACAGGCTTGAAAACTATTAAAACTCGTTTACCCCGTTTTTCTCAACAAAAGTCTCGGTGGACTGAGTGAGTTTTGGAAATGTGCTCCTCAATTATGGATGTCGGTTTGCGAGAGTTGATGGAGTAAGCCATCCCACGAAACACGTCAAACACGCCAGAGTTCGAGGGATCGCTTTAAGAGCCTCGTAAATCTGGCAACGGCACGAGACTGGATGCCATTTCGGGGACTTATCTGAAAGTACTCGCTATAGAGGCAGTTGGCCATCTATAAACGAAAAAGTTAATGCCTGCGCTACGCTATTCTTGTTGACCTTGCAGTGCAACGGGATGTGGTACTGATCCAAGATCATCTAACGCAGTAGACTCCCGTCCAACCAAATCTAAGGCGCAGGATGTACGGGGGAATCCATAAAGGACGTTCGCAAAAATTACCTACTTTGGACCCATCCTTCCCCGTTGTGTGCATCTATCAACGTCCACTCTCCAACGAAGTACATGTACAGTGTACATGTAGGTTACTAACTTCCAAACTGGATACATGTATATCGGTTGATCCGTCGCGTCCAGCAAAAAGAAAATTAATCAGATCCTAGGCGGAGTAGACCGTCTATCTGACCGACCTCAGTTGTTTAGGGAGCATCCATAAAGGACGTCCGCAATGAGGGGAGGTCATCCAAATGCGGACAAGGGGGATGTAGGTTATGACCAGTGCGGACGTCCGCCTAAGATGGCCTAAAAAACGTATTCCGACGAGCTCGCTTTACTTGTAAAGACTAAACTAGTATGATTATTATTATTATTATTGCTAAATAAGATAGAACTAGTAGTTTTTTAATGACGTTATTCACAATGTTGATGTTTTACTTTGTAATTTTTTTTTCGCGCGCGGACGTCCATAAAGGGGGGGGGGTAAAGCCTGTAAGGCTAAATGCAGACACGGGGAGGGACGGGTCCAAAGTGGGTCATTTTATGCAGACGTCCTCTGCAGAAAATGACCCAGGACGACCCCTTATGCTGTACTAAAATTACACACTATGTATAAAATTTTGATAGATGCACATAATGGGCATAACCGCCATCCCTTCACTGGACTGAACCCTCTTTCAGGACGTCCTTTACGGACTACACCTAATGCAGACGAGTAGTGCCCTTGAAAAACATATTGTAGATGTTTGTTACATTTTACAAATACGAAGGTTCGGTACCCCGAGTCTTGCTCTCATAGTCTACTACAGTTTAAAACTCTTCAACCGGTGCAGATGTTGCCACGATGCATAAAAACCTTTTCATTTAAGGGGAAATGCCACCAAATCACCAATATGCAATGCTTGTCCAACAGTTAATGCTACACCAAGAAACTGTACCAATGCAGGTAGTACATGTATCTAGAGCACCAACTGTCATGGTCGACTAATCTCCAAATTGTCACTTCGAATCAGAAGCAAACATCAAGATCCTTCGTCACTTTGTACCATGTGGATTGTCGTACCAAAAAACAAATATTCCTTTTGCTATATCATGAAAACAAATACTCATGAAGCTCAAAGGCACAAGATCAAGACCAGGACCAAAAGTTTAAGACCAAAACCAAAGGCTTAGGAGCAAGAACAAGATCAAGACCAGAGTATTAAGACCAAGACAAGACAGTTAACGACCAATACCATGACCATATTTTTAAGGTCTCTAGATTGTTTCAAGACCACGGTCTCAAGACCCATGACTGATAATTACATAAATACAGAACATTAAACATCTGTCCAAAACCACACGCAAACACAGTTTTAGGTTGTCTGAAATTCTTTGCCCATTTCAATTTTCAGTAATCATAGTCAACTGTTTCAGAACAAGAATAATACAGCCGCAAATGTTCGTTCATATTTAGGCTGCTGCACCAGGCACGTTGCCACCTCGCGGACCCTTGAATGTCTGGTTGGCCACTGGAGCAATCACCTGAAGGTTCTGGATCTTTTCCATGTCCTGCAAACATCAAGATTCCATAAGATAACCATTACACACAAGCAAACATCATGTAACGTAATGTAGACATGCATCTAGACACTTAATATAGTAACTCTAGAGCAGGGGTGGGCAACTGGCGGCCCGCGGGCCGGATCCGGCCAAAGGGGACCTTGGAACCGGCCATTGGCATGTCTTTTATATTAGCCTCTAGTCTATAGTCAACTAGTTTACTACTCAGTCATCAATGTAATCTACTCTATGCTTGAAACAAGACCACGTGGGTAGGTTCACTATACTTTAGAAAATATATCTATCTGAATCTTTCAAACGAAGTTGCGACTCGGGGGAAATCAAATATCAAACGGTGATACTGTGCATTTTTCATGTTTTACTGATTCTGCAAATGTCAAGAAGTGCACAGAACAAATAATTTTATGGAAAGTAGAGTTCCAGTTTGCTGATTCATTGCTCATGGAATAGACTTAAATTGTTTGAATCTCCCTTTTCCATCGATGCCAATTCAGCACCAAACTCCATGCAAATGGAATTGATTGAACTCCTTGTGTAGACAAATGCAACAGTGTGTTGGAAAGGAAATTTCATGAGGACTTATGTAGTAGAATAATTAGATTTTCGTCATTTGGTTTTACGGTTATTCTGTGATATTTAGTCTGAATAAAATTAATAGCGTTTAATTTTCTAGGACAAATGAATCTGTAAAATTTAGGTCGCGATTGGCATACGGCCCCTGAGCTGCCTTTAAGACCTTAGAGTGGCCATCTGTTAAAAGAAGTTGCCAATGCCTGCTCTAGAGTAACTCACAAAAACACTGCCTATTCCAGCCGAACTCGTCTTAAAGTTCGTTAAGAACAAAAGTTCATCAGTAAATAATGCTAAGATATCTAGAAGTAACAACAGACAATCTCACAAACATGCACACAGAAACCAACAATGGATCTGTTGCCACTACTACAATGATTTATAGTACATCGTACGCACTGAGACATCTCCAGAGTGATTTACACCATCACTTGTCAGCATGCAGGTGTCAAAAAAGAACATCTTTGCAATCAATTTCCAAAATTCAAAGTAAAACATGAAACGCTAGCACATTTTTATTGCCGGTAAAAATTACCGACAAGTTTGATTTCAGCGCTTACATGCAACTAAGCTTCTCCAAATTCTAAATCTTTACCTCTCAGCTTTTGACTTACTTTTATGTATGCACATCGTAGCATCGACTTTGCTTAGCAGTGACCATCAACTGATGTCTTGAACATTTATTACGGAGGCACTATAGAAGTTCTCAGATTATGTATTTATGTTTATACGACATCCAATTGTTAACAGCTGAACTTATCAGAGATAACACTTGAACTGCCTAGTCACTAAAGAGCAGATTTTAAAAGTTAGGAGTACATACCCAGTAAACAGATTAGCTAACTTAGAGAGTAACTAAACAACACATTTCATTCATCAAATAGAACATGCATGCTGCATAATGCATAACCTCAGATCCAAAAGTTACCAGATTTACTGTCTCACATTGTAGATTAACCACTTAATCATTTCTGTTAGACTTTTAATTAGCTCTACTATTCTTTATATCGGCTCAACCAGACTAGCCTTCAAGTTAAGACATGGACCAATGTTTCCAACACCCCTTGCACACAAGGAAATTAGAAATGTTTCCATGAGCTCTCAGATCAACTCGGTAGGAATATTTTACTTACAATTGCCTTCAACATCTCCTTAGTATCCGCATCGATTTCGATGATATCTTCCTCAATTGCAGATTTCTAAAAACAAAACAAATTTGAACTCTTACAATACCATATCAGATATTTACCTTCACAAAATAAAACCCATCAAAACAGAGAACACGACTCGTTCACAAAGAATTGATTCTAATACTTTGCTTTTCAACTACAGAAAAGATCTCTAAAAACGACAGCATCTTATTTGAAATAACCTTACATACAACAACCCTAGAAGCACGTTAATTTGCACAGCAATACACAATACAATGATCTAGCACAATTTTATCAATATGCTCATCATTTCTTCATGTTGAATCATCAACAGATTATGAAATTTTCTCAGATTTATTACTACTTATTGGCAAGTCAGTAAGTATGCATACTTTTCACCTCTTCATCCAGATTCAAAATGTATCACTAAAATTTATACAACACAAGTTTACAGCCTGTTAAAGCAGTGCTACTCAAGCTGTGGTCCATGGCCTAATGACAGCCTGCGAGTGATTGGATACTGGGCCGCAAAATGACAAGCGAAATCAAAATTTTGATCATAGACAAATAAAATATTAAATTGTATACAGTATACAACATAAAAAATTTGAACACAATATAGTGTTCAGACAAAATAAACAGTTTTAAGCAGGCAGCAGTAACAAAAGTACAATGTAATATAATAAACAGTAACAAATTTGGATATGCAAATTTTAATGCAACATGGGGTCCATAGACTAGTGGTGACGTCACAGGCATGAAGAGCAGTAGGAAGCAATCCCTGCTTCCCACAACCTCCCAAAAGGTCCACCAAGCCTATCATTTGCAAGATTGGGCATTGGTAAAATGAGATGTAGAACGTGATGGGTGCCTTGCATGGCTGCCATATATACAGTTAAATTTGACTCCTGTAATAACTTGTGATCATCCATTCAAACTGAATTGTAATCATACTGCATTTGTCGGTGTGGATTAATAAAGAATATGATTATTATTATTATGATGATGTATATGAAATGTAAGCTGAAGTTAAAAATGAACCAGTCTTTGGTAAGGCTGGTTAAGCAATTAATTATTGGTCCACAGCATCAGAAAGTTCGAGGAAGACTATTAGGACTTGGGAGTTCCGGTGGCTCATTTGAAATTGACCCTTTCATTAAAAATAACTTAATATAAAGCTATAAAGTAACTTCTTACCTCGGGCACAAAGTTGTCTCGCCTCTCACGTTCCTCTTCTTGGAGCTTGATGGAGATACCTCTGACAGGTCCCTTCTGAATGCGGCCCATAAGATGGGTCACAAACCTGAAACATTACAAGGAATCATCAGGTACAACCGCATTTCATCTTCTAATGACATTTTACATGAAATAATTTCCATTTTCCAAGCTGGATTTCAGCTTAATGAAAGCTGGATGACGAACATAAAACATAAACAAAAATTTATAAAGCACAACTTTAAGGAAAAACTCATCAGTAACGCTCTCCACCCGACAAGGAGAACCTCCGTTCAAACTTAAAGCATTTGCAGAACAAGGAATAAGATTAACGGACTAGCTCAGCCCTAGCGTATGAGGAAGGTTGTTTCAGGTCACAGGAACCGATGAAAGCAAAGCTTCTGTGCAGAGTTGTAGAGAAGCGAGCCCAGGAAACCAGAAGCACCATGTTTACACCATGTATTAGGTGTCTTGATACATGACACATAAGGCCAAAACAAAATAATGGTGTGTTTCCGGTAACGCGACCGACTCACTTTTTTGCCGCGACTCGGAAAATTTTGTAAGCCTTTGCATGCCGGAGATGCAGAATCGCGACATTATAGGTGCATTCACTAAAACAGAGACGTTCGGAAACTAGCGGTCTTTCAATGGAAATAATGGTCCCGTAAATTACAGCAATAAAAGGGCTAAAGTGTGGAGTTTGGGAGAGGGAGGTAATAGACCCGAATTTAAGTGGTGGTTTTTCTCACGGTAATTTGACAGGGTTATTTAACAAATCTGACCGCCATATTCATTGTATCAGAAATACCTTTTATCGTACGTGCCATTATAAAAGTAAAGCCTCCTTAGCAATCAGCCTATTTAACAACCTCCGTAGCATTCTACTTTCATAGCAACCAGCCTTCTTAACAACCAAGCTTTGAAGCAAGCAGCCTCTGTGTCAGCCTCATTAGCAACCAGTTTCAAAGTCAGACTTGGCCCCTTTAGCAACCGCCTTCCTTAGCAACAGTTAGCAACCCCTGCCCCTTCCATTTCACCTTGCAAGAAAAACGATGTCAACAAAAATGAAATAAATAAGATTGTTTTCTACAGCAGTTTGTAGGTACATTCTGCAAATAGGCATTTTTAATACTCGCATAGAAAATACATACTTTGGTACAGCATGTACTGCTGTGCATAAATGGGCAGTGGCTTAATTTTCGGAAATCACTGCATAAAATTATTTTAACAAAATAAAATTATTTTCCTACCTGCCTATCCAGTTTTTTTTAACTCTGTTACCGGAAACGCACCATTATTTGTTTTGGCCTAAACAAGTGGTTTGACATGCATTTCATTTAGAATTTAAAAAAGTAACAGAGGTATTATAAACTGACATCAAGTATATGGCCATGGGGCTGTGTACACCTAAGCTCTGGCTCAACACAAATGTAGAAAGTCTTCACAGATGCAAAGTCATAGAGATGGAGACACACAGAATATTTGTCACCATGATCAACATCATTTATCTAAATAAAGATGTACTTCTAGTCAAAATAATTTAATTTCTAATTGCTTATTGTTGAATAAACTCCAACACCATTTAGGCTAGCACAGAAGTGCCGAGTAGTCTTATCACAGCAGTGCTATACAAATATCGGTAAACTTGCGCTTTAGGGGTCCCGATTTTGAAGATTTTTTAATGACAACACAACCCTAACCCTGACCCTAACCGACCCTCCCGACGCTTAACCTGACTCTAACCGACCCTCACAACGCCATTAGTGCTAAACTTCTTCCATTGAACTAGGCTGATTATAATACATACTCCCCTCGAATATGGGTGTCATTATTCGGGACTCCTAAAGCGCAAGTTTACCCAAATATCCTATTACAATTATGATAGATGACTTTTTCTCCAACTATGTTGACATTTCTCTCTACAAACCCATGACTTTCATGCTATTCCCATTTTACTTTTCATATTTCATAAGAATTCTTTGGGCCACAGTTCTCAGCATACATTGTAACATGTCAGACAGATGCAGATGCATGTACAGATGTATTCAAACAAGCGTGTCACCTTTTACATTTGTTTTATCTTTAGCAAACAGGTCAAATGTACCAAAAGAAGTACTTACCCAGCAATCTTGTTCCTGAGCTTTTTGCTTGGAATAATAGCGATTTCCTCGCATATTCTTTTGTTGACATGGAAATCGAGAGTAAGACGTGGGTAATACTTCTCGATGATAACCCGAGATGCCTTTTTGACGGTCTTTGTCCTGACACGACCCTTTGGAAACAAACCAATACTTAGAAATCATGTTTGAAAACAAAAAGGCAAACTTATAGTATCGTGGGCTGAAGGATTATATAGTAGTATCTTTGGGCAAGCTGCGCAGACGCCGAACGGTACCAGGTTTTCTAATGACGACAACCCTAACCCTGACCCTAACCGACCCCACAACGCCTAACCTGACCCTAACTGACACTCACGACGCCAGTAACCTTACGCACTATATCCTTCAGCCCCCGATTTTATAAGCTTGCCAACAAAAATGTGTTTATAATTGAGAGTTGTCTTTGGATGGGAGAGTATGGTTGTGTGCTCTAGGTCTTATCGGAAGCCAGGGAACCCCACCAGGATGGTGAGGCATATAGGAGTTTATAGCTTATAGGAGTTAGCGATTACAAAAAATCATAGGGCCCTATTCTCTTCTTCTACCATGACGACGAACAACTCATCATAAACCGTCTTACATAAATCTTGCAACACAAATAACAGGAGACTGATATTAATGATTTTCTCGTTTTAGTGTTAGCTGCAATAGCTCGAAACCAAACTCAAGCATGAGGAACCTTGTGCGAAGAAAATCCAGTAAATCAACACATACTTAACACCAGATTGCACCAAAACATAACAAACATCTCAGGTTTTGTAATTAGAGCAGCTTTCCCACACGAATAAGCAACGATTTAGTGAGGATTTAACGGATTGACACGATAATATTTAAAGAATTTTACACTCACCATCTTGAATGATCAGCGCAAGGCGAGCGAAAGAACGCATACAATACCACCGGAAGTAGATCCGTATGACTATGTTACTAAGGTTGTGGAATATTTCTGCTAGCCCAAATATCCAGAACCGCCGCTTATCTCATAATTATTATGATCTAATACCTATTATAAAAAATTATTGTAATTATAATCTCCCAGCTTCTATTGACGGCTTATATTAATGTTTTTAGATGAGCTAATTTATCTAATTTAATCTGAGAACATATATAACGCCATTACAATAAAGGACTAGACATCAACATTGGACCTAAAGATAAAAGTGCTAAATCGTACGGTTATAATATTAGGCCTATGCTGGAAATCGAAGGGCTTCTGCGCACGCATTGAAACACTGTTCCAAAGCTGGCCGATCTTCCCAGTTGTCTGGCTCGTCCACAAAAGCTCCTAAAAGATAGAGTTGGCATGTGCTTTTTGTAAATTGCTTTTTCAAATATGGGGCCGTCCATAAAGTACGTCACGCTATTTTTGACCATTTTACCCCCCCCTCCCCCTGTCACAAACTGTCACACAACTCGGACCCCCCCCTAAAGTACGTCACACTTTCGAACATAGAAATAATAAAACTTCCGAAAGCAAGGCTAATACCTAAACAAGGCTTCGCAACAGCATTATTACTAGCGCTCCTAGCGAGAGGAATCATGAAAAACACATTCAGGAGATATGCATTTCATGCTATTTTGCCATAAAACTAATTAAAATGTTTCAGAAAATTTTTGAAAATTATTTTTAAAGCTATGAAATTCTACTAAAAAATAAAAAATAAATTATAAATAAAATTTAAAAAAATAAATGTGTGACGTCACACATGGCCTGACCCCCCTCCCCCTGTCACAAACTGTCACACTTTCTTAAACCCCCTCCCCTCTGGAGCGTGACGTACTTTATGGACGGCCGTTATCGTGTATTTCGCTTCAGCGCCATTCTGCAGGGGCCTACCTCGTGACTCGATCTGGAACCACCGTCATTGTATAAGACACAATTTAGCCACATGACAAGTCTATGTGCCATTCCACCCTTAATCCATCGTAATCGTAAGTGCACATCTCAGTGGCGTCTTGTCGATGATTACTCGATCCTTAGAGGTTCTTCGATCCTAACTTACAGAACAAGACAGTCTTCATCCGCTGACAATTAAGGTAAAGGCGCAGTCATGAATTCAATCCCAAATCGATCTTTTTTAAGAAAGTCTGCATAGCTGGCCCAGTTAGCTACAGTTGTAAGAGGCTTAGAGCGTCCCCTATGCGCCTTTGTGCTACAGAGCGTTTTCGGATCGCGATTCACCTCCCGATGCTGGCTTATTTCGGACACTTAAATCTCTGGCTACATGCATTAAATGGCACAGCTCCAGGCCTATTCAAACGGGGAGCGGTGGTAAAGGATCTCACTCGATCAATTCATTGGGAAAACGAGCAGGTTCGAGGTCATACGGTCGCTATTTAAAAGCGTGTTCATTTACATAATTTTTAGCACATTTATAAATATACATTACAACTGCACCAGCTGAAAATTTGATGCATTGCTGTGCATTTAGTTAAGGCCTTTATTTTCAGTCATAGGCCTACTCTACGTTTCCATAAAATAGGTAAGAGAAATGGGTCATGTCACTTGTAATGTATCTCATTGGTTATAGCCGCTCTGCCTCAAATCTTTGAGACAAAATTTTCTGCCTCTCTAGTACACTTTCGTCTATGCTCATCTGCGAGAATCAAAGATGGCGTCGAAGTTTCGGCAGGACATGCCCCCTCCTGGGGGATACGGTCCGATTGAATGGGCGAAAAAGTTACCCAAGAAGGGTTTAAGTGGTACGTACTTATGAAACTACTTATTTGCCCAAATGCCCTAATAATGTTCTGAGTTGGACAGGTGTCTTGTTTTGGTTATACAGTAGACAACCGGTGAAGGTCATGTCTTTCTGGGGTGTTATTTCTCGGAGGTCTATCGAAAATTCATGGTTACCGTACAGAACTAACCCTGCTAAGCGCTTAAGGTAGGGAGGCCTGTCACATGAATATCACTTCCATTTGAGTGCATTGGGAAAATGTAAATGGTTACACTAGACAGAATGTGCAGCGCTCATGAATAAGCTGATGCCCCGTGCTTGGCTTTCGAGTGGCGCTTTAGAAGTTTGGAGATTATGATTACGAGAGTTTATTTTTGAGTTGTAATTTGTTTTCATTCATTCATTAATTCATTCCGAGAATTTATATAGCGCCTCTTCAAGAGACCTACTCAGAGGCGCTCCGTTGTTTTGTTGCCATGTTGTGGTATATGCAAGCTATTTTGACACTGGGTTCAGAGTTCCAATCCAGGTACTGCAGAGTATTAATATTACACCCATTTGTTCTTTATCTGCTAAAAATGATGCCTTGTAAATGGTATTGGCTGTAGCTTACTAATACCTATTGGGTAAACACAGGCGCGTAACTAGCATTACGCAATTACGCAACTGCGTAAAGATTTTAGCAGCTCTCAAAAATTTTTAACAGTTTAAATTACTTTTTGACATTCTAGATTACTATTATTCGCTGAATTTCTAATGTGCAGACTTTATTACTGTACAGTCAGTAAAACATTTCCCTTCGCCGACATAGTGAAGACTCTGCAAATTTCGTGGCACTTCTGAATTTTCGATCACAGACCGACACTAAAGATTAAATCATCGTAAGCTAATGTCATCTGGTCCACGCAAAACCCAGTATAATATTATAAGTCCGTTGATTCAAAAATCAGCTGATCCACCTGTGTGGCCTGTGAGTTCGAGACATTATTGTGGCAGAATGTCGTGCGGCTAGGTTGTACACTTTATTGTTTGATGCGAGCACAGAACAGATATCGGTCAGCTTATACGATATGTTGATAGCGTGAACAACCCGGTTCTCAGCATGTGGCAAAAGAACAATTTATAGGGCCTAACTGTCATCCCAAGTTTTCCCAACGCTTGACACCACTGGCGAAACTCTTGCGACACTCGTAAAGCAGCAGCTTTATGAAGTTGGTTTCTGTATATGTTAAGGTATCTTGATCAGGACAATTTGCTGCCGACTTTTCAATCTGGTTTTCGTAAGGGCCACTCCACAGAGTGTTAGTTCGCCTCCTCTCTGATATCTATGGGCTATTAATAGTTCACAGGTCATCCTCTTAGCATTATTTGCTGTCAGCACGGCGTTTGACACCGTCGATCACGATATCATTCTTAGGCGCCTATCTACCTCGTTTGGCGTTTCTGGTAACTTTCTTGACTGGATTGTTTCCTACCTCCATCACCGTTCCTTCTCTGCGGTCTACGTGTCTACTAGGACTCCATGTGTTCCTGTCCCGTTTGGCCTGCCCAGGAATCTGTGCTGGACCCTCTTCTCTAATTATATTATTTATACTGCTGATACTGGTCCTCTCCTGGCCTCTTGCTGAGCCTTGCTCTGTGCTGAACCAATCTTATGCGGGTGACCTGCAGGCGTTTTGCACTGTCCTGCGTCAGCAACCATTACCGAAGCCCGGGCCATGAACCGGGCAATGGAGGCTCTCGAGGCCTGGATGTCCTGCAATCGCCTGCGGCTAAACTCATCTAAGACCCAGTTCATTTGGCTTGGCACGCGCCAGCAGCTCGCCAAAATTGATTTGGAGGCCCTTGCCCAGGAGTTCCCGCAGATTACTTTCTCACAGTGGCAAGAAATTAATTAATTGATAAATCCAGGCAGGCGATCAACTTTATAAAATAAAATTATAGGCGTGTATGTAATGAGATCGACGATCGTCATGAAAACTGCAATCTCTTAGAGAAAATAGCATATCCAAAATTAAGTGGCCAAGGGCAGCATTTTGGGCCGTCGCCCCGGGCGGCATTTCAGCTCCTTACGCCATTGCTTTCTCATCCTTTGTCCGGGACCAGTGTTGCCACAGCTGGGGTTTTCTCACTAGATCTGGGGTTTTTGGCCTCCGTCTGGGGTTCTGGGGATATTTTGGCAAAATATGCATAAATCTGGGGATATTTCTGACCATTGGCATTTTGCATGCTTAATACACATATTTATATTGTGATTAAATGCAAAAGCTTCTACGCTATATAATTTTTAGTCCACAACATATCATTTTTGTTCAATACACGGTGTGTTACTGTCGCTGTCAATCGCCAGAGGTGATGGCATAGACCAAAATGGGTGCAGAAGTCAAATAGAGCAAACTGCCATAATTGGTCTCTACACCCACCCACGTGCACACACACTCACAAACAAACAAACACACACATCCATTGTTTTATAACATGTATAATATAAAACATACATATTATGTATGTTTTCGTAATTTGCATAGTTTTAGTCTGCTCTCAGCTTTCAACAGAAATATTATTTACTTTTAAATTGAAATAATTATGTAAATGGCAATAGTAAATATTTAGTAAGCTTAGTTTTATCAATTCTTTTTAGTTTCATTGAAATAAACCTGAAGTGACTAAAATGAAATGTTAATAGAAAAACAAAAACTTCGTTTCTATTGTCTTTAAAAGACAAAGTTTTATATTATCATACACGAGATAAAAAAATTTGGAACAGGACGCAGTTATAGCTTGCTACGGCCTTGTAGTAGCATACTTACTTTCTCATTTTCTAGTTTTTATCCCCAATAATGGAGTCTATATAGTCTGGGGTTTTCTGGGGTTATTTCAGAGGGAAATCTAGGGTTATTTCAAAAACCTGAGTGGCAACACTGTCCGGGACCTTGGTGTCACATTAGACAAAGAACTAACGTTCACGCGGCATATCAGCCTGCTATGCCGCGATTGTGTAGGCCTATACCAGCTGGCAGCTGCGTCAGGTTAGAGAGGTCTTCCGTTCCTTAACCTTTACTGCTGCCTTAATGCTTATCCACTTTTTTGTTGTTTCCCGTCTTGATTATTGCAGCGCCCTCTGCGTGGGTTTTCCGGCGACTCGGGTTGGGTGCTTGGTTCGGGTCTTACGCTCGGCGGCACGCTATATTGGTTGCATCCCAAGATTCCGCCATGTTACTGACTATATGCGGCATTGGCTTCCTTTCCCACAGTGGATCGCTTACCGGATCTCTTCCTTGGTCTGGCGCTGATGTGGTCTCTGTTTATCTACAGGAGCACCACCCTCAGCATCCAGCACCGTGGTTCTCCTCGCTCTTCTAGGCAGGCTGAGGTTCTTGTCTCCCGGTCGCGGACTTCTATTCTGCAGCGCCGTGCTTTTTCTGTTGCTGGCCTGCAATCTGGAATGAGCTTCCTTTAGCACTACGCCTAATGCCGAGAGCCCTTCAGATCACGTTCTATTCTAACTTCAAGACTGTTCGGACTTCAGAGTTGGGTCGGGTGCGCTCCTAAGTAGATCATCTTGAAGGGGCGCTATATAAATCTCTGTAATGAATGAATGAATCATAATTTGCCAAAGAGCTGATGTAAAATGTTATTACTTTTAACCAAAAAGATTGTCTCTAAAATGGACCATTACAAACCAACAAATAAATTTATTTTCTTATGCTTTAGTTAATTGCTTTGATGAGTCTGTCTGTTTCTAGTCTACGTTGGTTGCTGGGACTTTGCAGCTGAACCCATTTTAAAAATCAAATTATGAAATTATAATTATAATTTTCCAAAGAACTTATGTAAAATGTTATTACTTTGAATCAAAAGTTGGCCTCCAAAATGCACCATTACAAACCGCTAAATGAAAATTTTTCTTACCCTGGGGAGAGGGCGCAGCCCCCTCCCCAGACCCCTCCCTCAGAGTTCTTCAAAACTGCGTAATTTTATGGAAGACCTGGTTACGCCACTGGGTAAACACAGTATCGTGGGATGAAGGATTATACGGTATCTTTGGGCAAGCTGCGCGAATGCCGGATGGTACCAGGTTTTCTAATGACGACACTAACCCTAATCCTGACCCTAACCGACCCTCACGACGCCTAACCTGACTATAACCGACACTCATGACACCAGCAAACTTACGCACTATATCCTTCAGGCTTCAGCCCCTGATTCTATAAGCTTGCCACCTATTGTGTCACTCTACATAGCAAACCGCTATGTAAATGTCCAGGTATATGTATGTTGTGTATCTGACTACGAGCCCTTTAGAATAACAGTGGAACAGGTCCATATGAAATCCTATGGACTTGGTCGTGTTGTTGGTCCACAGTTATTCTAACGGGCTCACTTGTAAGGCACCTTTTAAGAACCTTGTACGGGTATAGTTTTGTGGATTGTTATCAACTGTCACAAAATTTCATTTGATGTTACATAGAACCTTAAGTGTTCAAATGTGCTTATGATGTGTGAACGATCCTGTGATTTTTCTACACGTTTCCAAAAATGTAACTCCCACTACTAAAAGGAAAACTGTCTCTCTTGCCATGTTTACGTATATTCCAAAATAGTCGTATGCAGATCGTTCCAAGGATGCACTTTGCACAGTTCAACACTGAAGAACTTCTGTAACGCTTACACAAGATGCCAGAAAGATGTTATTTCATATAATATGATATAAAATTAATGTGCTTGATTTATGAGATTATTTATCTTAAAACATTTAAAAGATGAGCATAAAAACTAGAGATGTGTGTGTGTGTCTGATATTTCTCAGTGCCGTACAAAGTCACAAAAGTTATACCCGTACCAATATCCTCACAAGGGTGCTAAACATAGCAATCTTAACACATCTGTATAATGCATTTACATGCATACATATGCAGTGCAGACCTGTTAACACGAAGTCATTGGAGGACAAGGCAAGCCATCGGCACAGCACGTTAACTAGACTGTGTGTTAAACAGACTAGTGCAGAAATTATCTATTGTCTGACAAAATTTTTATGTCCGTTCGGTCAAACCATCCACCCATCCATCCATCCAACCACCTATTCATTCATTCATTCATTCATTCAGGAGATTTATATAGCACCTCTTCAAGGTAACTACTCAGAGGTGCTCCCGACTCCAGCACGGCCAAAAAGAACAGTTCTCAGGTTAACATAGAATAAGTCAGAGAGCGTTCTGGGAAGCAGACGCAATTCCAAGGGCAGCCCATTCCAGACGGTTGGGCCCACCACTGATGGCCCACCTATCCAACTGTATGACTGTTTGTCTGACCTTCTATCTGACTGTCCATCCATCCAACCGTCAGCTAAGCCATCTGACCACCAGTCTGTTTCTTGCAACCATCAGTCTGACTATCAGTGTGTTCTTCCGACCATCTATCTGACCATCAGTCCATCTATTCGAGTGCTATCCAGTCCATCTGACCATCGGTCTGTTTTGCCAACCATCCATCTGGTCATCAGTCTGTACAGTCCAACCATCTGTCCAGCGCATTAATCAATTCCAGCACGGCATATTAAGTTAATAGCTTTGGGGATATAACACCACTTTGCATTAAGCAGAACGGCACATTATTCAGGAGCCACGAGTCCACACTTTATATGCAGAGATCAAAACATACGTGCATATATGTACTTGTGCATGTGCAATCTTGGATTTGATGTACATATTTGTAATGTGATTTTAATTTGAAGGATACTCCATTTTCGGCATCTTCCTTGGTGTGACAGGAGCAGCATGGGCTGGCTACTTCTACGAAATGGGAATAAGAAAGTAAGAAGTTCAGGCTCTGAACCGTTTTTAACTTCCTATAAGTTTTGTATCCACTGTTCTGTGTCAGCCAAGTTTTTTCTTTCTTTTATATCAATCTGAACTCACTTTTCCCTTTGGATTTATTGCTGAGGCATTAGTTGATTTCAGAGGCAGAGTTCTACTGATCTTTATCCAATGACTTTTGTAGAGCCATAACATGATAATGCACCAGGCATCAATCATCATTTCAAATAAAACTGCAGTGGAAATTGCAATCTGTATGGGCAGCCTGATCAAAATTTGCAAGTCTGAGGAAACAAAGTCATGCTGTGATGGGAGTGCGAGTTAAAACAGACGAGTCTTAGGATGTGATGCTCTGTTGCGATGCTGTGCATTATATTACATTGGATAATACATTACACTTATTTTATAGGAGAAAGTCACCAGAAGTACAAATGCTTTATAGTTTGAACAAGGATATCCCTTTTTTGTTGCACAGAAGTCTTTTTGATATGATGCTGGGTGTGTAATCCAATGATTGTGAGGTCTCTCGCATGCTAAGTAGACTGCTAAGCAGACTGTGTGTTTACCCTGGACAATTTGTTTGTACTCAATTATTGTCTCATATATTAAGCTCAGATTTACTAACCTTTCATGCACAGTTAGTTCAATAAATAACAATAAACAAGCGACAGAATTCAAACCGCAAATTTTGTGACCCCATTATAAGGTGAATTATCTCTAAATTCTTAATCCTTGAATCAAAGCCCAAACACAACAGAAGTTTTGTCCAAGATTTCTGTTCCAGTGGCATGTTGACCGCCTAATGCTGTTATAAAAGCTCTTATCATACATTGTTGACAGAAGAGCATGGGAGGAAACTTGACACCTGCATCTGTTGAGGCCAAGCAAATGGAGTTGCTAACATTTCATAGGTTTATGTGTGCACCTTGTTTCTGTTACCCTCTCTGTCCTTCATTCCTGAATGATTTGGTTTTCCATTATGTCTGGAGTGTATGTTTTGTTTAATTAATTTCTCAAGAAATTTTGTCGACTTGCGTTTCACAGGAAGTGGATGACAGAAATGAATGATGCTCGACTTGCGCTGGAACCGTTATTGCTTGCTGAAGAACAGCGCATGTAAGTGGAATGAATGTTACTAATGTGCCAACAATGTGCATGCTGGAAATCTATATTTGTATGTCTGCATGTATGTATTAGCCTTTTGTGCAGAATTGCAGTATTTAATATAGGTGTGCTTACTAAAGCAGTTGACATTAGGGAACTAGTGATCTTTCTATGTAAATACTTTAGAGGTATTATAATGAGTGTGTTGATACATACAATGTCATGCATACATACATATATTCTTTATGCATACCAGGTAGAATACATATATACAATACATACATGCTTTATCAAAGACGTACACACACATGTGCTTGCATATGTACATGCATATGAATGATTCTGTGCTATGCCACAGTGTGTGACAGCACATTGGCTGCTGTTCTTACTTATCACAGCCCAGCTTTCTTTGGACAAGATTTAATGCAACAGACATTGACTGTTTTTAGCTTGCATTGGTGTGTGATGTGATTCAGTTCATTGGCGTATTTATGGGTGTTTTACGGGTTCAACAACCTCCCTCAAATAAATAATTGCAGAAAAATTTAACTTTTCAAAACTGACCCCACACTCTGCGATGAAACCCTGGCTATGCCCTTGATTCAGTTGCCTCTTCTGTTGCCTCTTCTAAGGTCCAGATGACCCAGATTTCAGTTGAAGTAATTGGCAGAAAGTTGTGAGATTGCTTTTATCAGAGGAGTTTCTATCGTTTTTTTCTTCATTGTTATATGAGTAAATTGGCCATTGTGTATTGTGGCCTTGGCTATTGTTTTTTGTATCAACGTGTATTTAGCTGCTATAGCTGTAAAGTTGGTATTTGGCAGTGGCTGTCAGTTGGTGATATATAGATTGGAATAAATTGACACTTGTGAAGTCATTTTGAGTTTTAT
This sequence comes from Aporrectodea caliginosa, assembly GCA_020284085.1. NCBI lineage: Eukaryota > Metazoa > Annelida > Clitellata > Crassiclitellata > Lumbricidae > Aporrectodea > Aporrectodea caliginosa. The sequence continues at coordinate 543,964 of JACEVL010000900.1, forward strand.
CACTTTGACGTGGATGTTGTTTTCTTTTCGTTTTTGTAGGTACCTAACGCAGCTGCGCAAGAACCGTGATGAAGAGAACGAACTGATGAAGAACGTTCCTGGTTGGGAAACGGGAAAGCTGGACGGAGAGCCAGTCTATCACAACATCAACGACCGCTTCCCCGTTGTCCATCCGGAGGCATACTACGCCCACACCAAGTGGGGTGCAATGTACGACAGATACTACGAGCGCAGGAAGCATTAGTCTGTGTCAATGAGTGCCTGGATCTGGTACCATTTGGTGCAGTGTAGCTTGAGTGACACTTGGTGCCATGTTGCATTGGTGCCATGTTGTCACTAGTGCTTGACACCATGTATGAACTGTAGAAAAATTGTGTGTAGTTGTTTGGGAACAGTTTGTGCGAAGAATTGTACATCATGGATTTCTTGTCTCTTCTTTAATAAAATTCGAGTGACATGATATGATAGTCCAGTGGGCTGTCAATGTGGAAGTCCGAAATTAAAAGCCCTGCAATGGCAAATCAAGATACATGTGCCACTGGAACCTCTAATAAACTGGGTTGAAATTAACTGAGTTGCATTGAATACATATTGCCCATCCATCATCAACAGGAAAATCAGATGATAATCAAGGGGTCTGGCCAGCTTCCCTAATGGCTTCCCTAATTTAGTTCCAAACAGAATAGGAGCCATAGGTGTGTCTGTTGTTAACACATTAAACGAATATATGATGATGATAAAATGGATGCTTAAAGGTAATGACGGATGCTGTAAGTTCCATGAATTCTCAGCTATCTACTGTTTGGTTCAATGCTCAGTTAGGTTTATTGAGATCTAAAGTTGAGACTTGGGTTGCATACCCACTGTAGTCTGGCTTCTGGTCTATCACATTATTTCATCCTGGTTTCTCCAATGGATTATACATTTTGATTGCAATTTCATATGGAGATGTCGTTGATTGATGTATCGAGCATTACGGTAATGGCAATGTAGAAGTCGTTGGATTAGAGTAGATGGTAACAAAGGACTCGAATGTAATTCTGGTCTAAACAGACTACTCTGTGTCAGCTTTCTTGCTCTATGTAGCCTGTTTAGCCTGATATCTGTTAAGACTTTCTTGTTCGCTGATGCAGGCACTGACGCAGGTCGATAGCGCTGCTGACTTCTGAGCGGCGCTATATAAATGTTCAGTTACAATTACAGTTACAATCTGATTTGCCTGATCTAAGCAGATTTTGACCAGGCTGTATCAACAGAATACAGTTTCTGACTATATTTTCACTAGAAGTGCAAACAAAGTCAGATTTTGTGCATGTCGATGTTGGTGCTACAGAAAACATTAGATCAGATCAGTCAGTGTGGCCTGTAGTCAGACTTTATTTTGTTCTTTTGTTTTCGAATAATTACGGTAGAGAAGGCTGGCATCAAGTGATGGTGAGTTTATTTTGATACCAGACATTTTGACTACGTTCTTGAATCTTTGGCCGCCCTGGTGTTGTAAACAGATGTAGGGCCTGTCGAAACTGCAGGACAGTTGAAATCGTGCCAGCAAAGTATTCTATCCTTTATAGCTGCAAAGAGCCGTTAAATTGGCAGAAGCTGAAACTTATGATTTTTTTAGAGATGTGTGCAAAAGATGTACATGCATCGCAAATACTTGAGACTAATGTGTAGGCTAACGTTCGGAAACCATTTGCACCATTACATTTCCATATTCTGTGTCATCTAATCACACGAAAGGTCCGGCTAAGTATCTTTGAAGTTTAAAGTCTGCTCATTTGTGATTGGTATGCTGGACTGTCAATCTAGAGTTGAGGGGTTAAAATCTCTGCCAGGGCAGAATGATTTTAAAATTTCTGCCTCCCAGGGTTAGGGGCCGTCCATAAATGACGTCACGCAATTTTGGCCGATTTTTAACCCCCCTCCCCTCATCACACTTCGTCACAAAAAGTAACACCCCTCTGAAAATGACGTCACAAAGCTCTGACCCCCTAAAACCAAATTTCCATGGCAAAGCAAAATGCTCCTTCATGTAACAAATAGGGAAAGCATGAATATTTTAAAATCTAACGGTGACCAAATATTGAAATAATTAACAAATTATTAATAATGGTGCCCGTATACATTAAAATAATTTTAAAAATAATGAAAATGTAATCCTCAAAATTAGTGCTGTTATCATTAAAATTAAATTGTTGTTAATTGTTAAATTTAATAACAGACCTGGTGTGACGTCACACTTCTCAGACCCCCCCACCCCATGTCACACATCGTCACAAATTTCCGACCCCCTAGGTGCGTGACGTCATTTATGGACGGCCCCTTAGGTTAAGGGACTACTTTCTTCGTGTTCTCTTTCTTCCGTTGCCTCTGGTTCCTCCTTTTCATCTTTGTTGTGTTCAGTTTTCTCCCCGTCTTCTGTTCTCCCGTACTATGTATTACTATTTGCCAGTGATGTAGTCGAGTCCACCTTAGCCGAGTCGAGTCCGAGTCCACCTAGTCCGAGTCGAGTCCGAGTCCAGAGTTGCTCGAGTCCGAGTCCGAGTCACAAAGGATCGAGTCCAAGTCCGAGTCCGAGTCCTTCAACACCAAAATTCACTGATCAAACACGCAATATAATGGCATAGAAAAATAACAGCACATTTATGCTGGAAGAATTATTATTTATTATTATTATTATTTTTATTATTATTATTATTATTATTATTTTATTTTTTTATGCCCCGAGGTATACATGATCCCTCAGGGACTTGAATATTACTATTGTAGATGGGGTTGTCTGGAAATGACCCTACTCGTCGTTGTCCTGGCTGGCGAAGGTGCCCCGAAATGCGATGGAGTTGAAGCGTTGTATCGTTAATGATATTCGCTGAAAGAGGAAGGAAGTTTCTCGTTGGTCCCCGTGATCATGCTTGTTTTTCGTCCCAGTTCGGATAGAAAGTCTCGACCTTCATCGTTTATCGGACCCATAGTCTCAAAAGCCAGAGGGATGAACACGTGCGTGGAAGAGAGCGGAAGGTATTTCTCGTGTTTGCGAGACGCTGCTCTTTCGGCCGCCGCTCCGACTGTCTGGGAGGTGTCTGGTAAGTAAGATGCGGCTAAGGTGTCAGTCACCGTAGCGTCCCAGACTAGGCATCGGCCCACCCGCCACGGAACTAGGGTGAGGCCATCAGGTCTTCTCCCGTCCGTTCTCGTCAAACCCGGGGGTTCCTTCGCTGAGGGGAAGCCTGCACGGACCAGCGCTCGATAGACCAGGTCGTTCAAAGATGCATGTCTAGGAAGTCTTCCCGGGCCCAAAGTGCACGAGAGCCCATGCAGGCCATCAGAGGCCACCAGAGCGCCGCATGGGCATCTGTGTGGTTCGCATAGGGGAGTCCCCAACCGAAGGCCAACCGCCACCCTGATTGCCTCGTCGTCCAGCTTCAGCCCGCAATTGGCGACGGGGAGGGCCAGCAGCCAGTCACCGGCGTGCGGGGCCATGGTCGCTCCGAGACGCGCCCTGTGTCCCGGGTCGGGGAGTCTAGACCGAAGATCCGCTATGATCCTGTCCAGCAGGGGCCTGTCCCATGCCGATTGTCTGTGGGCAAGGCCAGTTTCCGGGCGCTGCGACGACCCAATCTCCAGCCATCGGGCCAGTGCCATCTCCCATTGTGGGTCTGGGGAGGCCATGTTGCTCAGCATGGTTGACTGGAGCCGATCGGTGCCCGCGGCGGAAGCCAAAAAAGCGGGAAGTGCCAGCTGCGACACCGAACGAATCCCCAGTCCGCCCACCTTGATTGGTAGCGTTGCCTGGAGCCATGCCTCTTCCGTGAGGTGCAGGTTGAGGATTCTGCTGAGACCCAAGCGCAGGACCGTGTCATAACGTTCAAGCCCCGGGTGTCCCGAACAGGGGCAGCACCGCAGAGTGTGGAGCAGCTTAGTAGCACCCAGCGAATATCTCAGAATGGTTAAGGCGTCATGTCTGGCAATATCTTGCATTTTCTTAAACGCATTTTCGAGTTCCGCCGTGCAGGTCCTAAGTGCATCTTCTAGTGCCTCTAGGTTAGAGAGAGGAGCTCCGAGCAGTGATGCCTTCCCGGGGCTGACCAGAGCGAAGCCGCCCACAATGGTGTGTTCGGTCGCCAGTCCCGATACGTGGGAGATTACCTCGCACTTGGTGCGGTTTAGTTGTAGGCCCAGAGCTTTGCATTTGGTCTCCAGGAGTGTCACGTCCTCCATCACAGTCTGCAATTTTCCCCCCAAGGAGACGTCATCCAAGTATCCCAGCACGAGCGTAGATGACAACTCGGCCAGTATGGGCTGAAGGGGGAGGCAGAATAGCAGTGGGCCCAGGGGATCGCCCTGTTGGGGACCCACCTGGGAGCTTAGAGTAAAGATGCCATATTTAAGATTGGAGGGTTCCGAATAGGACAAAGAGCAGAAAGGTGCCAGTTCAGGGAGTATTGTGAAAACCGAGTTTAGCATTTGGTCTCTGTAGAGGCTATTGAAGGCATTTGAGAAGTCTAATTTAACCAGGATAGATTCATCGTCCATTTTGTCCAGGAATCGCCTGGCGGCGTGCGCCGCGGCCTCACATCCTCCAGCCTCCCCTACTCCAACCTGTCTGGGGGTCAGATACGGAGCCACTCTGCTATTGTTATTATTATTATTATTATTATTATTATTATTATTATTATTACTATTAAACTGCTATTAACTACTATTATTACTATTAAACTGCCATTTACAACGCGCCTAAACAAAAAGAATCTTGCACAAAAGTGCGTAACAGGAAAGTCTAATCATACTAAATCTTAAACTAATAAAGTCTTAAGATTACTTTTGAAGAGCGATAATGTAATGTAGGCCTAATGTAGCTTGTCCGCTGCAACTTTTGGCTTTGGGACCTCAGCCATAATTTTAATTACAAGAATAATTGAAGAATTAGCCTACGCTTTGAAAACCTGATTTCTAAACAATGAGATTAGACTAAGGTAGGCCTATTTTAATACTGCTTTGCTGCCAACACATCTGTTTCTAGATACGTGCTAGACCTATACGGCTCCTATAGGCTAAGGTTCCTGCGCAGAGGGGTATTCCAGGCTGCAAAATCGCTTAGGCCTAATGTTCGATTGCCATTCGGCTGGCCCAGCTGCGCGAATGGGGTATTCTTTTAGGTCAGAAGCGCTATAAACGGGTCAAATCTCCCTTAGATGGCCTTGATCTTCAGACTTCAGGCGCTTTATTCTGCCTAGCCATTACTTGGGGGAGGGGGTATCGCGGTGAAGAATTTTTCCAGCGGCTGCAAACTCCAGAAATTCTGCCAAACGGGCCTCTTGGGCGCGTCTGGTACACTCATTAACTCCGATGAGTGCAGGAGCCGAAGAATATCGTCTCTGGCAGGGTGGGGTATGATCACCCGATGCTCTTTAAACCCCACCTACGGCGAGCTCTTTGATATCTAATGCGCTCTTTAGTTTAGAATACCTATTTTAGACTCGTAAGTAAGGAAGTAGGTATACAAGTCGTTTTTTATTGTGAGACAAAATTGTGACTCGGAAACCGAGTCACCGAGTCAAATTCGAGTCCAGGGCCTTCGAGTCCGAGTCCAAGTCCGAGTCGTGACAAGCCGAGTCCGAGTCCGAGTCCACAAAAATTTGGACTCGAGTCGGACTCGAGTCCTAGGCCGGACTCGAGTACTACATCACTGCTATTTGCGCCACTGGTTCGATGCCTTGTACATTGCACACCAGCACAATTGAAGTTCTATAAATTACAATTAATTGTACTGCTACTCTTCCATCCTACATTTATTTTAAGCACTTTTAAAACACATGTTCCTTGGCTAGAAAATTATTATGTGCACTACTTTTAAGATTGCCCAATCAGGAACGTCGTAGGCCTATGTGTCCGATGGAAGAAAATATGACTTATACATTTTGGGCTCCATAATATTATGTTCTGTATATGGACTCTGTATGTAGCATATATGGACTTTAAACATGAAACTTAGAAACAGCTTGAAACAGTTTACAATATATTCATATGTTCAGGCCCGGCCTTAGGCACAGGCAAAGCAGGCAGTTGCCTGGGGCGCCAAGGTCTAGGGGGCGCCATTTTGACAAAAAATGTGTCTTAACAGTTTTGTGTTTGTCAATTTTTAGCCATTTTTCAATCATAATAATTATTTTCATTTGAATTATTGATTTAATTGCACCTTTTCAAGTAATTCAATTTCAACACCGCACAAATTTTATTTTAACCATAAAAATTCAATTATTTCACGCCAGTCTATACTCTGCAGTCTGTATCTGTGACCTGACCGTCCGTCAATCTGATGCAGCATAGTTACATCTTTCGACTGAAGTGCCAACAATTATTGAAGAAATATTGCAGTACTAGATTGGTGCCCGCCCTAAGCTCGGGCGAGCGATTTAAAATGAACCCGCTGGCCGAATGTTGGACAGCATGGTAATAGACTATCGCGCCCATGGGCGTATTTAGGGGTTTTGTGGGTTAAACATCCCCAAATAAATTGCCTAAAACAATTTACATGCAATTATATGCGAAATACAAAAAACTGAACTTTGTCTACCATTTTCTATGGAAAACCCCTCGAAAACCTTAAAAGTTAACGCCCGATCATCAGCTAGTAGTTCGTTTGTAATATACTAATACTGCAGCTATTTGCTTAAATTGCTTTCAGCCTTATTGTGTTTTGATAAACTGAAACCTGTTGGAGAAAAACTACACGCAGAAAGAAATTTCTGATTACTTCAACAATTAATTTTTGTAATAAATATTTTTTTTCTGTAATTCGAAATTTTCGGTAATTGAAAGTGTTTTGCTTTTTACCATTCCCAAAAATTCACATCCAGGGTTGAGTATGGGGCCGTCCATAAATGACGTCACGCACCTAGGGGTCGGGGGGTCGGAAATTTGTGTTGTATGTGTGACATGGGGTGGGGGTCTGAGAAGTGTGACGTCACACCAGGTCTATGTTATAAAATTTAACAATTAACAACAATTTAATTTTAATAATAACAGCACTAATTTTGAGGATTAAATTGTCAGTATTTTTTTAATTATTTGAATGTATACGGGCACCATTATTAATAACTTTCTAATTATTTCAATATTTAGTCACCGTTAGATTTTAAAATATTCATGCTTTCCCTATTTGTTCCATAAAGGAGCATTTTGCTTCGCCATGGAAATTTGGTTTTAGTGGGGGGTCAGAGTTTTGTGACGTCGTTTTCAGAGGGGGTGTTACTTTTGTGACGAAGTGTGACGAGGGGAGGGGGTTATAAATCGGCCAAAATTGCGTGACGTCATTTATGGACGGTCCCTATACTAATAATAAAAAATTAATCAGTTGAGCGTAATGTTCTGGCTGGTTCATCATTGGGTTGTGACGTGGGGTGGACCGTGGAGTGTGGATCAGAGGGCGCCAAATGTATGTTTTGCCTGGGGCGCCATTTGGGCTAGGGCCGGCCCTGCATATGTTAACATCTCACATAAACTTGCTAATAATATTATGATTATTTTAATACATAATTTAATTTTGTTTTTTACACGCTATCTGACATGCACACGTCTGCCAGACCGTGTGTAATACTGTGTGTATATATGTGTGTATATATATATATATATATATATATATATATATATATATATATACCGGTAGTAGGCCTACCGTAACCGAAACACGTGCTACCATAGATATGAACTTTTATCAGTAAACATTTATGCATTATATATATTATGTAAATGTAATTATGACCTTGTATATTATTATAACGTCGTATATACAACGTACATACACGTAAGCCCAATTATCAGAATGGAGTTGTGAAACGTCACCACCTGTGGGTGAAATATGGGTGGATTTTAACAGGTACCTTTCAACAACAGCCTGCCTTTATATGTAGAGTTACGTGGCACACCTTCGCAGCTGATACGCAGTAGAGCACTGACGTGGTACCCAGTGCCCACTTGCTGTGAAAATGAAGGGGTTAATAATGGTGCAGGGAGGCCTAGTAAGGGATCCGTAATTCCGTATGATATTAAAATTCCAGCCAAGGGTAGGTCGTGTATGAGGTGTCTGTGGGGTTTGGGGTGTCTGGGTGGGGTGAGTATAATTAGTGTTGGGAGGGTGGAATTGGTTTATGGGTGATGATTTGATATTAAAGCTCCTCTGTATCTGTGTTGCTGTTTTTCTTCTATAAACCGTCTGTCTGTCTGTTTGTCAGTTTGCCTAAGCTTCTTTGGCAGTGTGGCTACCATTATGAATATGTCCCTGTCTCCGTCTATGCTTTCTCGTGTGCATCTTCTCTTCTTCGTTTCTCGCGTATTAAATCTACCTATCTGTCTGTGACTTTCTTAGTATCTCTCTGTCTGGTCTGACTTTGTCTCTTTTTTTTCTCTGCCTGTGTATCCGTGTCTGACTCATTCAGTCATCCATATTGTCATCCTTTCCGTCCGTCCAACCGTCCGTCTGGCCACTGCCTATTACACCTTTAATCGATTAACCCATTTGATACAGACCAGCTAACGACGCCCATATTGTGGGGAGGGGGTTCTGCGTCTTTGCAGTGATGAGGGAATGGTAATGACTAATGAGAGGGCTGCATGGAGGCCGAATTAGCATCTGAAAGGTCACCAGGGTTCGTAATGATGTGATAATGATGAGCCAGCTTTCTGCACATCGTTTACGTCAGCCTCCATCTTGCGATGTGTGGTCCATGGATGTATGTGTGTAACTATGTAGGTGTATCTGCATGTGTGTGTGTGTGTGTGTGTGTGTGTGTGTGTGTGTGTAACTATGTAGGTGTATCTGCATTTGTGTGTGTGTGTGTGTATGCATGTATGTCTATGTATGTTTGTACGCTTGGTATGTGTGTATGCATGAATTTATGTGTACGTATACGTAGGCCATATCATATGTATGTATTTAGGGATTATATTATAGGCCTATACGTTTTCCATCGGATCACACATTTGACTTTAGACAAGATTAGATTAGAAACTCAAGACTAATCTAATCTGTTTCAGGTTGTTAGGTTGTTAACCAACGTGGCCTGACTTCTGTTTTTCCTGATCTAATCTGATTTTGACCGACCTATTTATTGCTAAGAGCTCGATAGCAAGTACAGTTTAACTGTTTTTTAAACATAAAATTTAATGCTTATGATTTCCTGGATAGTTGCGGGAAGACTGTTCCAGGCACGTGGGCCAGCGACCCGAAAGACCCGATCACTCGGTGATCAGCCGCTTTAGTTTTTTGTTGCAGGAACGAAAACATCAGCGGACTTTGATGATCGCAGCCGCGACCTGTTGGAAATTGGAATCATTCGATATAGTGGCCTGATAATATATTGTCTGGGAGATAGTTTGGTGATCAGTTGTTCAGGCATTTATGCACCAGGATGCAGAGTTTGAAATTGATTCGCTCGCCTATTCTGACAGTGTTTAATCTAGTCCCCTTGCTGTCGGGGGGATCCAGCTTATTCTAAAAGTTGACTTAGTAACGAGAGTTTTCCAAGGATTTTCGAGGGGGTAGTAACAACAATTTTCCAACAATATTCGAAGGGGGGGTAGTAACAAGAATTTTTCCAAGAAGAATTTTCGAGGTAGTATCGAGACAATATTCTACAAAATTACATGTCTTTAATTTTTCTTGGGGCTAAAATTTCAAATTTCATCTCTTTAATTTTTCTGGGGGGAAACTCGATCCGGGGGGAACTTTACCCCCCAGAGACGTCTAGATTAAACACTGCTATTCTGAGCCACTGAAGCTCGCCTTGAATCGCGGTTGTGATGTGGTCGAACTCTTTTAATCGTAAGACCAGACGAGCAGCAGGGTTGACCGCCTGAAGTCGAATGATACTGCGCTGTGACAAGCCAGCAAAGGCGACATTGCAGTAATCGATTCGTATCAGAACTAAACTTTTCACAAGACAGTGAGTCACATCCTGTGTGGGAGACCGAGAAACAGACATCAGCAGTCTCAGAATTGCAAAGCTGGTCCTCACAAGTTCCAAGACCTGTGATCTGTGACATCATTGATAGGTCACTGTCAAGGATAACTCAACGCTGTACCAGCTCTTTGGAACGGACTCCCACAAGACCTCCGCCAGCTTGCTCATCCTCCTTTTTCGGCTCTTAATTTGACCTCTCATCCGCTTGCACTCACCTATGCTACTTTCCACTCACGACTGAAAACCAAACTCTTCAAGCAATCCCATCCTGATTCTACTCCTGCTCCACCATTCGACCACCATCAACACCGTAGCACCAGCCGAGGAGACAGCCGTAGCTGTCTCCTCGGCTTGACCTCCCCGGATTGTGAGACCTGGCATCGGAACGGACGGATATTGCGGACTTGATTTGATATAGCGCCGGTGAATAAGCTGGTCTCCCTGACGTGGCTTTTGTGGGCGCTGAGAAATTTTCTAAGATTACATTAATAATCTTCGTTTAATTTCAAATTGACATAACGTAGGATGATTACAATTCACAGTATGAACGGATGATCACAAGTTAGGCCTATTTATCATGAGTCGAATTTAGAGTTATGATGGCCTCTTGTTTCTTGAAGTCGGCGCCATTGGAGCAATTAGAGTAGACGCGATACTATATATAGATCAGATTAGAATGATTCAATCTGGAAGGTGGAAGAACCATTCTCTTTGTTCCTAAATTCTGTTTGCCAAATGTTCAAACGCTCACCCATTCAATCCAGTTTATTGGAGTTTGGGGAACGTTCATGACTAAGATGATGGCCTCTTGTTGACTCCAGTTGGAACCGTTTCCGTCATTTATCCAGCCCCACCGCAGCTGTACCCCCTCCCTTCGCATGATTTCTACCCACATTGTAAGAAGAACCCAATATACGTCGATGGAAGAACCCCACGTAAACAATTATGGAGTGGGTTGCACAGTCATCTGATCGTTTCAACGGTTTTCCGGCCAAACAGGATAACAATTAACATTAAAACATAATAAAATTCGTCTAATTTCCTTCCAGATAAGTCGTCAGTGTGTGTGTGTGTGTGTGTGTGTGTGTGTGTGTGTGTGTGTGTGTGTGTGTGTGTGTGTGTCTCTATCTCTCTCTCGCTTGTTCGCTCTCTTTCTCTGCCTCCGGGGAAGAGTCCACAAATAACTTCCTCGGAAACCAGAGACAACCCTAGAAAAGGTGACAAGGCTGTCAGCACAATGAGAGTAAGCTCTACGATGTGGATACCACCACCCGCAAGCAAGTGGGGGCCTGGGGGTGGTTCCGTTTGGTTCCACGGATCCTTTTTGAAGTTTTCCCTTTCCACCAGCAGGTATGAGACAGATGATGGGCCTTCTTTGGTGGCGGATGTGTACTTCGCTACACGTAGGCCTACCCTCGGAAATACGGTAACACGTTCTCTATAGGCTACTATGAGGGCAATGGCCACCGACTGTTTATTACCATACACCGTTGTTCCCTATCCCTATTGACAAGCACTGGCCAGTGACAGTGAATGGTGACTTAGGGGCGGAGGGGCAGAGCAACTAACGACATGTAGTGGGTTGCGGGCTGTAGTGGAGGGTGTCCAAAACGACGCAGAGCAGGGCGGGGTAATAAATACCTGCCTAACTGTCCGAAATTTGAATTATGGCGCTTGCGATTCGATGGAAGTAGGTCGACTGTTGAACTTCGCGAGAAAAACCGCAGATGTTGTCATTCGTTTTCCTGCACCAAGTCAACTTTCCCTAACGTTACGTGGTAGTCTATTGTTGGAGTGCGTAGTCGTCTATTGTTGGAGAGCGTAGTGTTTTTCGAAGAGCATAAACTGCGACGTCGTATCCTACTGTGCTACAACGGACATTGTTTGTGTAAACCGATATTTCGGACAGTAGGTCTATAGACGGTGTCCACTAAGCGTATGCGTTACGAGTGATCTGTTAGTGTCAACAATACTTGCAAAGACCTGGATTACGCTGCAGTACAGTAATGCACGTGTGGTAAACACTAAATGTAGTGTTCGACTAGAAACATTATATAGGCCTACAACATTTTGCTGTATATTTGGACGCAGAAATTTAGCAAAGACAGGTGATTGTAGATTAGCGTAGAATAGCCGTAGCTTTTCTGGAGCTCTCTTCCGAGCCTCCTCGTCTACTATGTTCAAGTACTGAACACGTTGTCTAGGTGTTTTGAAGAACTGTAACTGACTTCAAGGACAGGTTTCGAAGTCCTAGCAGAAGATCGAGACTTAGTTCATCCGACTGGACTGAGATGTCTGAGGTTCCTGCCGCGGTGGAAATCTACCATCGGGTCATCGACTGTCGAGAGTTGGACATCTCTGGATCGACCCTTTCTGGGTCTGATCTGTTTCAGAGGGATGCCACTCCCCGATCGCCAAAGCATCTGCCGCAGGCTGGCTCCACGACGCTGCAACCACAGGTAAGCTATATATACTATGCTATGTTATGCAGAGATTGGCATAAATGTTATGGCACGCTGTGCTATGATATCACTTGATATGCTATATATATATGCATATATCCTGCTATTCTATTCTAACCATTATATGCTGTGCTGTGCTATCAAATAAAATAATAATACATACAAAGTATGTCTGCTATATCCTGCTATTTTATTCTAGCCTATTACATGTCATACTGTGCTATTATAATATCCTATGTTCTGCTAGGCTATTAGCTATTCTATTTTGATCATTTACATGTCATGAATTGCTGTTTTCTTGTCGTATCTGTTCTGCTTTTTTTCTATTCTATTCTGCTCCATAGCCCCGTGGCACCCTAGCGCCTCGGTCTATTCGGTCTTGATAGGCCTAAACTCCAACGATTGCGAGCTCGAACCTTCTGCGCAGACTATACATAGGCCTATATATATAGCGACCCTAGACAAGCTGTTCGCGCATGCGCACGCCTGTCTCTCGCCTCGTATGCAATTATAATCACCGTATGCGCGTTACGAGTGTTATAATTAAATTAAAATAATATATATATATGTACAATATGATATATAGTTAGTTATACTATGCTATCTTATAGTTTGCTATGATCTGCTATCCTATGGTAATGGTATGGTTTTCAGTTTATGCTATGCTGTCCCATCTTACGTCATCGTGCCATATTTATGGCATAAAACCCGATGTTGTGCTTTGCTATTCTATTCTATGATCGTGTCCTAATTTTTGTCCCATGCTTCACATTCCTTATTCAATGTTACACTATTTTATGCTATGTTGGCCTATCATGGAGTGCCTTGTCCTGTCTTATACCATGAACCTGATGCTATCATATCTAGTGGGGCGCGGTGGTGTCGGGGGTATGTTCGGTGCCTTGCAGCCGGAGGGTTGCGAGTTCGAATCCACCTCAAGTCGCCGCGTAGGGACCCTGGGCAAGTCCTTCACTCGCAATTGCTCATGCGCTTCGGCGTGAATCTCCGATTCAGTGTCCGCGCTGTAGTCGGGAGCGCCTCTGAGTAGAAATCTTGAAGGGGCGCTATAACAAGTGCTCATACATACATACATACATACATACATACTACCCAGAGCTATTCTACCATATGCTATGCTATACTGCCAAGATATATATTCTACCATATGCTGTGATATGCTGTTCAATTCTATGCTATTCCGTGTTTTGTTATAATATTATGGGTTTTTTCTATCTGGCATAAATAGTTGCATTATACTATTACAACCGATGCTATATTCTGCTATGCTATCATGTAGGCACTGGCGTAGACTTGTCCAAAATAATGGGGGGGAGGTAGGGGTCTGGACAATCAGAACGAAAAAACTGATGGCATCATGTGCGCTTCCGTTGTTACATAATCGTTTCGTTTACATGTAAATTTGTTTCATATTGAAGTCTTGAAACTTGAGGATATTGAAGATATACTGTAATGTAATGTAATTAGTAATTTATATAGCTCCGCTCACAGCCGAGGCCATTCAGTAGCGCTCCCAGTGGGAGAACCCCGAGAGAAGAAATAGGTTTTAAGGAGAGAGAGAGATGAAGACAATGATCCAGAAAGGAAAGTCTCACGCAAAGTGAAGTGAAGGGCATTCCATAAAGAGGGCCCAATGATGGCAAAGGATCGAGTTTGAGCAATCGTGGTTCTAGCTCGTGGGACAAAGAAGTCAGACCGGTCCAGAGATCGGAGAGGCCGATGAGAAGATGTAGAAAGAGGAGGACGAATGAGGTATTTTGGAGCGAGTCCCAGTTTGGATTTGAGGACCAAAGCAAGGACTTTAAAGTGAATTCGGTCAGAGAGAGGAAGCCAATGCAGTTGGTTGACCATGAAAGATGATATATGGGAGTTTTAGGAAGGTGAGCAATCAATCTTGCAGCAGCATTCCCCTCCGGCAGCGTATTCTGTATCGGCTCTGAGTTCTCGTTTGGCAAAGTGTCTTGGGTACAGCTCCTCGCTACTTATGTTCTACCTTAGCTCTCTCTTCCTCTCTTACTGGTCGCTCAGCCCTCCGTTCCTCTTCTCGGGGTGACTTTTTGGTTCCATTTGCCCGCACTGCTACTATGCAGCGCCGAGCATTCTCTGTTACAGCCTGGAATGACTTGTTATCTTTCCTTTGCCTTTCTCCTCGTGTTCAGTCGACTTCCTTTTACGCCCTATTAAAGACTTTCCTCTATGATCAGGCCTGGCTCGGGAGCGCTTCTGAGTAGAGCCCCTTGAAGAAGCGCTATATAAATTCTATGATTGATTGATTGATTGATAGATTGATTGAGAACAGATTGAATAGGGGAAGACGGACCTTGGGAAGACCAATAAGTGGGGAATTGCAATAATCAATTCTGGAACAGACAAATGCATGGACAATGGATGCCATGGTAGAGAGGGGAACATTTCTGCAAATAACCCTGAGACGCCGGAGGTGAAAGTAAGAGGATCGTGTAAGGTTGGTTACATGAGCAGAAAAAGTGAGAGCGCTGTCCAAAGTGACACCTACATGTAGCTAGGTCACTCACACAAGTAGAGAACGTAAATTTGGGAAACTTTTCAGAGAGAAGCGAAAAGTCAATTTTAAGAAGTTGTTGGGGTGTGCCAAAGCCAAATAAGTTGAGTTTTGGAAGAGTTTAGCGAAAGGCGATTGGAAGACATCCACAAATGCAAGTCATGGGAAAGGGCCTCAATACGGCGAGCTAAAATGAGTTGAGTAGACGCAGGACCATGAACATATGCCTGAACGTCATCAGCAAAAAGGTGACCAGTAGCAGAATACTTTGTTAACAAAGAGGTAATATCAGCCGTGTACAGAATGAAAAGAAGGGGTCCAAGGACTGATCCCCGAGGAGCTCCTAGAAGGACAGGCACCCAGTTAGACCTGGAATTACTAGCTATAACCATTTGGGTGCGCCCAGACAGGTAGGATTGAAGCCAGAGAAGGACTCCCTTAAGACTAAAGGAGGATTCAAGGCGTTGAAGCAAAATATTGTGATCCACCACGTCGAAGTCTGATGAGACATATCAAAAAGTGCAAGAAGAATAAATAAATGTTGTTGTCATTATAAAATTTGTGATAGTATTTCAGTTCTTTGTCTCTATTGCTGAAGACGTTTTTAATATTTCTAGAAATTCTCCTGAATTTTTTTGGGGATTGAGGGAAATGCCCCTCCATTATTGGGGTGCATGTGCCTCGGCTGCCCCATAGTCTACTCCTATGCATGTAGGCCTAATACATACAAATGTAGGCCTAAGTGTGTAGTTTGTAAGTAAAAAATGCTATTCGGTACAGCTTAGTAAGTATGTACGTAGGCAACTATGTACATGAATGTAGGTACGTGGGTTATGTTTGTGCGTAGGCTATGTGTTTGTGTAAGCTATGTATGTACGCATGAATCTATTTATACATCGCCATTATTTTGTAATCCCACAAATACATAGTTCAGCATCAATGTAACGATATTCGTTTGTTAAGTTCGTACAGGTTAAACTGGAACTCGGTCACCATGCCACCTTGCGACTGAAGCCGACGTTCGAGGGCTACACGCACGACTGGGAAGTCTTCCTGCGTTCGCCAGAGGGAGCAAGCAACTGTCAGATCCACCACTTCGTCAAGAGGGTCGAGTTCCACCTCCATCAGAGCTTCTCCAGACAAAAGATAGGTTAGCCGGCGCTACATAAATCTTAATGTTCTTATCAGCAGATGAGTGGCGAGAAGCGAATTAATTCACGAGGCGGAAATATTACAGGCTTCAACTTCTTTGCATTGCAATACAATATGATTCAATAAAAAAATGAGCTACGTAAAGTGTCTGCATGCATGTCTGCATAGGCCCACAATTGCACTTCGTAATCATAAACTGTGACTTGAACAGCTTATCTGTTACCTAATCAAACACGCCTTAATATGTTTGCTTGCTTGTTTACTGTTTAACGACCACTGTGTGGTAACAAAGACCATTAGCGTCGCCCTCCTCGTTTATCCAGGCTTGGGACTGGCACTGTCAGAAAGCGAACAGTGGCGGAGTTAATAGGCCTATGTATTATTATGTATTATTCTCTTATTCGTTCATATCTTACATACCATAGGCTACTCTAACATGGTCACATAGGCCTACTCTACAAGATTAACGAGCTTGATCAATTTGCAAAGAAGAGCTATGCGAGTACTCGAAGGCACTCGGTACTCTGTGTCTATTGGTGCAATTTTCAAAATAAATCGTGTCTTAAATGTCGAACAGATTAAATAAAGTTAAGCGAACTACCGAATTTATGTTTAAATATTTTCATAATCGATTACCTAAAGTCTTTAACAATTATTTAATCACTACATCTGACCTAAAACCACATCCTGTATATATATACGCTCTACTGTGAATGCTAGAGTAGCTTTTGCTAGAACCAATAATTCTCGGATTTCTGTATTAAATGTACTGGCCCCGTATTTGAAATGACATACCTCTCACTCTACGAAATTTATCAAACATCTCGCTGTTCAAGATCAGACTACGGTCTTATCTTATCACTTCTCTCCTTAGTGCTCCTTAAACTTGTTGACCTAGTTAACTAGTTGAGAATTATAAATGCTATATTTTTCTTGTGATTTGTTATAGCTTCTGCCAGAAATATGTAGGCCTATTTTGCTACAGGTGACCCACTAGCGATACCTATAGGTCCCTAAGGGTCTTAGTCCTATAATTGATCCCGATTGCTGTTTGTCTGTTTCTTTTCTTTTGTACTTGTTTATTAATACCACTGATATCTGGGTGCAGTCAAATTTATGGTTATGGTTATGATAAAGCATCTGAAGCGCTTCTTCACAGTTAGACGTAGGGCACCAGCTTACTGGTGAATGCTGTATGAAGACAGAAGATTATTGTCCACAGATTTATGAGAATTAGAACGGGTGAGCAGTGAGCAGAGAGAGAAGACTGACTCGCTGTTACCGTTGGTTGTTTTTACGCTAAGAGAAACGGAAAGGCAGCCTATTGACAGGTGCACGATAGGATTTCTCGCAGATACGTTTAATTTGAATAGAAAATACAATTTTCTCTTACCTTAATTTATAAAAAATTATTAAACAATTAAATTAAGCTTAATCAAATGTAATTTATCATGTGATGTAATGTAACGTTATTAAGTTATTCATGTAGCGCCTTCCTATCGGAGGACGGAGGTAGGTTACTCATCGCCAGTCCCGTTGATGTTAAAGTTCGTTTATAAGCTCAAGAACGACAAGTTGATCCGCAGGCGAATAATGCTTGAAACCTCGAACTGCTTGAAAAGCATCCACTGGCAATCCCTCGCACACACATACAACCTCACCCATGGACTCTCCAATCATAACAATTGGTTACGTATTCGGAACATGATATTCAAGTAGGCCTACGTAAAGTTACATTTTCAGTGTAAGATAATCGTCTAGCTGTGAAGAAGTGCCTCAGAAGCTTCACTATAACCATAACCATAAATTTTATTGAACTCAGATATCAGTGATATTGATAAACAAGTACAAAGGAAAAGAAACAGACAAACAGCAATCGGGATCAATAGTACTTAGACCTTATAAAGGACCTAGATCCGGCTAGTGGGCCACCTGTAACAAAATGCATATTTTTTGGCAGAAACAGTGTTTCACATTGAAATGAGTGTTTCGCTATAGGCCTAATGCTCCAGGACTTGTGAAGTCCGTTAAAAGCAGCAGCGGCGGCAGGCTCTATACTATAGGCTGCAAGTAAGTACGTTTTAAGCGTATTTTTTAAAACATACCCAGATAGCCTATGCGTTGGGCCTTTAGCGGCAGTTGGGGGGGAGCAGCCGTGCCTCCAGTGTGGACTGTGCCCCTCATCACAACGGCAGTCTTGTTTTATAAGTCGCTTAAATTGTGCATCTGTCGTTGGAGGAGTGTATTCCGAAGGGGTGGATATACACCTCAGAGTCAGACTTCAAGTTACGGCGTATTTGCAAGAGGAAGCCAGTTCGCACAGTGACCGTGTCTGTGTGCTTGTCTTTCTGTGTATGCACGGAGTGGCGGATTCAGATGGTTGGATGGACATACACCTCAAACTTCACAAACTGCTAGGTGGTCTAATTGTTTTATGACCATTGCTTCACCCAGTCACTTAAATTCTGAATCCGCCTATTTGAGGATGTGGTACAAAGAGGCGCAATAAACGACCGATTGCCTTGCGTTGGGCAAAGGTAAGAGGTAGGCTATTTCTAGGCCTCTATGTCGTAAGCCTCTAATATTAGCTATGTTATCACCTCGACTTCTGAAGACCCTCGGTATTTTAATTTAAGAAGCTAGTCTTTGAAGTTGACTTCCCCCGCAGAGTAGGCCTATAGGGGTTGAGTAGGCCAAAGAGAAGACATAGTAACCGAAGCAAGCTGGGCTCATGGGGTTCTTGGATGTGGGTTCGTTACCCCACGACAAGAGCTCTAATAAACATTTATTAGTCGTGCACTTTGACCCCAGTTAAATGGACAATGTAGGGACCCCATTATTTCATTCAGAAGTAACTTAGTGCCCGGAAGGCGCATTGCTACTCAGGTTAATAAAGTGGGTCAGATGTAAATTTAGCAATTTAATGTCTCGCGAGAAAGTTGATTGACAGATGGCTTGAACAATGAACAGGTGTCTTATATTTCCCGCGCTGTCACCCTTCCGGCTACTCCTCTCCCCCCACCCCCCGTCTTCGTTTCGCCTAAAACTTCGTTACCCATTCAGAAGTTTAGTCTCTGTTAGAAAGGGTGTGGATAAAACGTACTATAGGATAGCGGCGATTTCGGATTACTGTTTTGCACATGGCGGTGAGGAAAATTAAATGGAAAGGCGCTGTAGTGGCTTTCTTGCTGTAGGCCTACAGTAACTTATGATGTATTGACCTCCTGATCTCACAGCTCAAGACCTAGCCTATCTTTTCAAATTATCATATGACTTTAATTGATTTATATTATTATTATTATTATTATCATTATTATTATTATTATTATTATTATTATTATTATTATTATTATTATTATTATCATTATTATTATTATTATTTTCTCCCTAAACAACTAATCTCTTCCTTAATTGGTCATGACTCATTTCTGTGTATTCTCGGGATTTCCTATTTGACTTTCGATCAGACTCGCACTTGATTTGTCATGCACGCTTAGCAGCGACCATGGACGACTGAAGCCTTAAGGCTTACGCATTATTATACTGGCGCTATAGAAATTATAGGATTATTGCAATTATTTATTTATTGTAACTTTTGTCGTTCCTCCGTTTTCAAACACTTGTCTAGCTGTATGATCTGTTAGACGGATCCGAAACACTGACCTATGCAATGCCATGGAACATCGATGATTTTGTCTTTGACTAAGTGAGGAGCGGCTGTGGTTAATGAATTTCAAAGTTTACGATTAATACTACTACTACCATTACTACTACGATTATTATCATAATTACCATTACAATTGTCATTAATATAACTGTCACGATTATCATAATATGTAAAGGATTACGATTACGAGGAGCTGCTCTAGAGATGTATAGTATAAACAAATAATATTGCCTTTACCTTTATCCTTATTTGCCTTTGCTAAGTTTAACAGCGGTTTGTACGTGCATTATCTTTGCCTTTATACATTTCTTATATCTTATCATTTTAAAAGTAGCTTGGATTATGTGCTTTGCAGTTCAGAAGGAGCCTCCGTTTAAGCTGAACGAGTCCGGTTATGCTGGATTCGTGTTCCCTATTGACGTCTATTTCCGCAATCCAGCATATCCAAAGAAGATCCGCTTCCTGTACGACCTCACCCTCGACCGACGAAGGTCTACGATTCACATCCGGTGCGAGAAGCTGACCTTTCGAAATCCACCGGACCTCTTTCGAAGTCTGCTTATCAAGGGTGGAGGGGTGAGTACAATGTATACCAACCAGTTGGATAACCGACCGATCGTTCTTCCTTGCTGGTGTGCTGCCGAATAGGTTCCAACTCCACCCCTGTTGGCAGAGTTTAAATAGGTTAAGCGAATTGTATAGCCAACAGTACAGGGACTTGCTGCTTTGATAGAAAATGATTGGTAATAAAATATCTTTCAAGTTAACGACACTTGTGGTAAAAAGACGCCCAAGCAGTTTATATCTACTTGTGCTGTAGTAATTAGAAACGAAACATTATTTTTAGGGAAAGATCGACAGCAAATGGTATAGAAAGAACTGTTTTATGATTAGAAACAAATTCCCGCGTCCTGGTCACTTGAGCCAATCAGCGCTGAATATAATAATTATTATGTTTAGGAACTGTTTTTTCCCGGTCTTTATTTATCTTAATATAGACCGAAATCTCGGGAGTTTACTCTTTCTGCATGCCCGCTCTGTAAGTTCTCTTATGCTGAAGTCTCGTCTCTTTCTGTTTACTTATCCGCACTATAGCCTGTCTCTGTGGCCTCACTGATCTCTGCCGAGTTTCCGTCCAATGGATTTTGCTCTTGAAGTGTGGCTTTGCTTAGAAGCGACCATCGATTGAAGCCGAGTGCATTATTATGACGGCGCTATAAAAGTTGTAAACGTATTCTGCAGTCTGATGCAGCCAGAACGCTAGTGGATCTACGTATGGCTGCAACTTGCAAGTCAAGCGCACGAAGTCACTCTCTACTAGCTAATCGCATTCGTTCTCAGTAATTCTCAATCACTTGCTTCCTAAGTCGCTTACTTACTCACACCTTTACTCACCTGCGCAGTTAAATTAAAAGTCAACAAATCGCCCAGTCGTTCACTCACCCACTCATCATCATCCGTTCCTGACGTCAGCCATCTGGCGGCGATGTATACGAATAAATGATCTCCATTGTCCTCGGGCATTTGTCATTGCACCCCTTAGTGTCAGTCCAAGTGATGTTATGTCCTCATTTATATTATCTGTCAATCGGTTAATAACTCAAGTCACTTAGTCGATCAATCATTCATTCAATCAATCAATCAATACAACAAACAGTAAAACAATCCATCAAATACTCTCTCTGTCTCTGTCTCCCTCTGTGTGTGTTTATGTGTGTGTGTGTGTCTCTCTCTCTCTCTCTCTCTCTCTCTCTCTCTCTCTCTCTCTCTCTCTCTCTCTCTCTCTCTCTCTCTCTCTCTCTCTCTCTCTCTCTCTCTCTCTCTCTCTCTCTCTCTCTCTCAGTCATTGCTAGCTCACAAGCTTGCCCTCAATAAACTTCTCGCAAACTAACTAACTCCAGTGGCGGAGCCAGGATTTCAGGTTTGGGGGGCTAAAGCTCCAAGCCCTTCCCTTTCTGCCCTCCTCCGTGACATTGGCAGTGATTTCCCACTTTTGTGGGGGGACTGAGCCGCAGTTAGGGGGGCTAAGCCCCCTAATTGCGAGCCTAACTATCCCCCTCTGGCGCCGCCACTGACTAACTCAATAACTAGCTTACGCACTAGCTTATTTGTTCAGTAACTATTCTATAGTAACTTGCTCACTGACTCATCTTCTCACTTATTTCTTACGAGCAAATCCCCATATACACTTGCAATTACGCACAGCAGCCTGTGTTCGTTATATAAATGAATGTTTGTGGTGCATCATTACAGCAGTTGGTTCGCCGAAGACACCAACTGAATGACACTGGACCTGTTGGATCAAGGTTGTGTCACAGCCTCGATATAAAACCTTCTTTACAATCATCTGGGATCGAACCAGGTCTCTCACCCACTGAGCAAATAACTGATAGCAAAGAGTGGTTTAGGGTCAAACAGGAAGTACCAGAGACACCTCAGCAGCAAAATCAAGATAAGGTATATGATCTATCATGCCCATAATGGTGATTATTATTAGTGGTAGTAGTAGGAGTAGTAAGGTGGCGGTATCAGAATTAATGTTTTATTTAATTATTATTGTTATTATGATCTACATGTAATCTCAGCCATGAGAAATATTTGCTCCTCAGTATACACCGTGTCTCAATTAAAACTGTGCAAAATTGTTTCTGTCAGAACTTCGTCAAATCTCAACCAATTTTAATAAGTTTTGGTAGGTAGATGGCAAAATGGCTGAACTTTTATGCTAACCATAAATTTTCCACCTCACCTGACTCATATCACCGCACTACCTTGTTAAACACAGATGTACCAATTTTCATATAACGCTTAAATTTTATTACATGCAATAAACTATCTGACGACTTAATTAGCACGCAGTAAAGTAAAATATGGTTTACTTAGCAGAGGTTTTAATTGTTATGACAGATCTGCTTAAAAGTGTTAGAATTGGTGCTCGAAATGTGCCCGGCTTACACGGACACAAGCGCTTAGACGGCGACGCCACTGGCCCATAGCAGCATCAACGATCGACTGGTCAAAGAGCGCCCACTCGTCGATCAGACGCGTTTGACTTTTGAGTTCGTCGACGTTGGCTATTCTGGAGCGGTAAATCTCCTGCAGCACACTCCATATGCCATAGTCGACTGGGTTAAGATCCGGTGAATTCGGCGGCAATAGTGTTGGAGGTATGAAGTCGAGCGTTTCTCGCTCCAGGAAAAGACAGTGTCGCGTGCTCGATGCGCCGGGGCGCCATTCTGTTGAAAGCCAAAAAAGTCGCCCTGGGATATCCGGCGTATGTCTGGCAGTAGCTTCTGGGCAAGAAGGTTGTCGCAATAGTAAGCCCCATTCACTTTGACGCCCTCTAACGAATTGGTGAACAAAATCTGAGCACTCTAATTGTTAAAATTTAAGCGTTATATGAAAATTGGTACATCTGTGTTTAACAAGGTAGTGCGGTGATATGAATCAGGTGAAGGTGAGGTGGAAAATTTATGTATAGCATAAAATTTCAGCCATTTTGCCATCTACCTACCAAAAATTATTAAAATTGGTGGAAATTTGACGAAGTTCTGACAGAAACAATTTTGCACAGTTTATTTTGAGACACGGTGTAGTGTAATCTAGGCCAGTGTTGCTCAAATTGTGATCCACCGCTGGGTACCGGTCCGCGGGTGATTGGTTACCGGGCTCGGAATGACAGTCGGAATCACACTTCTAAATGTACTCAAATAAATATTAAAGTGTATACACTTTAAGACATAAAACACGAGAACACGATAGTAGTGTTCATGTCCATTCGTTCATTCATTCATTTATTCATGCATTCACTGGACTTATATATATCGCCCGTCCAAGATTACCTATACACAGAGGCGCTCCCAGCCCAACTCCGGCGATAAAGAACAGTTTCAGATGCTTGTATGCAGAGTCCTTAGCTAAAAGAACAAGCAGATCTGAAGGAAGGTTATTCCACGTGGAAAAATAATAAACAGTTTCAAACATGCAACAGTAACAAAAGTATCGTTGTAACGAACAGCGACAATATTAAGAATCTTAATTTTAAAATAACATGTCATATACATAGTGCTAGCTGATGTTTAAAAGCAACAATCCATGATGAGGCTGGTAAAGCAATTACCAGATCACAGTATCATAAAGTCTGAGAAGCACTGATCTAGGTCTAAGTAATCCGTAGCGTAATCAAGCCTATTAACTAAGTCCTATGTACAGAACTTAGAAGCTGTAATCTAATCTTCTATGGTCCACTCTTTTATTCTTATTGTGTTTAAAAGGTGCTATATACCTGTCTAGGAATATAACTTAATTATTCGTCATAGTGGTGAGCTTATAACTTTATATAACTTTTGTAGGAGAACCAGCCTCAGGGGAGTGCCAATCAGTCAAAGTCCTCCATCTCGTTCCTGCAGGACTGGTTGCGCAACATCCGTTCCAGTAAACTGGCCAAGAGAGGGAGTCTGGAAACTGATTCTGACCCCAGTGGTGCGCTGACCTCCTCTGAACTAGAGAGAGCCTCGTTCTCATCTGGTATCTTCAGCGCTGATTCTTGGATCTCTGAAAGAAAAGGACCCAGAGGTGGAACAGGTGGATCAGACTCCTGGATTTCAGATGGTAAAAGAGCCACAGGTGCAGTAAGTCGGTCAGATTTCTGCATCTCAGACAAAAGAGTGTCAGGAGGTGGAATAGGTGAAGCCGGACGCGAGGGAGTCGGTGGAAAAGGAAGGGGCGGAGAACGTCGAGGACTAAGGGAGATGAAACGTTTGAATGGAAATTGGGAGAGCCCTGTGTCTTCATTCACTCGACCATTCACCATCAAACTCAAGATGGCAGACAAGAGGAACGAGCCATCCCAAATGCCATCGAACGTTTCCAGAAAGAGCTCCTCCCGTCGAGGTCGCAACCCTACGAAATTCGTGCCGGCTGCTGTCAGTGGACCCTCCTCGTACACACTTCCTCAGACGGTGCCGCAGGAGCAAACATCGACCACTGGCAAAACGTTCAAGACGAAAACAGACATTTTGAACTCTATCATCAGACGACGGCTTCTCAAGGTCAAAGGTAAAGGTGAGACTCCTGTCCAGCCCCAGCGTCCACCGAGACAAACCGCTTCTGCATCGGGAATCAGGTTTCAGATCGACCATTCTCTGATGCCACAGACTTTGAAGGAACCTGCAATCGCGTCGGGGATTTTAAGCCCCGTTCTCATAGAGCGTCGTGGGCGTGGAAGACCACGCAAGAACCCCCTCCTACCTCGCCCTGAGAAGCTACCTCGCCCTGAGAAGCCGGATCCCACTAAACGCAAACGCGGGAGGCCCCCTCGCGCAGGGCCTAGCGCCAGAACGAGGAATTCTGGCAGTTCCCTTGGAAACTCTCAAGGGAATGAAATGGGGAATTCCAAAAGGCAGCTGCAAACAGGGGCACCAAATTCTTCTGACGACGAAGACGTCGTTTTCCTAGGTTACAGTCCTCCCAAAGAGGAGCCCCAGAATGATGCCGATTACGGAATTCCTCGCCAGGCATCGATGGATCAAGGAGGCGCGACGAGCGGTCACGCAAGGTCGTCACGCTCCGTTGGCCGCCCAAAAAAGGTCGGTCGGAAGAGATCGACGCAGTTGGAACTCCTCAAATCCGCCACGGAAGAATTCGTTGGGAACGCTGGCGGTTCTGGATTGCAGACTGAAGAGAGAGTCAGAAAAGAGTCGTCAGGGTTTGCTGCACAGCCACGTGGAAGAGGAAAAACGAAAATCAGCAGAGTGTCCCAACGTGGTTCCACCTTGGCGGATCGATTACCAATTTCGCAAGAGAGAGAAGACGACTGGATCGATCAGAATCCTCGACGGAAGAAGTTAAGGATCGTTCCTGTGAGATGTGGTTCAGACAACGAAGACGATGAGGACACTGGGGTCAGTGACCTTTCCGTTGAGTACCCTTCCGATGTCTACCGATCATCCACTCTGCTCAGATCGTCGAATTTTGTCAACGGCATAGAAAAAACAGGCAACGGTTCGAGGGGAACTGCTCATCCCCAAAAGTCAGCCCACACCTGGATGACGTCAACCCCAGTGAAGCCGAAACCTCCTGCAGTCAGGCAGAAGAGAGTTACTGGCCAGGCAGCGAAACGCCGAAACAAGGAAGACGCCGCCTGGAGCAGGTATGGACAGAACGTAAAACAGTCCAAACGTGGAAGACCTCGAAAAGTCCCACAAACCGCAGCCATGCCCCGGCAGACGGAAGACCTGGAAAACGCTGATCCGCTGGTTCCAAGCAGCAATCCGACCGCAAGTCCTGAAGTAGTAACGGCCAGTGGGGAAGCAGTGTCGGTCCTGATGGAACTCCAGCAGAGACTGGCAACACTTGCGGATGGTCAGTTGCTGAAGCGAGTCGTTCAGATCGTGGAAGAGTCTGGACTCTATCAGCTAGATGACGCCATGTTTGATTTCGATCTGTGTAATCTAGACGGGCCGACGATCGAGAAACTTAAAGTGTGTCTGCGGTAAACTTCGTCTCATAGAAGGACAGATCACTGAAGAGAAATCGTGCGAGTGTAGACGCCAAAGATCGTGCATCACACAAGTGATAATCTTACATCAATAAAGGGCCCCTCTTATATCGATTTCCAACTGTTATTTTGAAGCAGTTTAATGCCTTAAAAATCTTGCGATTATTTGGGACCCTAAAACGTCGGTGCTCCCAGCTTGTCAAACCGGCTGAACCGGTACTGTTATGCCACTGGACCCTTTCCAAAATCTAGGGCATCACCCCACGGCTGTACAAATAGGGCTACATATGAGACTACGACGACATAACCTATAACATCAGTAACGCTTTAAGTTCTTAAAAGACCACCTAATTTAGGTTTTGTTTGATTTAAGGGCTGTGCAGTTATCTAGCGACAAGCACGCTGTGCTGTAGTCTGAAACGGATCGGGTGTTCAGCTATTCGACAAGGATAAAGGATATTTACAGATGTTTCAATTCCTCTCGCGAATTCTATTGTAAAATGAGTAGGCTAGATGTAGTGTAAATTGTCGGCGGACAGATCACGCCTGATGGGAGAGAACCACTACCAGCTACCATACTTGGGAGGTTAAATATTTGAAGTCGCTAAGGGACGTCCACAAACTGACATGCTTTGCCCCTCCCTCCCCTTGTCCGCATGTTACATTGCCCTACCCCGTTTAAGACGTAGTTTTAGCTGCTCTGCTAATTTGTCAGGTTTCATTGTGCAGTTTCGTAAGATACTTTGACGCTGCAGTGTCCAACAAAAGGACCAGAAATAGACTCACATGTGGCCCACTTTTCTTAATTCAAACTGCCCCTTTTCTTCTATGCGTATTCGTACCATCGTAAACTTAATTAACCCTCTTGAAACTTTATTGCCCTAAAGAGGAACCAGAAAAGATATCAGACTTTTAAGGGAATATATTTCCCAACCCCTGTTGTTTCACCTATTGTGCTATTATATATTATCTGAATAAATATTTTGAGAATTAATGTTACGTTCTATTAAACGATAATTAACTACAGTTACACTTCTGTACGCTCTACCATCCTCTCTGGCGGGCCAGTGGTGGCATCTCTACCTTTTTTACTCACCTTAAAACCTTCCTTTTTCTCTCAGAGTACGGTATCTCGCACTCGAAGCGCTTCTGAAAGGCTTATGCTCAGTGGCGGCACTACACCAGGGCAAGCCAGGGCAAATGTCCTGCTAAAGAAGCCTTTGCCCTGGTCGTTGCCCTGCCAGAATTTTTGCCATGCCGAGAATTTTGGGGGGGCATAAATCACCCCTGCACTGGTTACTTGTATGATTGCCCTGGTTACAAAAAATGTCTGGCCCCGCCTCTGCTTATGCTGTGAGAAGTGCTTTATCAAATACAATACACGTGAAGATATGCGTATACTGATCTGAAAAGATACATCGAGCTTAACCACGATTTCGCTCGAAATCATTAAGCGCTTGTGCACTATGAAACGATGTTCTTACTTTAGCCACAAGTTTCAGCCAAACTGTGTATTGTTCCCAGGTCTATTAGAGTTTATTGCCAACAAGTCACAATGCTGGTGTTTTGAAAGTTCTTACCGCTAAATACAACCGATGTTTACCTAGGCCTACACTGTTTTGAATATCATACATGTATTTACAAAAGCAATCATAAATTCACAACGAAGGTTAATGAGTTTGAGAAGACCCTTGCACAAAGGCGTAGTCGATTATCTAGTCGATTAGCTAATCGATTACTTCAATTGCTAATCGATGCTGGTGTTTTGAAAGTTCTTACCGCTAAATACAACCGATGTTTACCTAGGCCTACACTATTTTGAATAGGCCTATCATACATGTGTTTACAAAAGCAATCATAAATTCACAACGAAGGTTAATGAGTTTGAGAAGACCCTTGCACAAAGGCGTAGTCGATTATCTAGTCGATTAGCTAATCGATTACTTCAATTGCTAATCGATCAGAATTATAGCAATATCTTGTAGCTAATTAATTAGAACTAGCTGTTTGTCTGATCGATTGATCAGACTGATTGATTAGAATATAATCGATTAGTTGCCCACCGCTGATCGATATCGATCTAAATGTAGCCAATATCGTTTGACCTTAACAGTTTGGTTTAGCTACGAGTTCAAAGAAAAGTGGATGGTACTGAAGATCTTATTTATAACAGAATATAAAAACAGAGACAGCGTTTAAATAGACAAGCACACAGCGTTTCGGAACACTTTAAATGACATTCGACCACAGACAGATAGG